>BSBK01007163.1:5000-607500 GCA_027943335.1 Chamaecyparis obtusa | reverse complement strand
GTAGGATCATTGAATTATTCTATAATTGTGTGGATCAAGAAGATGATAAAAGATTTTGGTATCCGGATTGATTATCCTATTGTTATTCATTGTGATAACACTAGCACTATCAATATGTCAAAGAACCTTGTGATGCATGCAAAAACAAAACATATTGAGATAAACTATCCCTTCCTAAGAGAGAAAGTAGTAGAGAAAGAGGTAATGGTGGATTATGTGCGTAAAAAGGATCAGGTAGAAGACATATTCACAAAGCCTCTACCTAAGGATACTTTTGAGTATCTCAGGGAGAAGTTGGGAGTAATTCCCTTTCCTGAATCTGATTAGATTTTGTAGAAGTGCATTAGTCCTCAGTGACTAATGAAGGGTTGACTACTCTACCTCACAAGTAGTACCAGTGCTTAAATGTTTTTGGTGGCCTTTTCCATTGATGTCAAAGGGGGATTAGTATATAGTCATGAAAAAAATAAAAAGAAGGAATATCCAGTAATAAAAAACAAGTAGAAAGGGGGAGTGAAAATATAGTCATGTGAGAATATTGAAGAATATTGCAGTAGTTAGAGGATACTTCCTCGGGGGAGTTTTTTTGAGGAAATAGAGAATGTTATAAAAGAATTGGACATTTAGATTGGTAGTGTTTTTTATTCCATATGTTGCCATTAATGCCAAAGGGGGATATTGTTGGTGATTTTCCAGCAAGCCAGATTATTGACTATATGTTTTCATTGATGACAACATATGGTAAGAAACATGCATGTAAGCCTGATGGAGGGTGCATTCAAGATATGTTTCATGTATATGTTATCAGCATGATATCATAGAGGCAGATGTTGATTCTGAGTAAAGACAGTATTATAGTTGTGAATATCAGTGAGTTTTCCTGACAGGTCCTAGGAATAGTTCTGTAGTTGATTGGTCATACAGTTGTAGTGGAGCCTTGCACCTTTATACTTATGTTGTAGACATGTGTATGATGTTATGTTCATGGATGTAGAGTCCAATATTTAGTAGAAGTTACATTATGGTGTTTACAGCTGACAATAATAGTTTCCTGAGTTTATCTAGAGAAGCCGACAGAGATTATATTGGTAAAGTAGTTATGCCTATCATCTTGACATGTGTGCTTGGATTTAGGCTAGTAGGAGAGTTAAGAATGTTTGGTTCAGAGCGCATGATGTAATTCATCATGAGAAGAAAGTTAGAATTAATGTTTTGGAGCTGACTGTGTGTAGCATGGCGTCTACTCACTTAGAATTATGAAGTCTTAATTTATGTGGCATGATTAGTAGAGATGATTGAGGTGTTGTTGGAGAATTGTATTATTTCTCTAATATGTTTTCAAGATGGATCTAATAGGATGACTTGATTATATATTTTAGAGGAAAGATATTTATAGGAATTCATTGTTGATTGCTAAGTGTGGTTCAGAATTAAAAAGCAAAGAGCAGAGCAGAAAGTGTGAAGGATTGAACCATCTGTAGAAGGTCTATGTGACCAAGTAAAGAGTATATGTTATTCATTGGAACTGATCCAGATATTAGGTTTACACACATTTTTCCAAAATCTAGATATAGTGTGTGTCTATTAATTAGAACATTGTAGCATTCAACCCTTTGAGAAGTGTGCTCTTGAACAGTGTGTCCTCACCCCTAACAGGGTTAATTGTAAAAGACTCCTAACATGGTCCAACCCTTGACTAGGTCACTGTACTTATTGTATTATAAAGATAAACTCCTAATAGGGTTGTAAGATCTTCTAACATGGATCATAATACACTAGTGCAGTTCTTAGTGGGTGTCAATTCCCCCTAGGGTTTTTACCTATTTGGGTTTCCCTGTAACCAAAATTGTGGTTTTGTGTTAAGTGTTCATTCATTCTATTTATGCTTAATGTTCTTATATACTTAATTCAATAAAGAATTGAATCTTGTAGATAAATGATTCACCCCCCCCTCTTAGTTATCTCTTGGGACTATTCCTAATAGTATTAATAAGTGGGGTGTGCACATGTCAAAGATAGCGCACACACAAGGAATTGAGGAGATGTGCACACTGGCATATGTAGGGGGTGCAAATATTTGGACAATTTGGTTTGCACGCCACTATTTTTTTCCTACCAAAAAAATATGCTAAGGGGGCAACAAGGTAAACTTTCCAGCATTTGCACACTGTAAAAACAAAGAAATAGAGGATGGGTGCACACAAAGGTGATGAAAGTAAAGGAAACAAAGGAAATAGTAAATTCCAAGAGGTGTACAAGGTAAGGAAAATAAGAGAAAAAATGTGTAGGTGAAGCATGGAGAAAGAAGAAAACATACAAAGAGTGTGCATGTGGTTTATCCCACATGCACATGGATTTGGTCTTATGTGTGGTTTAAATGAAAAAGTGCCAAGTATGAAGGTAAATTGAAAGAAAGAGATGAGTGGCTACCTCTTAAACTTGTGGGCCTTTATTGGGTGATTGCCAGCTGGGTGCACACAAAATTTTGAAAATGGAAATATTTAAAAGGTCAGATGTTTAATCCCACATTGGTGAAGTGAGCAAATATTTAGTGGTTTAAATGAAGTAGCACTCACATAGTGATATGAAGAAAGAGTAGGAGGATCTCTAAGGGTGCACGTAGCTAGTGCATTGGGATATGTGTCAGTGACTAGAAACCTAATTTCTAGAATGATGGAAGTTGACATGGAATAAAGGTGGACACATGGTTGTTTTTAGTGTAATCTCATGATGAGCCCATAGTTAGAGATAAAATCTAGAGATTCAGAGGGTGCTTAGTCTCCAGTTGTTGTGATGCTAGCGACTAGTGGCTTAGCATTCAGAGATTCAGAGAACACTTTGTCAAGCAATATCTAGATCAAGCCATGGTTAGAGCTAACATTGCAAGAATGGGAGATGGAGGTCAACTAACTATGTTGCACAATATCTAGATCATGGCAGTTAAGGTTGAAGCATTCCAAGATTGGGAGAACACATAGTCATGTAATCTCCAAATTAAGTTGTGGTTAAGATAAACATTCAAAGAATTGGAGATAGAGGTCAACTAATTGTGTCTCATAATCTTCATATTTTTGCGGTTAAGACATTAGTCTAAGATTGGGAGAGTTTTCCCAATCTCTAGATATAGCCACAGTTAAGAAATGCATCCAGAGATTGGGAGATAAAGCTATTTGCACAATCTATAGATTTAACCCTAGTTAGGAGGAGAATTTAGATATTATGAGAATGGGTTGTCTTTGAATCTCCAGATCAAGGTGGTTAAAGCAAAGGTTAGTATGATCATCCAATCAGCTAGTGACACATGTAAAATTATGGTGGATTCTGGGGAAAAAGGTGTAGAAAAAGGGTAAAGTGGAGCTTTTTAAAGGAGAATAAAAGATTTAAATTCTTTCAAATGTCTCTCTATAGTTTGTGAAGAATTTTATTTTAAATTCTGAGAGGCATTCACGGGAGATATTTTCAAAGTAGAATCAGATCATTTCATTAAAGGGTAGAGAATAAAATTTGTTGGAGAAATGATTGCATGTATGAAGGCAGTTGAAGGAGATCAAGTTTGAATATCAATTTCAGAGAGAAGTTGAAGATATTTTGTAAAGAATTGACAGGTGTCAGTTGGCTGTAACTGGCTTTCATTTTCCTATGTCAGTCTTCCTCTCCACTATTACATGCATGGTAAGATTAACACTGCTAGGTAGTATTATGGCTTTTTAGTCATGTTTTTTTGTGGTTTTCATGGTTTTTTAATGAAGAACAATGGAATCCCTATCCTTTATTGGTGATGTCTTTATATTTTTGTATTGAATTATTGTATGTTAATCATTAAGGCATTTTAATATACTAGCTACAAGGTGGCTGTGAATTTGTTGTCTTAGTTTATTTTAGGGAGAGAGTAAAGCTTTGTGACAAATTTTGAGAGTTTAATTTTGCATATGAATCTGATGTCTGGGTATAGAAGTGAGAAGAATGATTTGTAAGGAACTTCATTTGGCTTCTGTGTGTTTGGATTTAGAAGGTTTCTAGGGATATGATTTTGTTTGACTATGTTAGCTAATTGATAAGGCATTGGTCTCTACTATTTATGTATTTTTCATCATCAAATCAAAAATCAATTGAATATTTACTTTCTATTGAAGAGAATTCATGTTTATAGTTTTTATTTGCATAATACAAAGGCAGTTATTGATTCTTTGAAAAAATGAATCCTAGGTTAGCTTGCCTAAGTCTATAACTCAAAGAGAAGAAGGATTTATCCTTGTCACCTGTTCCATTTTCCTAGTTCTTGGAGAAATTATGTAAGTGGGATCTTTCTTAAGATAGGTTGAATGTTCAAATATTATTTGTTACTATCCTAAGAACTATCCATAATATTTTTTAGCATGGTGGGGTTATGTCAAAGGGAAGTCATCATACATGAAGAATTATGTTTTAATTAGGTACACCTACATGAGTGTGTGGTTCTTGAAGTGAAGAAGGTTTGTAGGCCTTGTCAATGTTAGCTTTTATTTCCTCTCAGTTTGTAGGAAGAAGAAAATTTTGTGAATTAGATGAATATCCCATGTATAGTTTTCATTTTCTCTTTTAGAATTGAAGGATAGAAGAAAAATCACTAATAGAAGGAACTGTTGCTATAAATAAAGAAAGATTGGTATGTAAAGGATATTCACAACAAGAAGGAATTGATTTTAAAGAAACCTTCACACCTATTGCTAAAATTGAGGCAATTAGATTATTCCTAGCTTCCCATAGAAATTTCAACATATATCACATGGACATGAAATCATCTTTTCTTAATAGAGACTTGGTAGAGGAAGTATACATTGAGAAACAAATGGATTTCCTTTATCATGGAATGACGATCTAGTTTGCAAGTTAAAGGAGGCATTCTATGGATTGGAACAAGCACTTAGAGCTTGGTATGTAAGATTGGATAAGTATTTGATTCAGTTAGGATTCAAGAAAGGAAAAGATGATAAATATCTATACCTAAGAGTCACTAAAGAATGTATCTTGATTGTTGAAGTTTTTTTGATGATATCATCTTTGGAAGAAATGATGAAATGAGTAACAAGTTTGTAGATGAGATGAAAAGTGAATTTGAAATGTCTCTGAGTGGGGAGATGTTTTTTTTCCTTGGATTGCAGATAAGTTAGAGTAAAGAAGGGATATTCATATCTTAGAGAGAATATCTTAAATAACTATTGAAAAAGTTTGGCATGGATAGAAATAAACCTATTCGAATCCCTTTGGTAACTAGGACTAAGTTATCCTTGGAAGATGAAGCAAGGAATGCACCTCAGACAAGGTATAGATCAATGATTGGAGGTCTTCAATACTTAACACATACCAGACCTGATATTATCAATGTTGTTTGAATTTTTGCAAGATTCCAAGAAGATCATAAAGAATCTCATCTTATGGTAGTAAAAAGGACATTCATATATCTATAGGGCACAATCAAGTTTGGTCTATGGTATGATAGTTCACATGACTTTACACTTCATGTCTTTGATAATGTTGACTAGGTAGGGAATTTAGATGACAAAAAAAATTACTATTGGAGAAGCATTCTTCCTTACTAGAAGATTGGTTTCTTGTCTTAGCAAGAAGTAGGATTGTATTGCTTAGTCTACAACATAATTAAAGTATGTGGTAGAAACAATCAATTCCACAAAGATCATATGGATGAAGTAGATTTTGAAAAACATTGGAGTATGTCTTGAAGATTCAATTACTATCCACTATGACAATTGGTGCAAGAGCACCCTCAAAAGATTGAATCAGAGGAAGACAAATATTTTAAGTAGACCACAAATCTTTTTAAGAGTCTCCAATCATTAAGGAGAGAAAATTAATCCATTTGAGAGGACTTCCTTCTTTAAAGCCCCTAATTAGCCTTATTAGCCCTAGGTCACTTGTGTATCCTTTGGTGGGATAGCCTTAGAGTTATCTCCTATCATTTTCATACTTGAAGGATCATTGAAAAGGGTGTCCAAAACTAATCTTAGATTTTTGGGTTGTGTGTAAAAGTTTTGAGAAAATTCCAAATTACTCAATTATGAGGGCTACAAGGAAATTGGATAGGTTCCTAGAACTATAAGTTGGGGAATGATATCCTTTCAAATTGAGATTGTTAAGGAGTCAGGAGAGTGTTGATTCATGCATCAAGTTGGAAAGGCGGTTATGGGGTGAACAAAACATCATTTTTCCATGAAGTCCTACTTGTAGAGGTCCTGGTCATTCTTAGTTAAGGTTTGTGGATTCAAACTTAGGGATTGTGGGATTGTCTAAATCAATTGCTATCATATATACTAAGGTCCTTAGGAGGAAGAATACACCATGTCATAGAATAGTGAGGAAGAAATACCAAGCAGAGTAACTAATATAGAGTTCACAAAACTTTTTAGAGAGCAAAAGGCAAGATATGAGGCCTAATTGGAGAAGATGGAAAAGGACATGAAGATGCTATCAAAAAATATGGATAAGAGAAGCATTCAAAAATTTAATGAGGATATAGTGGGGAGTGAAGAAGAACCCCCTGAGTAGGAGGAATAACAAGTTCCTTCTAATCAAAGGATGCTTCTGAAGACATTGAAGTCTATGGAGAGAAGAACCATGGATGTAAGATTGGACCTTCATGTCTATAATAGGAAACTAGAACCTGATGTTTCCTTGGATTGGATTGATGCTCTATCTATTTTTTTTGACTATGAGGACATGCTTGAAAACTAGAGGGTGAAGATAGCCAAGTCAAAGTTGTAGGGGTTAGCTCTCACTTGGTGGAATTTCACTCAAGATGAAAGAGTGAAGGAAGGAAAGAAACTAGTCACCACTTGTAAGAAGATGGTGGGTGTGTTGAGGGAAGTATATATCCTTGAACATTATGAAGTCCAACTTCATAAGAAGAGGATGGGTCTAAGATAGAGAGACCAAGATGTCTCAATATACACTGAGGAATTTAGGATTGTTGGGATGAAATCCAAATTAGCAGAGCCCGAGAGTGTGAAACTTGCTAGATATATGCAAGGCTTGAAGGTGTCTATTCAAGATGAATTAAGCATGACTACCATAACTACTATCAACCAATGATATCAGTTGGAATTGAAAGTAGAGGAGAAGATGAGAAGGAAATAAGACTAGGCAGATAAAGAAGAGGTGCAAATAATAGCAAAGGTTTCTGAGGTAGAAGTCAACATAATGAAGGTAGACAGAACTCCAAGGAGTTTGGGTTTTCAAGCCAAGATAACCAAAGAGGGGAAAAGAGTCCTAGAGATACCTTTGGAGGAAGAGGGAATAGTTCTAGAGGAAGAAATGGGGGAAGAGGCCTAGAAGGTGTGAAGTTCTATATGTGCCATCAAACAAGACACTTAGCATCTAAGTTCCCTAAGAAGAAGAACATAGGGATAGGAGAGATAACCTTGTCAGGGAAGAAGAGGATCAAGGGAACAATGGCCAAGGATCCTATGTACTACCCGAGGAGGGAGAGAAATTGATGCTAAGGAGAACCTTGCTAAAGACACCAGTCACTGAAGAGCCACCCCAAAGGAAGAATCTATTCAAATCCTCATGTAAAATTAGAGGCAAGGTATGTAAGTTGGTTATTGATAGTGGTTATACTAACAATATGATCTCTATTGAAGTAGTAGAGAAGTTGAAACTAAGAACAGACCCACACCCCACCCCTTACAAAGTATCTTGGCTTACTAAGAGCCAGCAATCTCTCATTAAAGAGTAGGCTTGGGTGGAGTTCCAACTTAGGAAATACAAAGACAAGGTACTCTATGATATAGTCCCAGTGGATGCTTCCCATCTGCTCCTTGGGAGGCCATGGCAGTATGATGTGGAAGAACATCATGATGGGAGACTAAACACTTACTCAATCATGCACAAAGGTGAGAAGGTAACATTCCTGGCCCATTCTAATCATGTTGAAAATGATTCAAAGTTCCTATTTGTAGGTGAAAAGGAGTTTATAAAAACTATTAAGGAGAAAGGAAATCCTTGTTATGCTCTTATTTTTTTGCCTAAGAATGATAGGAAGAAGGGAGAGGAAGTCAAGGCAAAGACCTTGAGGAGAACTAGTCCTATGGAAGTGACTAATCTACTTGATCAGTATAAGGACATTTTGGCAAAAGACTTACCTAGTGAGTTTCCTCCCATCAGAGAGATAAGCCATCACATTGACCTTATCCCTGGAGTAATCTTGCCTAACAAACAAGCATATAAGCTAAACCCTAAACAAAAAAAAGAAATGGCTAGGCAGATACAAGAAATTATAGACAAAGGGTTGATTACCAAAAGATTAAGCCCTTGTGTAGTACCTACCCTTCTAGCCCCAAAGAAAGATGGCACATGGAGGTTATGCACTAACTCCAGAGCCATCAATAGGATCACCATAAGATATAGGTTTACCGTGCCCAGAATTGAAGACCTATTGGATCATTTAGGGGGTCCAAGGTATTTTTCTAAGGTGGACTTGAAGAGTGGATACCACCAAATCAAAATTAGGACTAGTGATGAATGGAAAAAATAATTCAAAACTAATGAGGGCTTGTATGAATGGAGAGTGATGCCCTTTGGGTTATCTAATGCCCCTAGCACATTCATGATAATCATGAATGAAGTGCTCAAATCATTCTTGGGAAAATTTTTCATTGTGTATCTAGATGACATTCTTATTTTTAGTAAAACAAAAGAAGACCATGTAAGGAATCTAGATATAGTCCTCAAAAGATTACAAGAGGAGAAACTTTTCATAAACTTGGAGAAGTGTGTTTTTATGTAGGAAGAGCTTGTGTATTTAGGCTTTGTGGTTGCAGGAGGAAACATAAAGATGGATCTTGATAAGATAGAGGCTATTCTATCTTGGCCTTCTCCAAGGACAATGATAGAGGTGAGGAGATTTCATGGACTTGCATCATTTTATAGAAAGTTCACCATGAACTTTAGCCAGTTGTGTGCTCCAATTATGTAGGCTACCAAATGGGGACAAAAACACACATTTGTGTGGACTAAGGAAGCATAAGACTCCTTTGATCATTTGAAGCATAAGGTATCTGACAGACCTATCCTAGCATTTCATGATTTTCAAAAGGTTTTCACCATAGGGTGTGATGCTTCTAACACTACAATAGGAGTAGTACTAAGCCAGGAAGGAAGGATAATATCCTTTTTCAATGAAAAAATAAATTATGGTAAGAGGAAGTACTGCTCTTATAACTTGGAACTATATGCACTAGTCCAAGCACTAAAGAAATGGTGACACTATCTTCTGCCAAAAGAGTTTGTGGTCTAGACAGATAATCAGACTCTGAGTTTTCTAAATAGTTAAGAAAATTTGGGCCACAAGCATATAAAATGGGTTGAATCCATTCAAGCATTCACCTTCTCCATAAAACATAAGAAGAGAGTTTCCAACAAGGTGGCAAATGATCTAAGTAGGAGGACCATGACAGTGCAAGAAATCAGGCTCCAAATTGTGCGTACTAAGTCTTTGAGGGACATGTACCTATCTGATGAAGATTTCAAAGATATCTACCAAATTTTCTATAATTTTTCAGAGGCATATCACAACCAATATACAGACTTCCTAATTTAGGATGGACTCTTGTTTAAGGGACATCAGTTGTGTATCCAAAAGTGTTCTATGAGAGAAAACATAATCAGAGAGAAGCATGCAGGAAGCATGGGAGGACACTTTTGTATGGACAAGACCTTGGAGTAGGTCAGGAGGTTCTATCATTAGCCCAAGATGCTCACTAAGGTAAGGAATTTTATGGAGTCTTACACAATATGTCAAAAAGGAAAGGGTACTTCAACCAATGCATGACTATACCAACCATTTCCCATTCTCACTAGACCTTGGGAGAGTTGCAGCATGGACTTTGTCATGGGTCTTCCAAGGACACAAAGAGGATTTGATTGCATCTATGTTGTAGTGGATAGGTTTAGAAAAATGGCCCATTTCATTCCTTGTAAGAGCACAAGTGATGCAACTTATGTAGGCAACCTATTCTTCAAGGAGATTGTTAGAATTCATGGTCTACCCCAAACAATAATCTCTGATAGGGATGTAATATTTGTAGGTCACTTTTGGAGGACCTTGTGGAAAAGGTTAGGGACAAATATTCATTTTAGTTCTTCCTATCATCATCAAATGGATGGGTAGACTAAGGTTGTCAATAGGTCATTGGGAAACCTATTGAGAGGTATAACCAAGTAGTATGGAGAAAAAATGGAACAGTGTTCTTGCCCAAGAATAATTTGCATTTAATGACTCCATCAATAGGAGTATAGGCAAGAGTCCATTCCAAGTTGTTTATGGGAAGAGTCCAAGAGGTATTCTGGAGTTGAGGTATCTTCCTCAAGGAATTCATGTGAGTGCCCATGGTGAAGACTTCGCAACCATCATCCAAGAGATGCATGAAAAGGTCAAATAAACACTATAAATAAGTTCAATGAAATACAAAGAAAATGCAAACAAAAAGAGGAGAAACTTGCAGTTTCAGATTGGAGATTTGGTTTGGGTATACCTCAAGAAAGAGAGGTTACCAAAAGGAAAACACGCAAAGTTGATGATGAGGAAAGTTGGTCCTTGTGAAATCATTAAGAAACTAGGATTGAATTCCTATGAGGTTTCTTTACATTCAAATTTGGAAATCTCAACTACCTTCAACATTTGTAACTTAACCCCACACAAAGGCCCATTGGATGTGCCTTCAAGCATTCAAGATGAAGAGCTCCAACAAGACCTAGTGGAACTTCCACACCATGAGCCAAGGAAACTAGATAAGATAATTGACACCAAGATTGTCAAATAGACAAGGAAGAATGTCTACAAGAATTATTTGGTTCAGTGGGAAGGATATCCAGAAGAAGAAGCTATGTGAATGGATGAGGCGGAGATGAAAAGACTCGGCACACGTCTTGAAGAACTAGTCTCAAGAGGACTTGAGAATCATTCACCTCAAGAGTATGGTGCAGGAGCATCCTCAAAGATTGAATCAGAGGAAGAAAAAGATGTTAAGGAGACTAAAAATCTTCTTTATATTCCTAGATGACTATGTAACCTCATTAGAGTCCTAATGTTCAATCAAGTTCTTTTGGGTGGCCATATAAACCCAAGACACTTAGATTGAGGGGACTGATAAGAGAGGTGTTTAATGTTAGAATTAGTTTAAATTGGGAGTTTAAGGTCTTTGTTAGGTCCTTAGAGGAATAAGGTCATCACCATAGATGTAGATAGCATTGAGGTTTAAGGATATGTAACAAATTTGAAAAGTTGCACAAATCTTGTAAAAGTTACTAAAAAGTTGCTTTGCAACTTTAGCAACTTTTTAAACATCTATTACCACCAATGGGATTACCTCTCTAACCAAATGAAGATGGTTAAAGCAGTTGGGAGGGGTCTATTTAAGATTTTATTTGGTCATACCAATGCATGAGTGCATGGTAATGTAATAGATTTTGAGAATTAATAAAATATACCCTATTTTCTGCAAATTCTAGATTGCAGTAGCAATTGTATGGTATGGTATGGATGGTGAATGATGGGAGATTGAATTGAGAAGTTTCTTATAGTATTTACCTTAATTTTTCAAAAGGTTTGAGGTCTTCAATCGATCTATTCTTTGTGTGATTAGAACTTCAAATCCACTACCCTAATTTCAGGATAGGCCTTAGGGTTTCAAGGCTTTTTGGCCATTTCTCACCTTCCGACCATGGGAATCTGATAAAACTTGGAGAAATGCAAGGATGGCCTATTTACATTAATAATCCAAAATGAGATAATTTTTCATGTAGGGGAGGGTGGAGAAACATGAAGCCCTAGGTAGACATCTCCATGTGACTACCTACTAGTTTGACTGTAAACAACCCCATAACTTTTGATGGGTAATGAATCAAAGCACCAAACCTTGGATTTAGAGTTTCCTTCCTTATCTTAAGAGTCTCAATTTTTTTTTTATAGGAAATCAATCCACTTGAGAGGATTTCCTTCTTTAAAGCCCCTAATTAGCCCTATTAGCCCTAGGTGACTTGTGTATCCTTTGGTGGGATAGCCTTAGAGTTGTCTCCTATCATTTGTAGACTTGAAGGATCACTAAAAAGGGTGTCCAAAAATAATCTTAGATTGTTTTGTTGTATGGAAAAGTTTTGAAAAAAATCCAAATTACTCGATTAGGAGGGCTACAAGGAAATTGGCTAGGTTCCTAGAACTATAAGATGGGGAATGAGATCTTTTCAAATTGAGATTGTTAAGGAGTCAGGAGGGTGTTGATTCATGGATCAAGTTGGAAAGGAGGTTGTGGGGTGAACAAAACATCATTTTTCCAAGAAGTCCTACTTGTAGAGGTCCTGTTCATTCTTAGTTAAGGTTTGTGGCTTCAAACTTAGGGATTGTGGGATTGTCTACATCAACAATACTAGCATGGTAAATATTTTAAATAACCCTCTTATGCATTAAAAAACAAAGCACATAGCAATAAAGTATCACTTCTTGAGAGATAAAGTAACATAGAAAGAAGTAAAGTTAGAATAGGTGAATACAAAGGAGAAAATTTTCACAAAAATTTTTCCTAAAGACACATTTGAATATTTGATAGGTATGCTAGGGGTCATGAACCAACCTACTCTTGTGTAATCAATGCATAAATTGCTTTAGTCTAGAAATATCACAACACTATTTAATTATCTGGATTGAATGCTTGATGCTTCCTCTATGGGGGATTATATGTATTTAAGTTGAGTTACTAAGAACTCTTGGAGACACAATAACACCTTTGACATTGATGCCAATGGGCGAGAGAATGACACATAAAAAATAGAATGAGACGATCATCCTTTGGATGATTTGATGATTGATGAAGAGGATTTGAAAAGATAATGAGGTGGATATAACATAGGCATGTTTGGTATTTATGGAACTTAAACATTTTTCATCTATATTGCCATCAATTCCAATAGAGAAAATTGTTAGCATGAATGCTGGTGATATTCCTATGGGGTATTATCCTAGTAATGTTGGAGGCATGCTACAATGGTTATGTGTTTTATTCATGACAAATTTTATCATTGATGGCAACATAAGCTATTAATTGGTTGATCAAGAAACTTACAGATAGGTTCTAGATAATTGTACAGACATCATGTAGAGAATTAGAAGGTGCGCACTAAGATGAAGACTCATAATGGTATCCTAAGTCACAATCCATGATCACACACTCTTATGATCTGATTGGAAAGAGTTATGACTGGTTTACTGGTAGCTATTTCTTAGGAGATAGAAACTATGTTTTCACAGAGTTGATTGCAGAACTTTGTAGATAGCACTCATGTTTGTTTGAGTTATAATGTGTGAACATAGGTTCATGTTGGACACTGGCTGGAGAGCTTATTGATATCATTGTTAGGAATAGTCCCAAGAGATAACTGAGAGGGGGGGGGGGGGGTGAATTAGTTATCTACAAGTTTTAATTCTTTATCCAATTAATTATACTTAAATATAAAGCATAAACACAATGAAAGAACACTTGAACACAACACCAATATTTTGGTTATGGGTAAACCCAAATAGGTAAAAACCCTGGTGGGAATTGACATCCTCTAATAATCTATACTAGTGTATTATGATCCTTTTTAGAAGATCCTTAACCCTGTTAGGAGTTTCTTTATAATGTATTTAGTATAGTGACCTAGTCAAGGGTCAGGCCCTATTAGGAGTCTTTTATGATTAACCCTATTAGAGGTGAGGATGCACTGTCTAAGAGCACACTGCTCAAAGAGGTGAAGGCTACAACCTTCTAAATAATAGATACACACTATATCTATATCTTGGTCAGTTGTGCTTTGACCTACTATCTCGATCAGTTCCAATGTATAGCACAAACTCTTTACTTGGTCACATAGACCTTCTGCTGATGGCTCAACACTTCGCACACTCTTCTCTGCTCTTCATAGTCAACTCTGAACCACACCTTAACAATCACAAATGACTACATATAAATATATTTCCTCCAAATGATATAATCAAGTCAGCCTGTTAGCACCACCTTGAAATAATATTAGAGAAACCATAACATACTCCAATAATGATTATGTCAGCTATATTAAGCAATCAACACATTTTGGGACCTGTCTAATAATAATAAATGTAGACGCATGCTACACATTGTTGGCTCTACCAAAGTAACTAAAATTTTCTCCTCAAGCTGAATTACATCATGTGCTCTTACCCAAACATTACTAACTCTTCTCTAAGAACTAATCCAAGGGTGCATACTGAAATGATAGGCACAACTCCTAAACCAATATAATCTCTATCGGCTCTTCTAAATAAACACAGGAAACTACTACTGCTGAATGGTGACTGCATAACTTCATTTCTTCTAATCATTAGACTTCTTTTCCATGAATGTAACATTATTAACATGTCTCCATCACATATCCAAATTTCCAAGGCTCCATGATAACTGTACAGACAATCATTCACATAACACTCTCTATAACTCTGTCAGGAACACTGCTGACACAAGCTGCTATATAATTGTCTGTACTAATAGTTAACCTCTGCATCCATGATATCATGCTAATAACATGTCCATGTTGAATATACTAGAATCATATTACATAATTCTTCCATGCATGATACTTACCATATGTTGTTATCAATGACAAACATACATTCAGTACTGGCCTACTAGCAAATATCCAACAATCTCCCCCTTTGGCATTGATTGAAACACATGGAATGAAAAACTACCACCAATCCAAATGAGCAATTATTTTATAACATTATCCATTTCCTCATCAAAACTCCCCCAAGGATGAATCCTTCATCTGCTGCAATAATCTTTAATATTCTCCATTTCCTCAACTGAACTGCTTCCATGACTGAATGTTACTCCCCCTTAGTATATTACTCCTTCTTTGCTTATGTTTTTCATGACTATATATTACTTCCTATTTCAAATCAATGGAAAAGGGCACCAATTAGTTTAAGAATTGGTACTACTCCTAAAGTAGATTAGTCAACCATCCACCAGTCCCTGAGGACTGATGCTCTTTCTTCTTTCTTCTAAGAAGAATCAGGGAAGGGACTTATTCCCAACTTCTCCCTGAGATACTCAAAAGTATCATTTGGCAAGGGCTTTGTGAATATGTCTGCTAACTGATCTTTAGTACTCGCATAGTCCACCTTAACTTCTTTCTCTACCACTTTATCTATTAGGAAGTGATACTTGATCTCAATGTGTTTTGTCTTTACATGCATCATAGGGTTATTTGACATATTGATAGTGCTGGTATTATCACAATGAATTACAATAGGATAATGAATCTGAATTCCAAAATCCTTTATCATATGCTTGATCCAAATAATTTTAGAACAATTTAGGGCTACTGCAACATACTCTACTTTTTCTATTGATTGAGAGGAACAATTTTGATTCTTGCTTATGTACATGAAAATTCTATAACCAAGAAAGACTACTCCTCCTGATGTACTCTTTCTATCATCAACGCATCCTGCCCAATTTGCATCAGTATACACATGAAGTTCAACATTTTCTAGGTTAGGATACTATATACCATAGTCTATAGTACCTTGCAAGTATCTAAATATCCTTTTTACTATCATGAGGTGACTTTGTTTAGGATCTACTACAAATATTCCAACTATGCTAACTGCATTGGAAATATCAAGTCTAGTTTGAGTAAGATAAATGAGTTTTCCAGTCATAGACTTGTACAATGTTATATCTACTACTGGTGAGTCATCTTATTTTGTAAGCTTGCATCCAGTTATCATAGGTGTCCCTATTGGCTTGCAATTATCCATCTTTAATTTCTTTAATATCTCTTTCACATACTTGGACTGATGAATGAAAATTCCTTTCTCTATCTTCTGCACATTTAATCCCAAAAAGTATTTTATAGGTTCAATCATGCTCATCTCAAATTTTCCTTACATCTCCTTATAAAATTTAGCACTTAGTTTGTCATTACCTCCAAACATAATGTCATCAACAAATATACCTACAAGTAGTAAACCTTCAGATGTCTCTCTTATGAATAGATTACAATCTACTGCTCCTTTCATGAATCCAATTTTCATTAGATATCCATTAAGTCTCTCATAACAAGCTCTAGGGGCTTGCTTAAGTCGATAGAGGGCTTTCTTCAATCCACATACCGTATCAGGTCTATCTGATAGGGTGAATCCTTATGGCTTCTCAATGTAAACTTCTTATTTTAGTTCTCCATTCAAGAATTATGGTTTAACATCCATCTAATAAACTTTGAAGTTTTTGAATGTAGCATAGGCTAAAAACAACTTAATGGCTTCTAATCTTCTCACTGGTGCAAATGTGTCTAAATAATCAATACCTTCTCTTTGCGCATATCCCTTACATACTAATCTTTCTTTATTTCTTACTATTGTACCATCTTCATTCATCTTGTTTTTGAATATCCATTTTGTTCCAATCACATTCTTATCACTAGGTCTTGGGGCTAGTTCCCAAGTATCATTCTTGATAATCTGATCTAGTTCTTCTTTCATAGCATCATGCCAATTTGAACTATTGCATGCATCTTCAACATCTAAAGGTTCAATTTGAGATAGTAAACATGTCACCTCATTGATTTTAGAACTCTTTTCTTTTGATCTTGTTGTGACTTTTCCACTCTAATCTCCAATGATGTCATCCTTGGAATGATATCTAGATGTAAACTTTGGAGCTTTAGGTGATACTGTCTCATCTGCCTTAGGATTTTCTTCTTCACTTGTCTCAGGGTCATTGAATAACACATCAATATTGTCAAACATTTCTTCAATAACTGTCTCACTAGTGGAGGGTCTGGGTTCTTCTTCAATCATGGGTGAGTAATCATGATATTTTTCTTGAACCATAAACTTTTCATCAATATTAACATGAGCACTTTCAATGATCTTATTCAATCTTAAATTGAAACATCTATAAGCTTTGCTTTTAGTAGAGTAACCAAGGAAAATAACTTCATCTCTTCTTGCATCAAAATTGCCTACTGCTTCATCCCTCTTGATGTAGAACTTGCTTCCAAAGATTCTAAAGTATTTTACTGTGGGAACATTACCAAAAAATTGCTCATAAGGTGTCTTGTTTGTGCCAGGCCTTAATTGAGTTCTATTGATGGTATAGACTATTGTATTGACTGCACCTCTCAAATAGGTGTGTGCAACTTTTGCTTCAATCATGCTAGTGCACGCTCTATCAAGGATGATCCTATTCCTTCTCTCTGCAATCCCATTCTGATAAGGGGTTCTCAGTGCACTTAACTTTCTTTTTATGCCATGTTCTTCGTAGTACTCATAGAATCTATCAGAGGTGAATTCTCATCCTCTATCTGATCTTAGACACTTTATCTTTAGTCCAGATTCATTCTCAAGATTAGCTTTGAATATTTTGAACTTCTCAAAGGCTTCTAACTTATCTTTCAAGAATGCAACCCACATCATTCTAGAATAATCATCTACAAACAAAATAAAATACCTTTCACCATAGTATAATCTTGTTTGAGTTGGTCCACATAGGTCTGTATGAATCAGATCCAACTTGTTCTCTTATGAGTTATGCTTTCTCTTGAATGAATTCCTAACATGCTTTTCCATTACACATTCCCTGCATATAGTATCAACCACCTTTGCTATGCTAGGTAGGTCTCTTGCTACCTTAACATTGCTAATCTTTACTATGCTATCAAAATTGACATGACATAGTCTTTTGTGCTATAACCAACTATCATCTATTTTATCAATAAAACAACTTGCTTTTGGATTAAGCTGAAAAACATTACCTTTATTTTTTGATCCTGATGCAATCATTTCTCCTTCCTTGTTGTTAATGATGCACTTGTTTCCATTGACTTCCAATCTGTAACCTTTGTCAAGTAACTTCCCAACACTTAGTAGGATATGTTTCAAACCATTAACATAAAGAATATCATCAGTGTTATTCTTTCCATACAAGGTGATGGCTCATCTACCAGCGATGGGTTTGGGAGTGTTATCTCCAAATCTAACCATGCCACCATTGTACTTTTCTAGATGAACAAATCCATCTTTATCACCTGTCATGTGATGTGAACATCCACTATCTATGATCCAATCTGTCCTTATGTCTACTTGTGAGATCAATGCTAACTTTTCTTCCTCTTTCTCATCTCCATTATTCATTTTCTCTATGATATCAATGAATCCAATTTCATCTTTAGCTGAATCATCATCCAATACTCCATCTCCAGCATAGTAGCATTCCTTTGAATACTTAGGCTTGTAGTCATTTTTGAACTTTCAAGCTCTTGTAGGACATTTAGATGCAAAGTGACCAATATTATTACATGAAAATAATTTAAATGGCAATTGACCTTCATATTTCCCTTTTCCTTTCTTTTCTTTCTTAGAAATCATAGCAATGAAATCATCTTTTTCTTTTTCTTCATCATCATCATCAAAATTACCAGAAGTGGTTGCATATTTCCTACCATGGACTGATGATTTGAAGGCTATTTCACTTTTAGGTTCTGTCTTCAATCTTGAAATCTCAAAAGCTGAAATTTTGCTGATCAAGGTCTCTCTCTTGAAGTTTGATGTAAGTTGCATGGTCTCATCAAGGATGTTGATCTTTTTTTCATACTCTACTATGAGAGTGGCCATCAACTTATCCATAATGTCTTCTTCTGAGATCTCTCCACCATTGTTCCTGATTCCTAAAACTCCTTCATTAATCCTTTGGTTGTAAGATATAATGTTCTCTTCAAGTATCATCTCTAATGCATTGTATCTTTTCTTCCAATATTTTCTATGTGCATCCTTCACTTGTTTGTCTCCTTCAAATATGTCTTCTAGGTGCTTCCATATCTTGTGGGTTGTATCTACTTTCTTTATTTCTCAAAACTTACTATCTAATAGGGTGCTGATAAGGGCTTCTTTCGCTATTGCATTCTAATCAAATAATTCCTTATGCTTTTTAGTAGCATCATCTTTTGCAAGGTTTGCTAAAGTAGGGATCTTAACTTCTTTGATAGTCTAGTGCAGCAGCATCTTGGATCCTTGGCAATCCTCTATCACCAAAACTATGTTTGAAGTTTTCTGTGTTGCTCGGTTTCTTCTTTGACTGAGTTAGTCGGTAGTTGGTCAGTTTCCTTTGGTTACTAAGTACGATCAGTTATCTCCTAGGCGGTCAGTTGTTTCACTAGCGCTCGATGTTGCTTGTTTGTTGCTTCATCATCCTTGCTTGCCGAGTAGTCTATTTTGGGTTCTTGTTCGGCTGACTTGTGCATTTATTATGGGTCAAAAATTTAATGTTGGAATCCATCATTGGGAGGTGTGTGCTCCTAGATCTGACTATTCCTTCCATTGATTATGGATCTGAAGGCTGACTTAGTTTGGTCAACTCTTGTATAAATGTAGTTGTTGGGTAGAGTTTAAAGAGCAATTTTTAGATAGAAGATTGTAGACATTAGAATTGAGCTTTGTAATAGATCTGTTGGTGTTTCAAAATGACTTATGCTCTTAGGCTACCAATATACCCTCAGATAGATTTTAGGAGTTGTTAGTTCCAAAATGTAGAAGGTTCTTAGGGTAACTGGGCCAACTATAGGGACAAGTCTACCCTCTTCACTTCTGGCTCTCAAAAACCAAGGCAGGTGCACCTAACCTAGTGAAAACTATACTTTACACACCAAAGACTAGGTTTGAATAATAGATTGATAGTGAGAAAGTACTAAATGCTAACCTCACATTCATTGACTCTCCATTACTATTGGGTAACACAACCACACAACCAAAGACCTAAAGCTTAGAAAGGTTATTGATTTTAAGATTTGGAATGTAATAATGTCAATCAATGTTTGTTAACAAGAGAAATACTCATTTAGGCCAGTGCCTCATCCATTGGGCAAGATTTCTTAGACACAATGACACACAGATTTGAGATAATCTCAGAATTCATAGCCATAAATATATTTATCCTAATCTTTACTGCTTACAAAACATCCTTACATAGACAAGGGAAAACTCATATCCCATTTAGAGCATTGTTTAATCCAATCCTAGATCAAAACTCAAAAATGAAGATACATACATAAAAATAATATGTAATGAGCTAGAAAAGTCAAAGCTTACTTGACTTGACACAAAGGAAAGATAAGAATCAAATATTTATATTAAGTATGATGAATTCCTTTAGTGTATACAATGAATCACAAGACACCCTACTTGCAAACTACAACTTAGACCTACAACTTTCTTCTTTCATCAACAAACACTGAATCAAAAACTATTACAAACCCTCGGGACCAGAAACTTGGGACTGATTTTGAACTTCAAAACTGGAACCCATTCAAAATCAATAATTCAACATTAAATACTCCTGGTTACCTTGAAATCCTAAATAATTTAGGATGCAACAAGCTATGGATAACCAGGGTAAGGGATAGGGTTTCCACCCACCAAAACAATTCAAAAGATCAGAATTCAATACATTGGAGGGAAAAACAAGCAACCCTGAGTGATCAGACCTAAAAATTAGTCTTCATTTATGGTAATTCTTCTGGAACTATACTAAAGATCATGAAATTCTATGTAAATCCATCTGATTAGAAACCTACAACATGCCTCAAGCAAGTAAACCCATCCCCTCATGGTACAAAACTCTCTACAAACAATCATTAGACTCATTGGACCACACTGCAATAGTTGGCACCACCAAACTAATCAAATCCAGCCACTAAAACAATCAATTTTGGTCCTTCCTGTCACTAAAACCCTCTGAAAAATTTGAATTTGAAATGCAACAATCATTCAGATAGAAATTAAAATGTGACCATCAATCCTAGTACTTTGCCAGCAAATCAGGCGGTTCACATCACTCTTAAAAATAGTCACAAACCTCTTGAAAAGTCTTCGCCATGCTAGCAGTCAACAACCAATGAGAATCGAGCAAGTCAGAGCCATGAAGAAAATAGACCCAATGCAAAGTATCTCCCTTAAGACAAGATCAATGGTAATCGTTATACCCTGCACTTAACTATTGTGCTTCTTACCCCAGTGGTATAGCGACAACCACGAGATCCTATAGTACTTTACCCTCTTTGAAGAAACCAACACCACTGACAACCGCCAAGTCAAAAACCTACCAACCAATCAAAATAAAACAACTCTACAACACCTGGCAATGGGCTCGCTGCATCGTTATCCCTTCTGCCAATGAAAATCACACATGTTGGCTCCAACTATTAGAGGACCCACCTTCTTTTGTCACCCGAGAATAAAGTAACATCGATGGTTGGACTAAGATCTTGTAGCTCTAACAAAACCCATGAGAACTTACACTAGTCATAGATCTTCTGCAGATGTCAAAGCCCACAAAGACACATCAGCAACTAGGTCCCACTGACATACTTCCACCATATTACTTCGTGGATGAATCACAGAGCGCCAACTATGCCTGTGTGGAATTTGGACCCACCAGTTTGAAGCACTTATTCCATAAAGGAGAATCAACGGCCATCACAAAAGTGCATGCCTCTGACACACTTAATGCACTTTCATGACAACTATTGGATCAAGATGGTGTCAAGAGACTAGGCCTAGGAAATACTAAAGCCAAAACATTAGGAAAATCAAGGCGTAGGACTTAGGAAAAATCATTTCGCCGAGCACTTAGACTTAGGAAATATTAAAGGGGCCCGAAAATAAAACCTTAGTTGCAAGATCACATAACATGAAAAAGTCTCATGCAATCATGTGACAAACTAGTCAATTATTAGCACATGCGCTATTTAGGACTTTAGTGGCCTGAAAAAGTAACATAAAATTAGAATAGGGCTAGGGCACACTAGGGTTTTTTTAATGCCACGGCTAGATTTTTAAAAATTCACCTAGGGTTTTCAAACCAGAGACAAGGAAAAAGGATGAAAAGGCTAGGAAAAAGGGTAGGCAGCCATGAAAATTTTATAGGTGCTAATGGTGGCTCATACTCTGGGACATGTATCTCCTACAGATACAACAAGCAAGCTAGAATCTCCTGGAAGAGCAGACCAACTCAAAATTTTGACCCAAAAAGCAAAAATAGATGACTATACAAGGGAAAACGTAAACTACTACTCATGGAAAAGATACTTTAGGAGAAGTAAAACTTTAGGAATTGTCCATGAACAGGCAATTCCAAAATACCACTAGTTAAATCCTCCAGTACATAATAATTTGTCCCCCATTTGCTTTCAATAAGATAAGGGTGCAACCAAATCGGATCAAACTTTCCATGCTTCCCCTTATCTTCCAATCTTTCATTCCACATCAGGACAAGGTCATCAACTTCAAAACTCCTTTGAGTAGCCCTCCTATCAAACAAATTCTTACATTGTCTCTGCAATGCTTCATTTCATTCATGTGCATCTCTCCTTACCTCTTCCAACTAGATCAACTCATCCATTCTTACTCTAATCTCATCATTCAAGTCCTCATCATATGCTTGGATAAACTTATACATCTACAATAGATTATTTTGAGGCAATCTAGCACTTATTCCATATACCAAATCAAATGGAGCACAACCTATGACCTTCTTTACAGTTACCTTGTCAGCCCATAGTGCCCACCATAACTTTGAGTCCCAGGCTTTCCTATTCTTGTCCAACACTCTCTTGAGAATCTTAATTAGACTTTTGTTACTGGACTCAGCCTGACCATTTCCTTGTGGATGACATGGGGAAGAAAATGAAATCTGTATCCCATATTTCTAACAAAAATCACTAAATTCTTGTGATCTAAAACACATTGCATTATCAACCACAATTACCTCTGGGAAACCAAATCTAGTAAGGATGTTCTGCATCATAAAGTCTGTCACCACTTTGCTAGTAGCCTTTCTAGTAGGGATAGCTTCAACCCACTTGGTAAAATAGTCTGTTGCCACTAGTATGTAAGAATGTCCACCACTAGACTTTTTCAGAATTTCTCCAATAAAATCTATACCCCACTTCTGGAAAGGAGCCTGAACTACAACAGGTCAGAGTGGAAAATTTCCATTAAACTTTACCTTTCTAGAAAATCTTTGACATGCATCACATTTTCTTACAAACTGATGTGTATCCTTAAAAACTGTAGGCCACCAAAATCTAGACCTAAGGATCCTGTGAGCTATGGTATTTGCAATATAGTGCCCTCCACAAACACCTTGGTGCATTTCCTTTAACAGAGCTTCAGATCTCTCATTGTCTATGCACTTTAGCAATACTCCTTAATTGCTTCTCCACCACAAATTACCATGTATAATGGCATACCTTGCAGATTGCAACTTGATAGTTCTCCTTCTATTTTCATCCATCTCAGGGGCAGGGATCAATTTCCGCAAGTAACCAATAACATCTTTGTACCAGTCACAATAATCCATATCACAAATATATGGCCTTTGTTCTTCTTATAACACATTTATATGATTTGCAACTAAATTGCTTTCTGCCATTAATTTTGCAAGACCTAAGCCTCTTACCAAATTTGTAATTTGGATATCAATATTAAATTCTTGAATCCTGTTGATCCATCTACCTCTTTTCCATGAAACTTCTTGTTGCATCAATATATCCTTAACTACAACACTAGGAACATAAGCAACCACCTTAGCTCCCACAAGGTAACATCTAAAAGCCTTGACTGCTTTAACTAAGGCATAAGCTTATTTCTCAATAATATCATATTTTAATTCTTCTTCTTGTAGGGATTTGCTAAAGAATGATATAGGTTGTTCATTTCCATCTCAATTCTTCTATAATAAAACTACTGCAACTGTATGAGAAGAAGCAAAAGAAAATATCTACATGGGCTTACCATAATCAGATGTCCTCAAAACTAGAGCATCCTTGATGGCCTTTTTGATACTTCTGAAAGATTCATCTGCTTCTTTATTCCATTCAATCTTTGCTTCTTTTTTCAACATTCTAGAGATAGGGATACTGATTTTTGCAAAATTTGTAACAAATCTCCTTAGAAAATTTACTTGCCCAAAGAAAGACTATATTCCCTTAAGATTTCTAGGTGGTGAAAGCTTGTCTATAGCCATAACCCTTTGAGGGTCAATTCTCACTCCATCCTTGGACATAATATGTCCTAAGAGCTTTCCTTCCACAACACCAAAGGAACACTTCTTTGGATTCAAAGAAATCCCATACTCCAAGGCCCAAATAAAAATTTTCTCTAGATGTTCACAATGTTGACTTTCCTTATCTAAATATGCTATGAGGTCATCTTGATATACCACTAGAAATTTGTTTATGAAGTCTACAAAGGCCACATCCATAGCTCTTTGAAAATTAGCTCCTGCATTTCTTAGACCGAAAGGCATTCTAACATAAATGTATGTTCCCCAAGGGGTAGTAAATGCAGTCTTGAATTATTCTCATTCCTTGACCATGACCTGATTATATCCAGAGAAACCATCCATCATGGACATTAACTCTGATCCAGTACACTTCTGTAGCATATTTTCCATATTAGGCAAACCATAATTATCCTTCAAAGAATTGACATTCAATTTCCTAAAATCAACACATAAGCTAATGTCACCATTCTTTTTTCTGACTGGAACCAAGTTTGACACCCAAGTAGAATGTCTGACAGGCTTGATGATGCCAGCATCCATCATCTTTTTGAGTTCATCTTGCATTTTTGGTGCCAAGGTAGGATTCACAGGCCTTAATTTTTTCCTAAAAGGTTTAGTACCTTCCTTCAATGGTATTTCATGCTCGAATAGATCCTCTCTATAGGCTTTCAAATCATCATAAGACCATGCAATGACATGTCTAAATTTTTTGAGAAGATCAATCAGATTATTCCTAGTTCTTTGGGACAAACATTTACCTATATAAACATTTTTAGGTATTTGACTTGTTCCTAAATTTACTTCCTCGAAATCATTTATCTTATCAACAAATTTAGGAAAATAAGTCCTTTCTTTATGATCAAATGCCTTCTCAAGAGCAACCAATCCCCTTGGGATCCTATTTGATTTTAATTGCAAAACTTCCTTCCCAAGAACATTTTCTTTTCCATTTCTGATGTCAACATAAGTGCTGAAATCCATCTCCTGACCATCAAAATGAGAATCACACTACAAAAACCTTAGTATATCCTTATCATCAGAAAAAACTTGCCAATTCTCACTATTGTCTGGGATAGAAGGCCTAGACTTGAACTCAATTTTGGATATAAGCACAAAAGTAATTTCATCCCAAACAAAATTTCTATATTGTTTTAGCCTTTGATTCTTTGATGCGTACCTTTATCTAATCTGATAAATTATTATCTTAGAATCACCAATCACCCTAAGATGTTTGATTCCATGTTTTGATGCTTGTCTCAAACCAATCAGCAGGGCCTCATATTTAGGAACATTATTTGTGCAAAGGAACAAGAGAGTGAAAGAAAACTTGAAAGTCTTACCACTTGGGGATATCAATAGTACTCCTAATCTGGCACCTTCCTTTGAACTTTCTCCATCAAAATATAGGGTCCATAAGATATTACCTTCTACCATGTTATTTTCATCATTAGCTAGAAGGATAGGGCAGAACTTTCCTTGCACTTCTCTCTCTTGAACTTGGAAAGAGCCAATATCAGTGTCCATAAAACAATTCAATTTGTCATCTTCATCCTCCTCAATCATATGTGGAGTTCTAGCTATTGGAAATATTCAAAATTAGCCAAGTTACTGAGAGGGGAGGGGTGAATCGGTAACTTCAAAACTTCTAACAAATTTAGATCTTAACCATATTCCAAATAACATTTAGATCAATAATCTGACTGTATGCCTGAGTAACAGAAAGAATAAAACATTCATAACACTTTGAACATAAATATTTGGTGACCCAAAAACCTTCCAAATAGAAAGTAAAACTGGGGTGGGGATGATACCCACAAAACTTCAATACTGCAGTATAAAGTTTGTTGGTTAAGGCTTACAATGATCACTTCTGATGATTTGCCCTGTTAGGAGCAATAAGGACTGCTAGGTCCACCTTGTTAGAGGATTTACAAACATACAAAGAAGTATGCACTCGGTTAAGAGATTTTACAAAGACTGTTAAGTCTACCCTGTTAAAAGATTTTAAGATGATTCACCTATTAGGATGAAATAGTAGATCTCTTACTTGCAACTGTACTTGCCGATTGAGATTCTTTGATGTACTGATCACCTTCTGTGATGGATATATCTTTGCTGCTCCTTATATTGTTTTAGCCCTTTGTAATTTGCTTATCTCTTCCTTTCTTCTCTTTTTCACATTTCTCTCTTTTTCTCTACTTTGGATATGATACAAAACAATGTTTTTATATCAATCCAAAACAATTATAAAATAATTACAAAGTCGGCTCTCAAACAAGCTAACACAAATATTATTGAGTTAGCCCAAATATAGTTATTGAGTTACTGCAAACTAGCTCGGTGACTTTCTGATACTTGGCATCCACTGCGTTACTCGACATCATCATGCTCTCAGTAGAAGTGGAGGCTCGGTCCATACTAACCACTTGGTTGTAGTTCCGAACTCAGTATATACTGGAGACTCAGTAGATATAGTGTCACTTGGTAGAAACTAAATTCCCTATTTACCATGTTGGCACTCGGTAAACACTGCTCATTTCATCACTCGGTAATGATAACTCCGTAAGCATTGTGAATCTCAGTCTATTCGGTAAACACTGTTCTGTCTGCTCGGTAAATACTGTCCTGTCTGCTCAGTAAACACTATCCTGTCTACTCGGTAAACACTGTCCTGTCTACTCGGTAAACATACAGAGTCTGAATAAGTGTTGTCACTAATGAAAAACATACTTAATGCCAACAATCTCCCTCTTTGGCATTAGTGACAAAAACACTTATTGCCCAAAAAATCATGCTGAATCTATTTTTTATTTTTTAAAAATTTATCTTTGTCATACTGTTGTATATGCATTTTATGTCTCCCCCATACAGTATATTTACAAATATGTTATTTCACCTCATACTTATATTTCCTATTTCTCTCATATACTTTCTCCCCCTTTCATATCTCACATATCTTATATACTTTCTCCCCCTTTTTGACAATAATGCCAAAGGTGTATATACAAATATTTTACACAGAGATGCCAAAGTGTGAGAGAAAATCAGAATGTACCTTACTTATTAATGCTAGAGTTCTATCCCAATTTTCTTGCAGAATCTTGCACATATGGAGGGAAATTTGGACTTCTACAGAGAGTTCAATCATGTGATCTACAATTGAAAACTGATTGTCATGGATCAATGTTTTTGAGTGTGCAATATGCTTCTGCATTGTATCCATGATGGGAAGGATCATGTTCTGAATATGTATTAATGTTGACCTAATCCTTGCATCTTCTCTCAATAACTCTGACTGCTTATCAGATAGGAATCTAACTGTCATATGATGTGCAGAGCTTGAACTAGGTTCAAGTTGCAACTTTTGTGCACTAATCTTTAGATCCTCATCAATCTTATTTATTTTGTCTTTAATCTCCTTTGAGAACTCAGCAACATTACATACTTTGACAAAAAATGATGTTACCTTGGAATAGGACTCAATGCTAGTCAAAACTGAAGATAACCCTACCTAATTGATAGCTATTTGATGAGCAATGTGCTCAAGCACTTTATTTTCAAACTTCTTCTCAGCCTTCTCAATCAACTTATCTGATCCAGAAGAATCCTCATTGAACTTGTTTACTACCTCTACCAACTGTAACAAAATGTGTTGAGAGGAATCAACTTCAACACCTATTGCTTCTATCAAAATATTCTTGGCATCCTCAATGATCTTATATTCCTTATCTCTTTCTTCTTTTAGTTTCTTCTGCTTTTCTTTCTTCTGGAGGATTTCACCAACTATTTGCATTTGGTCTGCTGAAAGATTTGCAAAATCTAATTGTGGAATTTCTATCTCCTCATCTAAATCTATGTCCTCTTCTATATTCTTACTCAAAAATTTTGTACTCGGTTGAGTCTTTATACTTAATGCCTTTGTAGTAGAAATTATTGTAGACATAGTAGGACTTGTAGTGAAAAATGATAAACTTCAGACTAATGGAATGCTAACTGGAATACTTGATAAACCAAAAACTAAAGTATTTACAACTATAGAATCTGAAGTACTTACTAAGGTATTCAAAATTGAAGTACTTGCTGCTGAAAAATTCAAAACTCAAGAAGGTTCTGAAGATGGCACTGGAGACTACAACTCGGTGGAAGAAGGAGGCTAAAGTTCGGTAGATGAAGTGGTAGCCACTTCTCTCATTGATGCATTAAGTTTTGTTAGTGATGATTGGACATTTGATGCATCTACAAGTGTTGTCACAATCACACTTGGAATTATCTTCGGGCTAGATGTAGAAAACTTTACTAGAGAGTGAGGAAGTGAGGCAATCACCTCTACAGCTATCTGAACTGGATCATCTTCCTCAACATTCTTCTTAGCTTCCTTAGTGGCTTCTTCTATCTCAACATTATCAATCTGAACTACTTCTTCTTCTTCTTCTTCATCACTATCATCTTCAATATCTTTTATTATCACGGTTTCAATACTCAGTTTGTGAAGATGATAGATGTTTTTCCAAGTAAAATTTGCACTCTTCACAACTGACTCTATATCTTTGATCAAAATCAAACAACTATTGAATTTTAGTGTCATCTTGCACTCATTTTCTATCAATGCCTTATTTATTTCATCATTTTTCAAACTTGGCATCAACTGTCTTAAGGTTTGAGCATATATGTCCTTGACAGTTTGTCTTGCATTGGACCATTTCAACTTGACTTTATCCAATAGAACACCTAGAATTTGAGAAGCCATATCATCAGGTGAGTACTTCCATTTTCCCATTTTCTCAATAACAACATTTTCAATTTCCTGCTGCTCTACCTCTGATCTAATTTCATATTTGAGAGATTTGAAATTTGAAATTCTAGATCCTTCTCTCAAATCCTTAATCTTTTGTTCAAATGAGGGAGGAGGCCTTTTGAGTACTATATCATCATTGACTTTACCTACCTTGCCCCTTGTTTTTCTTGTGAAGACTGCAATAGATTGTTTTGGTGCCTTAGTGATTGTCACCTTCCCTTTCTTCTTCACATGTACTTGTTCGTCTTCATTCTCATTCTTTTCTTCTTCTTCTTCAATGTCCTCTCCTTTTCCCTTGGTTAACATTAGAGGTGTGCTAGATTACATCTTGGCCATCCTCTTTCTGCCTTTGTTAACTGCCTGTGGAAGTTTTATGCTTAACTCAATTCTTACCTTAGCTTCATCATATGTTCCAAAGTATGGAGCCTTTGGATCAATAGGTTGATTTACTAGGGCTTCAATTATATCCTTTGTCTCATCAATGTTTACCTCATAAGGAAGAGGTTTCACCCATACAATCCTAGGCCTTACTGCCTGAATGTATACTCTATCACAATCAACCATGAAACAAATATCATCTTTATAATCTTCCACCAACTTTTGTGGAATCCAAAATCTATTATTCATCTTTTCTTTAAAAGATTCAAAATAGTTATCCATTATGCTTGCAAAATTCTCACCCATTTCTGCAATGTACTCATTTATTTGATAAAGAACAGGCACATCCTTTCTCCATTTTACCATGCCTTTTGATGGGAAAAAATTTTGAGCATAGAAAATAAACAAACTAATAGCGAGCCAAACTTACATGGATTGTTCTTTGAGGTTTGGATGCTCTCCATATTCTTGTTGAACTATTTCAATAATAAATCTGCTAGGTCAAATGTCAGATTGTTCTTCACAATTTTATAGGCTAGGTCAATTGCTTCACATGGAACACTATTCTGTCAACTTGAACTGTATATCTTGTGAGCTATGACATATGTGCAAAATTTTAGTTCTGCATCGATAATACTATTTATTCTCATACCTCTACCATCCCATTCGGCTAGGGTTTTCTTTTCCAGCTCTACCCGACCTAGGGTTTTTATAGATTTAGCCTTGGAAAGCATGGGAAGACTAGTGATTTGATGAATCATCTTCTTTGTTATTTCCACTGGTTACTCAAGCCAAATTTTACCTTCATGCACTCGGCTTAGGATATATCTAGTCCATTTTATCTGGAAACTCCAAGGCAAGTGGGTGATATGTGTCAAACCCTTATCTTCCAAATGTTTATGTTCTGATTTGAGAACACCATCAATGCACAGTTCATTACAAACAACATCTATCTCTAGGGTTCCAAGCTCTTGAATTGTACCTTTAAAATGACTACAAATTTCATTTACAAGAAGTACCTTTGAAGGAATCTGAGATTGAGCTCCACTCAAGTCTAGGGTTTTTGCATTCCTGGGCACGAGTTTGAAATCTAGCGCTTTCCATTCTCCTTGAACTAACCTTTTCGAACCTTTCTTTACTTTGGTGTTGGATGATGCCATGGTAGCTTGGTAGAAAAGAAAATTCTTTGAAGAAATTTCTACTGCAAAATTTTGCTTCGAATTGCTTGATCACACTAGAAATTTCTCTGCTCAATATGCTGATATTTGCGGTGAAGAATGAACTTGATTTCATGCTTTTTGTTAAAATTTTCATTAATGCTCTATAGGAATTAGGGTATTGAACTCAACAGACTGTCATCCACTATGCATTAATTGCTTGGTGAAGATTCCGCAACTTAGAGAACATACAAATTCATACTGCTCTGACCTTACTCGGTAACCATATGAAATTAGGTTACTCCTGACCTTGCTCAGTGATAACTGATCCTGACCTTGTTGTGATCCTACTGTATCTTGCATACTGATTTGGATCTTTCTTCCTTTCAATTCTGGAACTATTTTGGAATATGTCTATGAAGATATAGTTCTAGTGCTTTCTTGGAGACTTAGTTAGAATTGATAGAGCCACCCTCTTCATGAGTGACTTCATTACTTGGACTAGTTTTCTCGGTAGGTTTAGGAATCCATTATTGTCTCATCTGCTTCCTAATGCTATCTACTTTTGCTTTCTTTTCATCTTCAACTTTGCCTGAATTCATGCAACTTTTAGCTATGTGACCAAGCTTTGTGCATTTATAACATCTTATGGTAGTTTCCCTTTTTCTCAAGTGATGTCTTACACAATTCATGCCAATGTGTCCATATTCTCCATAGTAATGACACCTACACCAAGTGTTGTAATCCCAACCAATATTGCTTTCACAATTTGTTCTACTGGATTGGGTGTTTTAGTTTTGCATTCTGATGCCTTGTGACCTTGCTTGTTACATTTGTGACATTTGCCTTTAAATCTTGGTTTCTCCTTGCATTCATTTGCTTTATGACCATGCTGATTGCAATTGTAGTATTTTCCATTGAATTGTGCTTTTCCATTGCTCCAACATTTGTTTGAAGTATGACCAATTTTTCCACAGTGATTACAAGTGGGTTTCTGATTCTTTTGAGTACCTTGTTTGGAGGATTCACCTTCCTCTTTGTATCCAAGTCCTGCTTTTCCTTTTTGCTTATGAAGGTTTCATTCATACACCTGATTTATATCTTCTTGAGATTTCAACATTCTCTCATTGATTTTCCTTTCAGTGTCTAGGTCATTCACCAATCTTAAATTGATTTGCTTTTCAGATCTCAACTCCTCTCTTATATTTTCATTTTCTAATCTCAGAGTCAAGATTTCTTCATTTGCAATGGAGACTTGATCAATAAGGTTTTCTAGCTGAAGAGTTTGATTCTGGATTTCATTGTTCTTTCCATCTATTTCATCTTTCATCTTGTTTCTTTGTTCTAAGATTTCACAGAATCTTGTTGACTGAATTTCCTGTTTTCTTTTCAATTTTCTTACTTCTTCTTGCAAAGATCCATTCTTTTCTAGAAGTTCTTTGATTACATTGTTTACCTCATATGAGCTGCTTGAAGGGAAAAAGTCTTCAATTTTTTCTTCAACATACTGGTGGTCATTCATCTGATTTGCAAGTTCCTTCCTTCTTTTTAGGGATAGGAAAAGATTCTCTTTTGCTTCCTTGAGTTGAGTTATGGCCATTTCTAGATCTAGCTTTTCATTTTCAATTACTTTGTTAAGTCTGAATATCTCCATTGTCCTGAATCTTTTCTCAAGCTATCAAACTTTATCCTGAGAACCACAAAGCTCTGATACCAATTGTTGGAAATATTCAAGACTAGCCAAGTTACTAAGAGGGGAGGGGTGAATCAGTAACTTCAAAACTTTTAACAAATTCAGATCTTAACCATATTCCAAATAACATTTAGATCAATAAGCTGACTGCATGCCTGAGTAACAGAAAGAATAAAACATTCATAACACTTTGAACACAGAGATTTGGTGACCCAAAAACCTTCCAAATAGAAAGTAAAACTGGGGTGGGGATGATACCCACAAAACTTCAATACTGCAGTATAAAGTTTTCTGGTTAAGGCTTACAATGATCACTTCTGATGATCTGCCCTGTTAGGAGCAATAAGGACTACTAGGTCCACCTTGTTAGAGGATTTACAAACATACAAATAATTATGCACTTGGTTAAGAGATTTTACAATGACTATTAAGTCTACCCTATTAAAGGATTTTAAGCTAATTCACCTGTTAGGATGAAACAATAGATCTCTTACTTGCAACTGTACTTGCCAATTGAGATTCTTTGATGTACTGATCACCTTCTATGATGGATATATCTTTGCTACTCCTTATACTATTGTAGCCCTTTGTAATTTTCTTATCTCTGCCTTTCTTCTCTTTTTCACATTTCTCACTTTTTCTCTACTTTGGATATGATACAAAACAATGTTTATATATCAATCCAAAACAATTATAAAATAATTACAAAGTTGGCTCTCAAACAAGCTAACAAAAATATTACTGAGTCAGCCCAAATATAGTTACTTGGTTACTACAAACTAACCTGGTGACTTTCTGATACTCAACATCCACTGCGTTACTCAACATCGTCATGCTCTTGGTAGAAGTGGAGGCTTGGTCCATACTAACCACTCGGTATATACTAGAGACTCAGTAGATATAGTGTCACTCGGTAGAAACTGAATTCCCTGTTTACCATGATGTCACTTGGTAAACACTGCTCATTTCATCACTTGGTAATGATAACTCGGTAAGCATTGTGAATCTCAGTTTGTTTGATAAACATTGTTCTGTCTGCTCGGTAAACACTGTCCTATCTGCTCGGTAAACACTATCCTATCTACTTGGTAAACACTCTCATGTCTACTCGATAAACATATAGAGTCTGACTAAGTGTTGTCACTAATGACAAACATACTTAATGCCAACACTAGCTTCCCTTGAAACTTTTACACTTTCTCCTCCAATGCTAAAAGTAGCAAAAGACAAGTCACATTGAATATTTCCTCCCATAGAAGCACTACATTTTCTAGATAATAGCATTCCATACTGAGGAGGAATATCAACTACAAGAACACTCATAGTTAGTTGTTTGTCAGGAAATGCTGCTAATTTATAAGGCAAAGCCTTAATGTTACCAATAATTCGCACTTCTCTTGAGTCCATATCTTGGCATCTCCCATGAGGTGTATCAACCTTTAGTCCCAGTGACTTCATGATTTCTGCAAGCATGAGAGTGTTTGATGCTCCAGAATCAATCATGCAATTCTTCAATAATTTTCCATTTATCACAAGGGACAAGAAAAAAGGATCAACTATCCCTGATGCAGCATTTACAACATTTGCATTCAAAAATCTCTGAGGGATTTTAGTGACAATTTCTTCATTTTTACTATCAGGTGTGTCATCTAAAGAAGCCACATGCTTATCACTCCTACTCATTTCTTGGACCTTTATTGAAGAAGCACCATTTACCCAATCCAAGGCCTTGACCTTGTGCTCTTCAATTCTCATCATTTCCAAAAGTAGAACTTTGACAGTTATTTGTGAAAGCAATTTAGTCATATCAATGGGAACATACTTCTGGTCATCCATGTCCCCTTAATCTCAGTGACAAATTTATCCTCCTTTTGGACAGTCAAGTTAGATTTACCATTTTGCACAAATTCATCTTCCTTCTGAGGTATGGGAACAACTACTTCTGATGTATTTATTTTACCCTTAGGTATTTCCATATGCCCACTGTTCTTTTTTATTTTAACATGACTGACAACACCAGCACCTTTATACTTTTCCTTAGGCTATTGTGTACTCCTTTCTAAATTCTTGATAAACATTCAACCAGGTTTACCATCTGTGCTTCCAATTGTCCTATTTCTCAAATTGTAATTGCTCCTAGCTTGAGTGACCATGTCTACAGTGATTTGTGCAATTTCTTCATCAGAGGGTCTCCTTAGGGAAACATGTTCCTCACACTTCACTGCACCACATCCAACATCATCAAACTCTTTTTCCTCATCATTAGTAGATTCAACCTCATCCCATGCATGTGAAGAAGTCATTCCACAACCACTCTTATCATATTTCTTATCCTGTTCTTGGTTCTCAGATAAATTCATATCAATAACACAATGCTCTAGACTATGAGGAGATTGACAAGCAGTACACCATGGGATATCAACATTCATGTTAACTAAATTTCTTTACAAAGGATCAAGAATCCTATCATCAAGCCTATCCCTTTTAACTGGAAAAATGGGCTTTCCATCCTTCCACTTGAGTATTGTATGGGTAATTCTACATTCTTGGCCGCCTGCTAAAATTAAGTGAAACAAGCTAATCATTTGTTGCAATCATATTGTTTCTTTTTTCATCAGGCTTTATATCCTCTAAAGCACTTAGAATCTACTTTAGATTATCCTACTCCTTTGGCTTAAAATTAGAAGACCTTCCCATATCTTTCTTATTTTGCACTTGAACCCTATAATCATCTCTTCTCCCTAATTTTCCTGATATTCTTCTATTACTTTCTGTGTTGATTGCCAACTTGTATGCCTCCCCAAGATTTCTAGGGTTTTTATCCCTTAAAAGGTAACCCATCTTTGCATCAAAAGCATTTAAGTATGTCACAAGACACACTCTATCATCTAATCTGATAACTTGCAGGAGCCTATACATAGCCATTTGGAATCTTATATTAAATTCAAGGACCTCTTCATTCTGATTTTTCTTTATGTTATTGAATTCATTCAAAATAAAACCCTCATTTTTTTTATCTCCATAATGCTCCTTGAAACAATTTTTAAATTCATTCCAAGATCCTATACTAGCATGGGGAAATCCTCTAAACCAGTCCCTAGCATCCACAGTCAGAGATTGTACAAATAACTTCATTACAACATCATCAATCTCAACATTATAATCATCTATTACATCTATAAAAAAATTTAGATGTTCCTCACATTTGATGACATTGTTCCCAGAAAACCTTGGGAGCTTCTTTCTAATTTCATCAGGAATTACATTAGGATAACCAGGAATACCAAAAAAGATAAGTTGTTTGTACCTTTCATGAAGAGGAACTCCTTGAGGTGGGTCCATTCCTTGAGATGTAGATGTCCTTGTGTTTGAACTAGCAAGAATTTTAGTAGCACCCAGAATGCCATTTCTCTAAGTTGCAAAGTTACCATGATTTCCACCTTGCCCAAAAAAGGAAGCAGTAGCATTTGAAGGTCCTGAGGTATGCTTGAGAAAATCAATCTTCTTCCTTATTTTTGTAGCAGTAGCCTCCAATTCTTCCTTCTCTAATTATTTATCTAATATTTCTTTTTCCTTTCTAGCCTTCTCAAGGTCTACATCTAATCTCAACCATTGCTCTAATGGGTTTTCCACGTGAACTTGTTTATTGATTTGAACTCCAACAACTTTCTATTTGCCTTTATCTCTAGGCCTAGTTATCTCATATGTTCTCTGCACAATAGGTTGTTCCTCTGCTCTTTCAGGCTCTGAGACAAAATTAATTGCCTCCAAATCTAACAACTGCCTCTTTAGTTGATCAACCCTTATCATGGCTTGTCTTACTCTGTCTTCTTTGTCCTTTTCTCTTTTCTATCTGATAGCAACTTGTTCTTGGACTCTTTTTTCCAAATCATAGAGCTCTTCAAATATTTCTTCTGATTCCAGGAGAGTAGTCTTAGATTCATCATCTCCCACTTGAAATTCATCCTCATACTGGTTTAGTCCCCAATCAATAGCCTCTTCATATTATGAAATATTTTCTTCTTGACCAGGCTTGGTTTGATTTTCTTGTCTTGTATCCTTTTTACTTTTCCAAGTATGAGAAACATTTCTTTTCTTCTTTCCTCCCCTTGTCTGACTAGGCCTAGAAGTGCTTGGAAGGCCTTCTTCCACTCTATCTTCAGGATGCTCCTTTCTCTGAGACCTAGTACCTCTGTAACTCTTTTTATAAATAGTCTACTAACTAGCACTGCTACAAAGATGTTTGAGTCACCACCCAAAAATATTGGGAATCTTAAAATACTATTTCCTCACTAACAAATACCCAAATGAGCTTGACAAGACAAGGGACAAGAATAACCCTATTTCTTCCAATGATGACCTACAAGTTATTACATACTTGTGTAACATTTCCCCAATAGATTCACCATCTTGTTGGTGTTTCAAAATGGCTTATGCTCTTAGGATGCCAATATACCCTCAGATAGATTTTATGAGTGGTTAGTTTCAAAATGTAGAAGGGTCTTAGGGTAACTAGACCAACTATAGGGACAAGACTGCTCTCTTCACTTCTGGCTCTACAAAACCAAGGTGGGTGCACCTAGCCCAATGAAAACTATACTTTACACACCAAAGATTGGGTGTGAATAATAGATTGATTATAAGAAAGTACTAAATGCTAGCCTCACATTCATTGACTCTCCATTACTATTGAATAACACAACCACACAACCAAAGCCCTAAAGCTTAGAAAGGTTATTGATTTTAATATTTGGAATGTAATAACATCAATCAATGTATGTTAACAAGAGAAATACTCATTTAGGCCAGTGCCTCATCCATTGGGCAACATTTCTTTGACACAAAGACACACAGATTTGAGAATATCTGAGAATTCATAGCCATAAATATATTTATCCTAATCTTTACTACTTACAAAACATCCTTACATAGACAAGGGAAAACTCATATCCCATTTAGAGCATTGTTTAATCCAATCCTAGATCAGAACTCAAAAATGAAGATACATAAATAAAAATAATATGTAATGAGCTAGAAAACTCAAAGCTTACTTGACTTGACACAAACGAGAGATAAGAATCAAATATTTATATTAAGTATGATGAATTCCTTCTATGTATACAATGAATCACAAGACACCCTACTTGGAAACTATAGCTTAGACCTACAACTTTCTTCTTTCATCAACAAACACTGAATCAAAAACTATTACAAACCCTTGGGACCAGAAACTTGGGACTGATTTTGAACTTCGAAACTGGAACCCCTTCAAAATCAATAATTCAACATTAAATACCCCTAGTTACCTTGAAATCCTAAACAAGTTAGGATGCAACAAGCTACGGATAACTAGGGTAAGGGTTAGGGTTTCCACCCACCAAAATAATTCAAAAGATCAGAATTCAATACATTGGAGGGAAAAACAAGCAACGCTGAGTGATTAGACCTAAAAATTAGTCTTCATTTATGGTAATTCTTCTGGAACTGTAGTGAAGATCATGAAATTCTATGTAAATCCATCTAATCAGACACCTACAACATGCCTCGAGCAAGTAAACCCATCCCCTCATGGTACAAAACTCTCTGCAAACAATCTTCAGACTCACTGGACCACATTGCAATAGTCGGCACCACCAAACTAATCAAATCCGGCCACTAAAACAATCAATTTTGGTCCTTCCTGTCACTAAAACCCTCTGAAAAATTTGAATTTGAAATGCAATGATCATCCAAATAGAAATTAACATGTGACCGTCGATCCTAGTACTTTCCCAGCAAATCGGGCGGTTCACATCGCTCTTAAAAATAGTCACAAACCTTTTGAAAAGTCTCCAGCATGCTAGTAGTCAACAACCAATGAGAATCGAGCAACTCAGTGCCACAAAGAAAATAGACCCACCAAAAAGTATCTCCCTTAAGACAAATCAACGATCATCATTATTCCGTGCACTTAACTATCATGCATCTTACCCCAGTTGTATAATGACAACCGTGAGATCCTGTAGTACTTTACCCTCTTTGAAGAAACCAGCCCCACTGACAACTACCAAGTCACAAACCTACTGACCAATCAAAATAAAACAACTCTACAACACCTGGCAATGGGCTTGCTGCATCGTTATCCCTTCCACCAAATAAAATCACACATGTATGCTCCAACTATTAGAGGACCCACCTTCTTTTGTCACCTGAGAATAAAGTAACATCGACGGTTGGCGTAAGGTATCGTAGCTCTGACAAAACCCATGAGAACTTACGCTAGTCATAGATCTTTTGTGGATGTTAAAGCCCACAAAGATAGATTAGCAACCAGGTCCCACTGACATACTTCCACCATATTACTTCGTTAATGAATCACAGAGAGCCAACTATGCCTACATGGAATTTGGACCCACCAGTTTGAAGCACTTATGCCATAAAGGAGAATCAATAGCCCTCATGAAAGTGCATGCCTCTGACACACTCAATGCACTTTCACAACAATTATTGGATCAAGATGGTGTTAGGAGATTGGGCCCAAAAAATGCTAAAGCCAAAACATTAGGAAAATCAAGGCGCAGGACTTAGGAAAAATCATTTCACCAAGCACTTAGACTTAGGAAATATTAAAGGGGCCTGAAAATAAAACCTTAGTTGCAAGATCACATAACATGAAAAAGGCTCATGCAATCATGTTTCAGAGTAGTCAATTATTACACATGCACTATTTAGGACTTTAGTGGCCTGAAAAAGTAACATAAAATTAGAACAGAGCCAGGGTACACTAGGGTTTTTTGAATGCAATGGCTAGATTTTTAAAAATTCACCTAGGGTTTTCAAACCAGAGACAAGGAAAAAGGATGAAAAGGCTAGGAAAAAGGGTATGCAGCCATGAAAATTTTATAGGTGCTAATAGTGGCTCATACTCGGGGACATGTATCTCCTATAGATACAATGAGCAAGCTAGAATCTCCTAGAAGAGCAGACCAACTCAAAATTTCAACCCAAAAAGAAAAAATAGACGACTGTACAAGGGAAAATTTAAACTACTGCTCATGATAAAGACACTTTAGGAGAAGTAAAACTTTAGGAATTTTCCATGGACAGGAAATTCCAAAGTACCACCAATTAAATCCTCCAATACATAAGAATTTGTCCCCCATTTGCTTTCAATAAGATAAGGGCCTAACCAAATTGGATCAAACTTTCCATTCTTCCCCTTATCTTCCAATCTTGCATTCCACATCAGGACAAGGTCATCAACTTCAAAACTCCCTTGAGAATCCCTCCTATCAAACAAATTCTTACATTGTCTCTGTAATGCTTCATTTATTTCATGTGCATCTCTCCTTACCTCTTCCAACTAGATCAGCTCATCCATTCTTACTCTCATCTCATCATTCAAGTCCTCATCATATGCTTGGATAAACTTAGACATCTACAATAGATTATTTTGAGGCAATCTAGCACTTATTCCATATACCAAATCAAATGGAGCACAACCTATGGCCTTCTTTATAGTTACCCTGTCAGCCCATAGTGCCCACGATAACTTTGAGTCCTAGGCTTTCCTATTCTTGTTCAACACTCTCTTGAGAATCTTAATAGGACTTTTGTTACTAGACTCAGCCTGACCATTTCCTTGTGGATGATATGGGGAAGAAAATGAAATGTGTATCCCATATTTTTGACAAAAATCACTAAATTCTTGTGATCTAAAACACATTGCATTATCAACCACAATTACCTCTGGGCAACCAAACCTAGTAAGGGTGTTCTACATCATAAAGTTTGCCACCACTTTCCTAGTAGCCTTTCTAGTAGGGATAGCTTCAACCCACTTGTTAAAATAGTCTATTGCCACTAGTATGTAAGAATGTCCTCCACTAGACTTGTTCAGAATTTCTCCAATAAAATCTATACCCCACTTTTGGAAAGGAGCCTGAACTACAATAGGTCAGAGTGGCAAATTTTCATTAAACTTCAAATTTCCAGCAAATCTTTGACATGCATCACATTTTCTTACAAAATGATGCGTATCCTTAAAAACTATAGGACACCAAAATCAAGACCTAAGGATCTTGTGAGCTGTGGTGTTTTCCATATAGTGCCCTCCCCAAACACCTTGGTGCATTTCCTTTAATAGAGCTTCAGATCTCTAATGGTCTATGCACTTTAGCAATACTCCTTAATTGCTTCTCCACCAACACTCACCATGTATAATGGCATACCTTACAGATTGCAACTTGATAGTTCTCCTTCTATTTTCATCCATCTCATGGGGGAGCATCAATTTCTGTAAGTAACCAATAACATCTTTGTACCAGTCACAATAATCCATATCACAAATATATGGCCTTTGTTCTTCTTCTAACACATTTATATGATTTGCAACTAAATTGCTTTGTGCCATTCATTTTGCAAGACCTAAGCCTCTTACCAACTTTGTAATTTGGATATCAATATTAAATTCTTGAATCCTATTGATCCATCTACATCTTTTCCCTAAAACTTCTTGTTGCACCAATATATCCTTAACTGCAGCACTAGGAACATAAGAAACCACCTTAGCTCCCACAAGGTAACATCTAAAAGCCTTGAATACTTTAACTAAGGCATAAGCCTATTTCTTAGTAATGTCATATTTTAATTTTGTTGCTTGTAGGGATTTGCTAAAGAATGATATAGGTTGTTCATATCCATCTGAATTCTTCTATAATAAAACTACCACAACTGTATGAGAAGAAGCAAAAGAAAATATCTGCATGGGCTTACCATAATCAGGTGTCCTCAAAATTGGAGCATCCTTGATGACCTTTTTGATACTTCTAAAAGATTCATCTCCTTCTTCATTCCACTCAATCTTTGCTTCTTTTTTCAGCATTCTAGAGATAGGGATACTGATTTCTGGAAAATTTGTAACAAATGTCCTTAGAAAATTTACCTGCCCAACGAAAGACTGTATTTCTTTAACATTTCTAGGTGGTGAAAGATTGTCTATAGCCATAACCCTTTCAAGGTCAATTCTCACTCCATCCTTGGACATAATATGTCCTAAGAGCTTGCCTTCCACAACACCAATGGAACACTTCTTTGGATTCAAAGAAATCCCATACTCCAAGGCCCTAATCAAAATTTTCTCAAGATGTTCACAATGCTGACTTTCCTTATCTGAATATGCTGTGAGGTCATCCTGATATACCACTAGAAATTTGTGTATGAAGTCTGCAATGGCCACATCCATAGCTCTCTGAAAAGTAGCTCCTGCATTTCTCAGACCGAAAGGCATTCTAACATAAATGTATGTTTCCCAAGGGGTAGTTAATGTAGTCTTGAATTGTTTTGATTCCTTGACCATTACCTGATTATATCCAAAGAAACCATCCATCATGGACATTAACTTTGATCTAGTAACCTTCTACAACATATTTTCCATATTAGGCAAACCATAATTGTCCTTCAAAGAATTGACATTCAAGTTCCTAAAATCAACACATAAGCTAATGTCACCATTCTTTTTTCTGTCTTGAACCAAGTTTGACACCCAAGTAGAATGTCTGATAGGCTTGATGATGCCAGCATCCATCATCTCTTTGAGTTCATCTTGCATTTTTGGTGCCAAGGTAGGATTCACAGGCCTTAATTTTTTCCTAAAAGGTTTAGTACCTTCCTTCAATGGTATTTCATGCTCGAATAGATCCTCTCTATAGGCTTTCAAATCATCATAAGACCATGCAAAGACATGTCTAAATTTTTTGAGAAGATCAATCAGATTATTCCTAGTTCTTTGGGACAAACATTTACCTATATAAACATTTTTAGGTATTTGACTTGTTCCTAAATTTACTTCCTCGAAATCATTTATCTTATCAACAAATTTAGGAAAACAAGTCCTTTCTTTATGATCAAATGCCTTCTCAAGAGAAACCAATCCCCTTGGGATCCTATTTGATTTTAATTGCAAAACTTCCTTCCCAAGAACATTTTCTTTTCCATTTTTGATGTCAACATAAGTGCTAAAATCCATCTCCTGACCATCAAGATGAGAATCACACTGCAAAAACCTTAGCATATCCTTATCATTAGAAAAAACCTGCCAATTCTCAACATTGTCTGGGATAGAAGGCGTAGACTTGAACTCTATTTTGGATATCCCCATAAAATTAATATCCTCTGGCCTTAGTGCAATGTTTTCCAATAAGTCAGCCATCTTGTTTTGGCTTCTATCCACCCAATCAATACAAAAGGCACTGAAACCTTCAATTTCATCCCAAACAACATTTCTATATTGTTTTAGCCTTTGATTCTTAGATGCATACCTTTATCTAATCTGAGAAATTATTAACTCAGAATCACCAATCACCCTAACATGTTTGATTCCATGTTTTTGTGCTTGTCTCAAACCAATCAGTAGGGCCTCATATTCAACAACATTATTTGTGCAAAGGAACAAGAGAGTGAAAGAAAACTTAAAGTGTTACCACTTGGGGATATCAATAGCACTCCTACTCCGGCACCTTCCTTTGAACTTGCTCCATCAAAATATAGGGTCCATAAGACATTACCTTCTACCATGTTATTTTCATCATCAGCCAGAAAGATAGGCTTGACCTTTTCTTGGACTTCTCTCTCCTAAACTTTATATCAGTGTCCACAAAACAATTCATATTGTCATCTTCATCCTCCTCAATCATATGTGGAGTTCTAGCTTCCCTTGAAACTTTTACACTTTCTCCTCTAATGCTAAAAGTAGCAAAAGACAAGTCACATTGAATACTTCCTCCCATAGTAGCACTCCATTTTCTAGATAATAGCATTCCATACTGAGGAGGAATATCAACTACAAGAACACTCATAGTTAGTTGTTTGTCAAGAAATGCTGCTAATTTATAAGGCAAAGCCTTAATGATACAAAAAACTAGCACTTCTCTTGAGTCCATAGCTTGGCATCTCCCATGAGGTGTATCAACCTTTAGTCCCAGTGACTTCATGATTTCTATAGGCATGACAGTGTTTGATGCTCCAGAATCAATCATGCAATTCTTCAATAATTTTCCATTTATCACAAGGGACAAGAAAAAAGGATCAACTGTCCTTGATGCAGCATTTACAACATTTGCATTCAAAAATATCTGAGGGATTTTAGAGGTAATTTCATCATTTTTATTATCAGGTGTGTCATCTAAAGAAGCCACATGCTTATCACTCCTACTCATTTCTTGGACCTTTATTGAAGAAGCACCATTTACCAAATCCAAGGCCTTCACCTTGTGCTCTTCAATTCTCATCATTTCCATAAGTGGAACTTTGATGGTTATTTGTGAAAGCAATTTAGTCATATCAATGGGAACATACTTCTAGTCATCCATGTCCCCCTTAGTCTCAGTGACATCTTTATACTGCTTTTGGAAAGTCAAGTTAGATTTACCCTTTTCCACAAATTCATCTTCCTTCTAAGGTATGGGAACAAATACTTCTAATGTCTTTATTTTACCCTTAGGTATTTCCATATGGCCACTCTTCTTTTTTATTTTAACATGACTGACAACACTAGCACCTTTTTCCATTTCCTTAGGCTGTTGTGTACTCCTTTCTAAATTCTTGATAAACATGCAACCAAGTTTACTAGCTGTGCTTCCAATTGTCCTATTTCTCAAATTGTAATTGCTCTTGGCTTGAGTGACCATGTCTACAATGATTTGTTCAATTTCTTTATGAGAGGGTCTCCTTAGGGAAACATGTTCCTCACACATCACTGCACCACATCCAACATCATCAAACTCTTCTTCCTCATCATCAGTAGAGTCAACCTCATCTCATGCATGTGAAGAAGTCATTCCACAACCACTCTTATCATATTGCTTATCATGTTCTTGGTTCTCAGATAAATTCATATCAATAACACAATGCTCTGGACTATGAGGAGATTGACAAGTAGTACACCATGGGATATCATCATTCATGTTAACTGAATATCTTTGAAAAGGATCAGGAATCCTATCATCAGGCCTATCCCTTTTAACTGGAAAAATGTGCTTGCCATCCTTCCACTGAGTATTGTATGGGTAATTTTGCATTCTTTGTTGCTTGCTAAAATTACTTGAAATAGGCCAGTCATTTGTTGCAACCCTATTGTTTCTTTTTTCATCAGCCTTTAGATCCTCTAAAGCACTTAGAATCTACTATAGATTATCCTCCTCATTTGGCTTAAAATTAGCAGACCTTCCCATCTCTTTCTTATTTTGCACTTGAGGCCTATAATCATCTTCATTCTGATTTTTCTTAATGTTATTGAATTCATTCCAAGATCCTATACTAGCATGGGGAAATCCTCTAAACCAGTCCCTAGCATCCTTCGTCAGAGATTGTACAAATAACTTCATTACAACATCATCAAGCTCAACATTATAATCATCTATTACATCCATAAAAAAATTTAGATGTTCCTCACATGTGATGACATTGTTCCTAGCAAACTTTGGGAGCTTCTTTCTAATTTCATCAGGAATTACATTAGGATAACCAGGAATAACAAAAAGATAAGTTGTTTGTACCTTTCATGAAGAGGAACTCCTTGAGGTGGGTCCATTCCTCGAGATGTAGATGTCCTTGTGTTTGAACTAGCAGGAATTTTAGCAGCACCCGGAATGCCATTTGTTTGAGTTGCAAGGTTACCATGATTTCCACATTGCCCCAAAAAGGAAGCAACAACATTTCAAGGTCCTAAGGTATGCTTGAGAAAATAAATCTTCTTCCTTCTTCCTACAGAAATGGCCTCCAATTCTACCTTCTCTAATTCTTTATCTAATATTTCTTTTTCCTTTCTAGAATTCTCAAGGTCTGCATCTAATCTCAACCCTTGCTCTAATGGGTTTTCCACATGAACTTGTTCATTGATTTGAACTCCAATAGCTTTCTATTTGCCTTTATCTCTAGGCCTAGTTATCTCATATGATCTCTGCACAATAGGTTGTTCCTCTACTCTTTCAAGCTCTGAGACAAAATTAATTGCCTCCAAATCTAACAACTGCCTCTTTAGTTGATCAGCCCTTATCACGGCTTGTCTTACTCTATCTTCTTTGTCCTTTTCTCTTTTCTATTTGATAGCAACTTGTTCTTGGACTCTTTTTTCCAAATCATAGAGCTCTTCAAATATTTCTTCTGATTCCAGGAGAGTAGTCTTAGATTCATCATCTCCCACTTGAAATTCATCCTCATACTGGTTTAGTTCCAAATCAACAGCCTCTTCATATTATGAAATATTTTCTTCTTGACCAGGCTTGGTTTGAGTTTCTTGTCTTGTATCCTTTTTACTTTTCCAAGTATAAGAAACATTTCTTTTCTTCTTTGCTCCCCTTGTCTGACTAGGCCTAGAAGTGCTTGGAAGGCCTTCTTCCACTCTATCTTCAGGATGCTCCTTTCTCTGAGACCTAGTACCTTTGTAACTCTTTTTATAAATAGTCTACTGACTAGCACTGCTACAGAGATGTTTGAGTCACCATCCCAAAATATTGGGAATCTTACAATACTATTTCCTCACTAACAAATACCCAAATGAGCTTGACAAGACAAGGGACAAGAATAACCCTATTTCTTCCAATGATGACCTATAAGTTATTACAGACTTTTGTAACATTTCTCTAGTAGATTCACCATCTTGTTGGTGTTTCAAAATGGCTTATTCTCTTAGGCTACCAATATACCCTCAAATAGATTTTAGGAGTGGTTAGTTCCAAAATGTAGAAGGGTCTTAGGGTAACTAGACCAACTATAGGGACAAGACTGCTCTCTTCACTTCTGGCTCTACAAAACCAAGGCAGGTGCACCTAACCTAGTGAAAACTATACTTTACACACCAAAGACTAGGTTTGAATAACAGATTGATAGTAAGAAAGTACTAAATGCTAACCTCATATTCATTGACTCTCCATTACTATTGGGTAACACAACCACACAACCAAAGACCTAAAGCTTAGAAAGGTTATTGATTTTAAGATTTGGAATGTAATAATGTCAATCAATGTTTGTTAACAAGAGAAATACTCATTTAGGCCAGTGCCTCATCCATTGGGCAAGATTTCTTAGACACAAAGACACACAGATTTGAGATAATCTGAGAATTCATAGCCATAAATATATTTATCCTAATCTTTACTACTTACAAAACATCCTTACATAGACAAGGGCAAACTCATATCCCATTTAGAGCATTGTTTAATCCAATCCTAGATCAAAACTCAAAAATGAAGATACATACATAAAAATAATATGTAATGAGCTAGAAAACTCAAAGCTTACTTGACTTGACACAAAGGAAAGATAAGAATCAAATATTTATATTAAGTATGATGAATTCCTTCAGTGTATACAATGAATCACAAGACACCCTACTTGCAAACTACAACTTAGACCTACAACTTTCTTCTTTCATCAACAAACACTGAATCAAAAACTATTACAAACCCTCAGGACTAGAAACTTGGGACTGATTTTGAACTTCAAAACTGGAACCCATTCAAAATCAATAATTCAACATTAAGTACTCCTGGTTACCTTGAAATCCTAAATAATTTAGGATGCAACAAGCTATGGATAACCAGGGTAAGGGTTAGGGTTTCCACCCACCAAAACAATTCAAAAGATCAGAATTCAATACATTGGAGGGAAAAACAAGCAACCCTGAGTGATCAGACCTAAAAATCAATCTTCATTTATGGTAATTCTTCTGGAACTATATTGAAGATCATGAAATTCTATGTAAATCCATCTGATCAGACACCTACAACATGCCTCCATCAATTAAACCCATCCCCTCATGGTACAAAACTCTCTGCAAACAATCATCAGACTCACTGGACCACATTGCAATTATCGGCACCACCAAACTAATGAAATCCAGCCACTAAAACAATCAATTTTAGAACTTCCTATCGCTAAAACCCTCTAAAAAATTTGAATTTGAAATGCAACAGTCATCCAGATAGAAATTAAAATGCGACTGTTGATCCTAGTACTTTCTCAGCAAATCAGGTGGTTCACATCGCTCTTAAAAATAGTCACAAACCTTTTGAAAAGGCTCCACCATGCTAGCAGACAACAACCAATGAGAATCGAGCAAGCCGGTGCCATGAAGCAAACAGACCCATCGTAAAGTATCTCCCTTAAGACAAGATCAACATTTTTCATTATACTATGCACTTAACTATCATGCATCTTACCCCAGCGGTATAGCGACAACCATGATATCCTATAGTACTTTACCCTCTTTGAAGAAACAAGCCCCATTGACAACCGCCAAGTCACAAACCTACTGACCAATCAAAATAAAAGAACTCTACAACACTTGGAAATGGGCCTACTGCATTGTTATCCCTTCCACCAATGAAAATCACACACATCGGCTCCAACTGTCAAAGGACCCACCTTCTTTTTTTGCCTGAGAATAAAGTAACATCGACGGTTGGCGTAAGATCTCGTAGCTCTGAAAAAACCCATGAGAACTTACGCTAGCTATAGATCTTCTATGGATTAAAAAGCCCACAAAGACATGTCAACAACTAGGTCCCACTGACATACTTCCACCATATTACTTCGTGGATGAATCATAGAGTGCCAACTATGCCTACATGGAATTTGGACCCACTGGTATGAAGCACTTATGCCATAAAGGAGAATCAACGGCCATCATGAAAGTGTATGCCTCTGACACACTTAATGCACTTTCATGACAAATGTTGGATCAAGATGGTATTAGGAGACCGGGCCTAGGAAATACTAAAGCCAAAACATTAGGAAAATCAAGGCGCAAGACTTAGGAAAAATCATTTTGTCGGGCACTTAGACTTAGGAAATATTAAAGGGGCCCGAAAATAAAACCTTAGTCGCAAGATCACATAACATGAAAAAGGCTCATGCGATCATGTGACAAAGTGGTCAATTATTAGCACATGCACTATTTAGGACTTTAGTGGCTTTAAAAAGTAACATAAAATTAGAACAGGGCCAGGGGACACTAGGGTTTTTTGAATGCAATAGCTAGATTTTTAAAAATTCACCTAGGGTTTTCAAACTAGAGACAAGGAAAAAGGATGCAGAGGCTAGGAAAAAGGGTATGCAGCCATGAAAATTTTATAGGTGCTAACAAGATCCTCACATATTGGATGACTTCTAAGATTCATTGTAATATCAGGCCATAACCGGGAAGGCCTTATAGCCTAGAATGTATGGTTCTATATGATGAAAATTATTCAAAGATATTGCATTCTCTCTCTCACTATTGTGTTTGTTTGCTTTCGCATGTGTTGAGTAGGCTTGGTTCATCAGGGTGTGCCATCCTTTGGCCCCTTTTGTTCCCTACCTTGTGTTAGGTGGTATTAGAGCTAGGTTAGATCTTGATCTAGGTCTGTCGATCTAGGTTTGTTGGTTCCTCTTGAAGCCCTAGTTGATTGTTGTGGGGTAGCAGATTGTGATCTGACCTGTAGTGTAAAGGTTTGTCAAGATCATTCATGGGAGGTGTGATGCAGATCTAGGATTGGTAGATATGATAAGGCTGATTTCTACAAGGATAGAAGCAGTTGAAACAACCCAACAAAGAGGTAGACATCTTGAAGATGTTAGTGATGATCAAGTTGAGGAAGAACAAGGAAATGCAGAACCTGCACCTATGATGGATCAGGGTGAGGAAATATTTTTGAAGGCTTTGACAAGTCTGAAGTCTGATGAATTGGTGGACTAGATCACTAAGATGGAAAATTATTTTGAATATGAAAACATATCTGAAGACAAGAAGGTGAAGATTACAAGCACTAAGTTGAAGAGTCATGCATCCCTATGGTGGGAACACCTGCAATTGGATTGGAAGAGGAAAGGAAAAGATAAAATCAAGGTATGGAATAAGATGGTAAATAAATTGAAAGGAAATTTCTTACCTTGTGATTATCAGATTAACCTAGTTAGGCAAATGCAAAGTTTGAAGTAGAAAGATAGCTCGCTAAAAGAGTATACTGAGGAATTCTATAGATTAGATATTAGATCTGGACATGATGAAGATGATGTGGAAATAATTGGTAGATACCTGAATGGTTTGAGAGTTTCCATCCAAGAAGAGATCAGCTTGGTTAAGTTGGAGAGCATTGAAGAGGCTTATCAATTTGCATTGAAAGCTAAAGAGAAATTGAACAAAGACATGAACAGAGACAAAGAGGTCGAGGTGGTAGATTCCCTAGAGGAAGAGGTAGATCTAATGGTGAAAATGGTAGATCTGAACCAGAAAAGACAAATCTAGACAAAGGCAAGAATGAGTGGAATGGTGAAAGTTCATCTAGATGTAGAGGCAGTAACTACCAAGGTGGTTATAGAAGAGGAAGTTTCTGAGGAACTTGTTATAATTGTGGAGAAGAAGGACATAGATCATTTGAATGTACACAAGTAACTAAGAAAGTTGGTAGTAGTAGAAATGCATTGGTGCAAGAAGAGCCAATGAATGAACTTGAAAAATAAAATAACTTGACGGTAAGGAGAGCACTGTGGAATGAAAGCAAAAAGGAAGATCCAAGAAGGAAAAGTTTGTTCAAGATCAGATGTAGAGTTTCTGATAAAGTGTGGAAGGTAATCATTGACAGTGGCAGCTCAGAGAATCTAGCATCTAAAGAGATGGTCACTAAATTGCAGTTGAAAAGACTAGAACATCCAAAGCCCTATTAGATTTCATGGATTGAAGATGAGCATACACTCCTAGTAAGTGAACAATGTTATGTGAACTTGAAGATTGGAAAATACTATGATAAGGTGTTGTGTGATATCATGCCTATGGATTGTTGTCATATTTTGTTGGGTAGACCTTGGCAATATGATAGACATGCTATATATGATGGAAGATTTCATAATTATACTATTGTGGCTGATGGAAAGAAAGAAATATCATTACCATTAATGGAAGAACCTATTAGTAATGTTTGCATATCTATGAAAGTTTGCTTGATGGAAGGAAGAAAGTTTGTTAAAGATTTAAAAAGGAATGATGTATGTTTTGCTAAGTTACTCACCGAGTATAGTGAAATCATTTCTGACAATGTACTTGATGGTTTACCACCGAAAATAAGTATTGATCATTGTATGGATGTAATTCCCAGAGCTAGTTTACCAAATAAGGTGCCTCATTAGTTAACACCTATGGATAATTAGGAATTGAATCGATAGATTCAAGAGTTGTTGGAGAAAGATTTGATCAGAGAAAGTGTAGAGCACCTATACAAGATCAAAAAGATACTAAATGGGATGAATATTTTATTCAGGAAGGTATGTTGTTAAAATGTATTTAGTGGTGTATACCAAAAGGAGTAATGAGAACTAATTTGATAAAATAAAAACATAGTAGTGGTTTGGCTGGACATTTTGGCATTGATAAACATGGAATTTGCTAAAGGAAAAGTACTTTTGGCCACAGTTGTATAAAGATGTTTAGAAATTTGTGAGAAGTTTTGGAATTTGTCAAGTTGCAAAAGGAGTAAGTCAGAATACTAGTTTGTATGTACTGATTGATGTACCTGAGAAACCTTGGATTGACATGAGTATGGATTTTGTTCTTGGCTTACCAAAGATAGTAAGAGGTAATGATTCTATATTTGTGGTTGTGGATAGATTTTCTAAGATGGAACATTTCATACCATGTAGAAACACATTAGATGTAGTACATGTAGCAGATCTTTTCTTTAAATAAATTATGAGATTGCATTGGTTACCGAGGAGTATTATCTCTGACTGAGACAATAAATTTGTTGGATACTTTTGGATGACCCTTTAGAAAATTTTTGGCACTGAGTTGAAATATAGTTCTACATTTCACCCACAATCTGATGGATAGACAAAGGTTGTGAATAGAAGTTTTGGTAATCTTTTGAGATGCCTAGTTGGAGACACACCGAGTAGTTGGGATTCTATGTTAGCACAAGTAGATTTTGTATACAATAATTTAGTAAATAGAAGTAGTGGAAAGATACTGTTTGATATTGTGAATGGCACACAACTGAGAGGTATATCTAATTTAAGAGACAGTGATGATGAGAGTAAGAGGAGTGCTGAAGGAGTGAAATTTTCTGAGTACATGAAGACATTGCATGAAGATGTGAAACTGAAGATGGAAGAGAGTAATTAGAAATACAAAGACATAGCTGATAGATCCATAAGACATAAGACTTTTGACATTGGTGATGAAGTGATGGTTCATTTGAAGAAAGGTCAGTTTACTGTTGGCACATATGGAAAGCTAAAGATGAAGAAATTTGGACCTTGCAAGATTTTGAAGAAATTTGACAGTGGAAATGCATATGAGATTGAGTTACGTGATGATATGGACATATCACCTATTTTCAAAATTTCTAATTTGTATGAATATCATGAATCTGATGAAGAAATGACAGTACCAACAGAGTATACTAAGAAGCAGAATGAAGAAGAGGAGTAGATTTTGAAAGAAAGAGTTGGCAAGAACACAAGAGGAAAATAGTATATGGCATATCTGGTAAAGTGGAAGAATAGACCAATAGATGACAATTCATGGATTTCATAGTATGATTTGGATGAACCTCAGGTCATACCTGCTAAATGATTCAAAGAATCATTTCAAAATAACCCTAGGTGTCTGATGCAGGAGCATCTTGGGTCCTTGGCAATCCTGTGTCACCAAAAATATGTTTGAAGTTTTATGTATTTCTCAATTTCTTCTTTGACTAAGTTGGTCAGTAGTTGGTTGGTTTCCTTTGGTTACCAAGTGCAGTTAGTTATCTCTTGGGTGGTCAGTTGTTTCACTGGCACTCAGCATTGCTTGTTTGTTGCTTAGTCATCCTTGCTTGCCAAGTATTTTATTTTGAGTTCTTGTTGGGCCGACTTGTGCATTTATTATGGGTCACAAATTTAATGTTGGAATCCATCATTGGGAGGTGTGTGGTCCCAAATCTAACCATTCCTTCCATTGATTATGGATCTGAAGGCCAACTTAGTTCAGTTGACTCTTGTATAAACGTAGTTGTTAGGTAGAGTTTAAGCAATAGTTTTTAGATAGAAGATTGTAGACATTAGAATTGAGCTTTGAAACAAATCCTCACATGTTGGAGGACTTTTGAGATTCATTATAATATCAAGCCATAACCAGGAAGGCCTTACAACCTGGTATGTATGGTTCTATATGATGACAATTATTGAAAGATCCTACATTTTCTCTCTCACTATTGTGTTTGTTTGCTTCCGCATGTGTTGAGTAGGATTGGTTCATCAGGGTGTCCCATCCTTTGGCCCCTTTTGTTCCCTACCTTGCATCATAGTCACATAAAAAACTTCAAAATAAATGCATGGAAAATGTGTCACCATCTTGTTCTTCCAATCAAGATAATTCTCTCCATCAAACTTAGGACTTAGGACTTGGCTCTGATACCAATTGTTAGCAATAGTCTCAAGAGATAACTGAGAGGGGGGGTGAATTAGTTATCTAAAAGTTTCAATTCTTTATCCAATTAAGTATACTTAAATATAAAGCATAAAGACAATGAAATAATACTTGAACACAACACCAATATTTTGGTTATGGGGAAACCCACATAGGTATAAACCCCAGTGGGAATTGACACCCACTAATAATATGTACTAGTATATTATGATCCTTGTTAGAAGATCCTTAACCCTATGAGGAGTTGATTTACAATGTATTTAGTATAATGACTTGGTCAAGGGTTGGACCCTATTAGGAATCTTATAAAATTAACCCTGTTAGGAGTGAAAACGCACTGTCTGAGAGCACACTGCTCAAAGGGGTGAAGGGTACAACCTTCTAAATAATAGATACACACTATATCTAGATCTTGGTGAACTGTACTTTGACCTACTATCTAGATCAATTCCAATGTATAGCACAAACTCTTTACTTGGTCACATAGACCTTCTACTGATGGATCAACACTTCGCACACTCTTCTCTGCTCTTCACAATCAACTCTGAACCACACCTTAACAATCACAAATGACTGGATATAAATATCTTTCCTCCAAATGATATAATCAAGTCACCCTATTAGAAACACCCTAAAATCATATTAGAGAAACCATAACATACTCCAACAATGATTCTCTCAGCTATACTAAGCACGCAACACATTCGGGGACCTGTCTAATAATAATAAATGTAGACGCATGCTACACATTTTTAGCTCTACCAAAGTAATTGAAACTTTCTCCTCAAGCTTAATTACATCATGCGCTCTTATCTAAACATTAATAACTCTTCTCCAAGCACTAATCCAAGGGTTCATACTGAAATGATAGGCACAACTCTTGAACCAATATAATCTTTGTCAGCTTTTCTGAATAAACATAGGAAACTACTAGTAGTGAATAGTGACTGCATAACTTCATTTCTACTGATCATCAGACTCTTCATCCATGAATGTAATATTATTAGCATGTCTCCATCACATATCCAAATGTGAAAGGCTCCATGATAACTATACAAACAATCATTCACAGAACACTGCTGACACAAGCTACTATATAACTGTCTATACTAATAGTTAACCTCTGCGTCTATGATATCATGTTGATAACATGTCCATGCTGAATATACTAGAAGCTTACTGCATAAGTCTTCCACACATGCTACTTACCATATGTTGTCATCAATGACAAACATACTATCAGTACTGGTCTATTGGTAAATCTCCATCATATGGATTCATGATCGTACAAGTGGTGTTAGCTATGGTGTATGCATTGGCAAAGACCTATTTGAAGGCCATTGGAACATGTTTGAAGTAATGTGATGTGAAAGCTTAATCAATGGATTTGAATGATTAATTCATGTAATAATTATGTTTTAACATTGTAATAGGTGTCATTTTCATCTTCACATGGGTCCATTTGAATTTTGTAACTAGGATTTATCCTATGAAGGCTGACCTAGATTAATTTTTTGTAACTTATATTTAAGAATTGAATTCCTTGGAAGATAAGTGTGGAACTACATGTGCCAAATGAAGAGGTTAATGCAAGCCTAGGGATATATATTGGATACTATTTGAAGAATAGTAGTTGTGCACATCATCACAAGGTGGAGTTGAAGACTAAAAGTAGTTTTAGAGAAGAATTATTTTAGACTTGAAGTTGCAAGGTTTGGAGAACCTAAGGGTGGCCTTAACTCTAAAATATCTTGATCAATTTGATGCATTGTACACCACTAATAGGGTAATTTCCTTTAACAGGACTAGACTCCTAACAAGGTCAATTTGTTAATGGAGAACGCATTGTAAAATACTCCTAATATTTTCTATCCTTTCACTGGGACCTTCCTATTGTAATACTCGGCTCCTAATAGGGTCATAAATATTAACAAAGTTATTATATTTATAGTGTAGATATATTTGGGTACAATCCCCACCGTGGTTTTACACTTAATAGGGTTTTCCTCGAGAATAAATCTTGGGGTTCATATGTATGTGTTCTATTAATGCATTTACTTTTAAGTTCAGTATTTTTCTCTTGACAATAAATTTTTGAAGTTTAAGTTTAAAGTATATAACATTGGAATCAATTGATTCACCCCCCCCTTAGTTTATTAGGACACTATTATTCTAATAAGACCCGTTAGGGATGATATCAAATATCAGGAAAAATAATTGCAACAAGGAGAAGGAGCAGGAGAAGCACTTGTTCTAAAACAAGGAGAAGAAAGATTCTTCAGAGCTTTGATGAGTATTAATTGAAAACATCACTTCAATCCTCCTAAATATAGTGGAAGATTAGAGTTTCATGAATTGATGGACTAAATCTCTAAGATGGAAAAGTATTTTTACTATGAAAACATTCCAAAAGGTAAGAAGGTAAAAATTGAAAGCACTAAGTTGAAAGGACATGCATCCTTGTGGTGTGAACATTTGCAAATAGAACAAAAAATAAGAGGTAAAAAATAAGATGAAGGTATGGGAAAATATGATTAACATATTGAAAGGTAACTTTCTCCTTTATGATTATAAAGTTAATTTATTGAGAAGAATGAATAATTTTAAATAGAAGGATAGTTCTGCGAAGGAATATAGTGAAGAATTCTATAAGTAAGATATCATATCTAGACGTGTAGATGATAAAATTGAAAGGATTTCTGGGTACATGAATGGCTTGAGGACTTCTACTCAAGACAAAATTAGTTTGGTCAAGTTGAACACTATTGAAGAAGCTTATCATTTTCATTGAAAGATGAAGAGAAATTGAAAAATAAATATGAAAAAAGGTAGAGAAGCAGAGGTGGAAGATTCCTTAGACAAAGAGGAAGATCCTTTGTTCAAAATAGAAAATAAGTTCAAGCTAAGATAAATCTGGATAAAGGAAAATCAAAAGAGAAAGAATAAAGTACCTTTAGAGGTACAAGAATTTATTCAAGAGTTAGTTACCATAGAAGTAATTATCAGAGGAGAGAATAAAATAATTGGTACAAAGGCACTTGTCTGAAGTGGGGTGAATAAGGACACAAAGAATTGAAGTTTACTAATTCAAGCAAGAAGATCTGTAACAATAGAAGAAATGCACTTGTGAAAGAAGATTCACCTACTTCAACAAACAAACCTAGGGATGGATAAATATGATGATCAAAAGAGTATTATTTAATGAAGGTACTGATGAAGACCTTTTGAGAAATTTCTTATTCAAAACTAGATGTAAGGTAGCAGGAAAATGTTGTAAAGTGATAATTAACAGTGGAAGTTCATAGAATTTTTCATCAGAAGAGTTGGTTACTAAGTTGTCATTGCAAAGGATGAAGCACCTTAAACCCTATTAGATCTCATGGACCAAGGATGAGCACAAAATTTTGGTAAGTGAGAAATGCCTTGTGAAACTTAACTTTAGAATTACCATGATGACATTCTTTGTGATATTATGTCTATAAATTATTGTCACATCTTGTTGGGTAGACCATGGCAATAGGATAGACAAGCTTTAAATGATAGAAGATTGAATAGATATATTATAAATTAGAAATTGGGATGAAGAAAGTTTTTTACCATTGATTAAAGCATCTAAGGGTGAAAATAAAACTTATGTTAGAGTTTTTTTGGTTGAAGGAAGGAAGTTCATAAGAGATTTGAAAATAAATGATTTTTTCTATGCTTTAGTTACTAATAACCATGTTTAGAAATCATAGAATGAAACACCTATGTAAATCAAGAAGTTACCTATAGAGTATCGAGAGATTATTTTTTATAATGTACCAGATGGTTTACCATTGGTAAGAAGTATAAATCATTGTATGGATCTAATTCCTGGAGCTATTTTTCCTAACAAAGCACCCCAACGGTTAGCACCTCCAGAGAATGCAAAATTCAATATAAAAGTTAAAGAGTTGTTGTAGAAGGGTTTTATTAGAGAAATATTGACTCTACATGTATTTGTAGCTATATTAGCACCTACGAAAAGTGGTGAATGGAGAATGTGTAATGATTCTAGAGCTATAAACAAGATCATAGTGAAATACTATATTCTATTGCCTAGGATGGATGATATCATGGAATGTTTGAGTGGAGAAAAATACTAAATACCAAGATTTATTTGAAGAGTGGTTATCATTAAATGGGAATCAAAGAAGGAGATTAATGGAATACTTCTTTTAAGAAAAAAAAAAGTTTTTATGAGTGGTTGGTTATGCCTTTTGGTTTAACTAATGCACCTAGAAATTTTATGAGGCTGATGAAATAATTTCTGAAGAAATAATTGGGTAAATTTGTGATTGTATATTTGGATGGCATTTTGATATTCAATAATATTTGGGAAGATCATTTGTTTCATCTAAGATAGGTACTATAGGTTTTGAAAGAGGAAACATTATTACTTAACTTGAAGAAGTGTCATTCTATGAAAGGAGAGATAGTATATTTGGGATTTATGATTTTAGTTGATGGTTTGAAGATGGATCCAGAGAAGGGTGGAGCTAGAGAAGGGTGGAGAGGTAAAATATTTTCATGGTTTGGCTAGTTTCTACCAAAAGTTCACAAGGAATTTCAGTTTTTTTTTAATTTGTAATGACTGAGACAATGAGAGGAGACAAAAAGGATTTCAAGTGGACTATTGGAGCTATTCGTGCTCTCAAAATTTGGCACAAATTTTGAGTGACCAATTGAAAAAAATCAATATATTTTTAAACTCATGAGGTTGTTCTTTGCCAGTGTCTGTCTAGTTGAATGGTTGGAAAATTAATGCAAATGTGGAAGACAAATAGGGAAGCCCAGGTTGGCATATGAAGGAGAATCTTCTTCAAAGTTTAGAACCAAATACCATGGGATCCCACAGATTAAATTTTTTGCAAACATGGATTTTGTGGAAACACGGATTTGCAGAAGACAAAAAAATAGTCATTTTTCTGGGGGCATAAATTTTTATTCAACCATTGGATCAAGCTCATTTTTGGATATGTTGTCACAAATGGAGTTATCTAAATTCTCATGGGAGAGATTTTCAAAATTCATCCTGGTTCGCGAGATACAGGTGACTGAGTACAACACTATCTAAACTACCCATAAGAATCACAAAGAACATTTATCCCACATTCATGAGTTTTGATGTCAAAGTAATGTTTAAATGAAAGGACACCCAGATATAAAGTAAATTGAAGTGGTAGAAGCTATGCTTTCCTAGGCTTGTGTGGCCACCTCAGTTTCCATGCCATTGGGCCCAGAAGAAATTTTGCAGAAAGGGACACTTGTCAAGAGGTCTCCAAGTCTCATAAAGAGAAAAAATGATTCAGAGACTTAGAGACTTAGTTTCCAAGTCTCCAGATAAAAGAAGTCTCGAAGTCTCCAGATGGCGATTCAGAGACCTAGAGACTTAAGGCATTCTCTAAGTCTCTAAAAGAAACCACATTTAAGAAATAACTCAAGAGATTTGGAAACTAATGTAGTCTCCAAATCACCTGGGGTTAAAGGTGGGTTAGTCCGAGCAGCAAATGATAAGATGACAAGTGGCACTTTCTAGTGGCATGTGTAGAATTGCAGATAAATAAAAGATTTAAAATCACAAAGTTCACCATTGGGGATAATTTCAAAATATTTCAATGACAGAGCTACTCAAATTTTTTAATGTTGGAGATCCATTTTATGTCCGAACATAGCAGTATAATATCTTTTCAGAAATGCCAAAAGATGGCGGATGCAATGGCGGTGGGAAAAATCAGATTTGAATAAGTTGCTAAGAGCAGTAAGGGCTTTTTCTTCCACAATTAGATTTTGGGATGTATTTTAATGCAAATCTGGCAGAAGGAATGTCTTGTCTTTTGCAGAAAATGAAGGGAATGAATCAGATTTTTCAGTAGATGAAAGGATAAGATCAAAGAATAAAGGACAAAGTAAGTCAGACATGCAGGAAAAGATAGAGATCAGATTTTGAAGATGCCCGAGAGGATTAGATTTGTAGAGGAGTGAGAAGACAAAGGAGATTAGATTTGAAGTAGGCAGGTGTTGATAAAGCTTTGATTTTAGGGCTCCATCTTTTGTTATTTATTATCTTCCTTTCTCTATTTTTGGGGTTCTTGTTCCTATTGTTGGCTTCTGCCAATTTGGAGGGTTTCAGACTATGTCTGCCTCTTTTCTTGAAGTTCAGGATAGGATTCCATATGAACTATTGTAATATTTTCCTTTCTTTATATACCTAGTGTTTAGATTTTCTCTGAATTTTAGAGAACATCATTGTAAAAGGTAGTTTTTGCTTGTTTATGAATGAATTACAACACTTTTTGTTCTGATGTCAAGTTTTCTCCATTCATGTCTTTAAATCATATAGAATGAGGCATTAAGGATGTTTCAGTCTTGTCTATTATTAATCATTTAAGGAATGATTAGCAATAGAGTTATTCAAGGGATAATTGTGGTTTAAGATTTGTGTTCAGATGTGTATAATATTGAATAGAAAGGGTATTTTAATCTTGTCTTCCTAGTGGATGTCGGTTATGTATTGTCTATTCTAAGGTCTCTTCCAAGGGGGGGTTAAATCCTATGAGTAGGGAGTTTCATGTTTGAAGTACATAGGTGGATTCATAAGAAGAACTTGATTGATGAGGTCTATTTTATGTAAGGCATGTAAACATTTCAAACTGTGTTGAAGTTCCTTTGCTCATAATCTCTTTGTAATATCATGTTTGAATCTGATGCCCAATGAACTAGGCACTGGTCTATGTAAGGTTTGGGATGTTATTAAAATCCTTTTCATCAAAACAAAATATCATTACCAGTACATTTCAGTTTCTAATTTTGTGCCTACTGTAAAGGGACTATGTCTAAGTGGTACAGTTCACATTTTGTGATTCCTTAAAGAAAGAATCGGAGGTTAACTTTCCTTGAGTTGTTCTCACAAAGAGAAGAAGGATTCACTTCCTTATTCCATTATCTATGCTATCGCATTCATAGTTTCTACTGCTATCCTCTGTATTGGAATGGTTCTTAGCTGTCTATAGAGTGATCTTTTGTTTAAGTAATCTGAAGCCTAGATAGCATAACAGTGAAAACCTAATCCACTAATTAAAAGCTTACTTGAAATAGAGTAACCCATCATAGGCAATACTCGCCTGAGTCCTATGGAGCTCGAAGTAGAAGGAGGATCTTATCCAATCCTCATTAATTAGGATTTTCTTGTGAACTTGGAATCATTTTCAACTGAGAACTAAGCCCAAACATTTACCAAGTTTTGATCCAACAAGAAAAATCCCTAACAAATTGGTGACTCTGCTAGGGATATGTTAAAGTGAAGATAGAATAACATGGGTACAAGTAGAGCTGGACTCCTGGCTGGCTTATTCATTTATCTAGTGGTGTCCATTGAAGTGTATAAGAGTTAGTTTTAAGAAGTTTCAAATCATCTCACCAAGTTGTGAGTGGCAACTCTGAGTTCTTTGTTTGATCAGTGCATATCATAACATACTTTTAGTCCTAATAAACAATATATGTACCATCTTGAAGTTTGTTGTGAAGGGATACAGAAAATGATCTCAGCTTATGAAAGTCTTTTCCTTTGCACAGAGGTGGCAGCTCTACAACTTTTGAAAGTGATTTGGAGGTGACTTCAAATCAAATAAGTTTGCAGCAGCTTCAGAATACTCTAGGTATTTTATTTTTCATTGAATGAGAGCTTTGTTCATGAAAATGAGTTATATATGTTTTCCCTATTAAGTGATTAGCACTAAGTTAAAAGGGAAGAGAGAGGCAATTTGTAGTTGCTCTACCTACTGAGATGTCACGACTACTTAAGAATAGGTTGTTTGGACCAATAAATTTTGAAGGTATCCTTGGATACCCAAATCATATCCCAGAAGTGGTTAGAGATTGTTTACCAAAATTCACTGGTTTTGGTGAGCAATCAGCTGAAAATCATTTGCAAAAATTTTCTGATTTAATAAATGATCACAATATCACACATAAGGATGTATTGATGAAACTTCACAATATCTGTGGTTGAGATTGCAAGGGACTAGTTTAAAGAAATACCTTATGGTTCAATAGGATCTATGGAAGCATTAGAGAATTGTTTTATTAGAAGGTATGGTGATATTGAGAAGTATGATGATATGGAACACAATAATGAACAAGACATAGCTGAAAATAAGGATCCTGTACCAAAAATTGAAATTCTTGAGGCAGAAACAAAAATGTTAACACAAAGGTTGCAGGAAAGTGTGGTGTTACATTTACAAGAGAACATGAGCAGAGAGGAGGGTGAGTCACAACATGATTTCTTCATAAAGTTTACTGATAGGATCAAGGAGTTTGATATTCCTTTTTGTCCTCAAGATTTTGTACGGGAAAACTTATTTGTTAAACTTTGTTTTCCTCATACACTTAATTTGCCAATCTCTCAGAGGGTAGAATGTATTCAGCAAACTATGCAATGGATGGAACATGTAGAAATTTTTTCTTCTAAAGATGTGCCTGTTGTTAGTGTTTGAACCTGCAGATTAATCAAATACTCAAATAATCCCAATGGCTGTAACCTAGCAAGTTACAAACAACTAAGGTGTTAAGGTTAAAACCTTCTTCACTTTGAGTAATACATACTCAGGCGGGTGTACCTCTATCAATTCAACAAACAGCTGAGCTCTGAATTGAGAACTAGCTCTTTCACCGCTCTGTTACTGCCTTCAAAATCCAAATCAGTAAGTGGCTAGAACTCTGAGTATAGCCCAAATCATCCTGATACACAGCATCATGATATAGACTATAAAAACAGCAACATGATACAATGGCTTAAGGATATTCATCCTTCTTCCTTTTTGAGTTAAACTCAGGGAAGGGTTAACCTCGTTTATTGCTTCTACAAAGCACTGAAATACATACTTATGAACTTGTCATAATATGATTCAAGTCTGGAAATTATGCATATAAGTAAAATGTCAATCAATTATATTCTTGGATGGTAAACGAATGTAAGTGGATCTTAAAACCAGTCCCTTATCCGCTGGGCATCAGAGTCGAACTCTACTTTCGCATATATCTATTAAAACGAATCCAATGAAACTCCAATAACATGCCTAACATATCATTGTTTCCATTCCTAAACCTGTTATCAAATCTACATATAGATATTCAATTCCCAGAGACCTCCCCTAAGATTTTACTCTTTCCTTGAAAGATACTTAAGCTTAACCCCTACATTCACCTTGTGAAAGATGTATTTAAACTGTCTTACAATTTAAACGCATAAAGAAACTAAAACATTCCACACGCAAAGACAATCAGATTGTAGTAACAGAACTCCAGTGTATTTGTATTAATTGATAAAATGCATTCGTACAATTTTCTTTGATTTCACAGAAAATCAGGTTCTATATTTCAGACCTCTCTTTTACAAAATATTTTCCAACCCCTATCAACAATAGGAACCGACTACTTATACTAATCAACCATCCTGGAATCCTCGAAAGGATGCAACAAGCTTTGGATGGCTGATAGAAAATTGCGCTAGAAAACAAAAGAAAATACAAACAGAAAGATATTTAATCAAAGACAGCAAGGCGTATTTTCAGTTCTGAACGACTTCCGCAGCTGGCACCTTTGTTTGTAGATATTTTCAGAGTAGTTACCAAGTTTGTCATATGAATGATGACCGCCATTACAGGCTAACTTACATCATTCTCTGTTTGAACACGCTCTCCCTCAAATTCTGGATCAGGTGCCAAGTGCGATCTATTCTTCTTCCTCCTCCGTCAGCTGGATGACCGGTTTCTTCTTCTTCTTTGTGATTAGCTTTTCCCAAGCTGCCACATCATCATAAGATGGCCAATTGTAACTCTGCAGCTCCTGCAACAAGTTGACTTGCCGTTCCCATGTAGAATCAGTTACATTTTTAACTTCTGATATAAACTTGATACAATCACTTTCAACTTTGAATAAACTATCAATTATATTATTAGTTCCTTCTATGTCCAAAGCCTTATTGTCTTTTAGGAAGGTGTCTTGATTGATGACCAACTGACCCATTGACAGCTTCCAATCTTCCAGCTTAACTACATTTCCATTGTCATCATATACTGGGGGCAGATACTTGCTGTAATCTTTATCAAACATGGCTAACTTAGCCTTTATTTGGTTTGATTTTCCTTTAAAAAACTTTGATGCTGCACTTATCAGGCCAATCCTTTCAAACACATCAGTTACTACGTTTGGGATATCAGGCCTGTGTTCTTGTAAACTGTCAAGCTTATCAAACAATAAATTCCTCCCAGACCAAATACTATAGAGTGGTTCCAAGGTGGCCAAATATTCATTCACCTTTTGATTGGTCTGATGTAACAGGCTGACTGATTTATGAACTGCATCCATCCTGTCCTTTATTTTGTCCCGCCTGTACTGCACTATTTTGGCTATAGTGTCCAGGGATGCATCCAATTTTACCTTTTCCAAATCCTCAGCAGGTCCCTCAATTGCCTCCAAATTTACCTGAACAGGTAACTCAACTTGCAAAGGAGGAGGAGGAATTATTTTTGAGGCTTCCTCAAGTTTGGCATTTATTTCTGCCAGCTCGTCTTCCAACTGTTTAATCCTCATCATTTTCAGATCTCTGTCCTTGGCCACCAGGCTTGAACTCTCAAACAATTTGGCATATCTTTCTGACAACTGAGCTGTCTTGGCTTCATTCAGATTAGCCCAATGGGTTACTGCCTTGGAGACCTCAAGGTCTGTTGTATTTTGTACAGTCCATATAATCTTATTCCCCTCCATCTTATCCTCTATACTCAATAGAGATGGCTTCTGAGTTTTGGGAGCCATGGACCACATTGCAACAGCCTGGGACTTAGGGTCATAGCCACTTCCTCTAATCATGTCACCAATGTGAACTTCATATGAGAGGCTACCCTCTGGTTGCTTTCTCAATTGATCAATGAGGAATGCAGAAGTCAGATCCCATCCTGGGGTTAACAACATTCCACTTGATTTAACCAAATCTCTGGCTTCGTCCACTGTGATGGGATCAAGGCTAGGATCATATGAAGCCAGAGCTCTCAAAGTTCCTTCACTTGGCTCCATACCTTCAGGCAGAGCTTTCTTCACTTCTTGCTGCTTGTTCCAGATGAGAAAACTTTTGAATTCATCAGTCTTAATGAACTGATCATCACTCAAGAATTCCTCTTGATAGACTTCTCTGATATCCTTCTCTAACCATAAGGATTTTTCTCTGTCTTCTTGCTCAGTGACTATCTTCTTGCCTGCTCTTATTGCTTTCCTCAATTGATGATGATATGGCCTATCACCTGGTACAAGAGCAGATGCTCTGTCAATTTCCCTTCTTTGCCTCACATGCCTTGAAGGTTCACCTTCCTCAAGCCTCTGTCTCTTCAATGGTGGCTCTGAGATATCCTGCACTTCTGGTTGATCTTGGGTAAGATCAACAACTGGTGGTCTCTCAACTTGTGGAGGACTATCTTCTTCTTGTGACTCATCAGTGAATTCTTCCTCATCAGAAGATGAATAATCTCTCTTCTTCTTCTTCTCTGGCTTATTTTGATCAATCAAACCTTCCAATTGATTTGCCAAGGTGTCATACTTTTCAATCATCCCATCAATCCTTTTCAAATAAGGAAGATCAGGGAAAAAACCCTCAAAAGGAATCTGAGATGCCTTCAACTGGTTGGACAAATCTACTAAATCAAAAAACCTGTACCATCTCCTTTTAACTTCATCTTCATCTAAGATGTTTCTAATCACATCTTCTTCATCCAAACCTTCATGCTCTTTAATCACACCAATGTTTGGGATGTAAGTCATCCTGGCAGTCTTGATGAAATCCTCAGGATCTATGTGCCTACAAGCACCAGTAACCATTTTGAATTGTTGTAGCCAGGCACTGATTTGAGGAAAAGCCCTCTTTCCTATCAGGAAATCACCTACCTTGAATTGCCTAGGTGTGAATGTACCCTTTCTGTGAGGGGCCAGGAGCTCTTTATCTGTGCACATAAGCTGCCAAACAAATTCCAAACAAGCCAACCTCGGAGGCACATACTTTGGTAATAAATGTGGGGGTTGGGGACAGCCATAAACTCTGATAATTGTGGAATTATCTCCCAAGTAGAAATCACCCCAATTGTGATTTCCATCCCACTTATCCACATACTGCAGTGGTCTTAAAAGCCTGAGGACTCTAGGAGATAACCTAGTGACATTTATACCCAACATCCTGATAATAGGATAAACAATGAAATTCTGAAAAACACAAAAGTCTGCCTCATTAGATGTAGAATTCCATATTCTCACCCACAACTGCACTGGGTTGTGCTGATCCTTGAAACTGAACCTTGGTTTCAACATGTTAGCATCAAAACTGTTGATGTTGAAAAACAGAATCAAATGCATTAATAGAGAATAATGCATGAACTCAATAGGGCTTTTACTTTCCTGGACAGACATTAGCCCCTGATGCATCCTATCGATCACATACTGGATGTAATCATAATCAGTGTTTACCAAAGGATTTTGAATATCCAGGATAATCATCAGCAAGTCAGCTGGTAAAAATTCTGCATTCCCATCCATTCCCAAAACTCTACATAATGCGTAGCAAGTGTATCTCATATAATGATGAAGGGATTTGAACTGGTATGGGGCATTCATGTTAGCAGGAAGGGGGGCTATATATTTGTCCTGTTTTGGCATATGCTTAACCAATTGGTCTTTTACTGACCCTACATTGCTTCTATATCTTGCCTTTTCTTTGTTCAAATCAATCTCAGTGGAAAAGGACGTAAAGAGACCAAAAGCTTTCATAAAGGATCCCCTATCAAGAGTCACTAAGGGTGATTGGTCTTCTTTCCTGATTGTCCTTGAGATAGGGTCATATCTTCTGGCTAGGGCAACAATTAAATCAATATCTAGGAAAACGTCAGGGACAACCATTTTTCCTAGTCCTAGAACCCAACCATTACATACAGGAACATGCTTATTTCTATTGCCGTAAAAGAAATTGAAAATGGTGTAACCTGTGAATTCCGGAGTGATTGGGTCTCTACACCGTTCCAAAAGATCTTGAAACACGTCATCAGCAGCCCTCTTATTCTGACTGGAGCCCGACAACAGTTTCAGGAATTCATCTGAAAAATTTGGCTTATTCTTGTCCTCACCAGCTTTGGACTTGGCTTCACCACTGGAAGAAGCTGCACTCTTCTCAGGTTGACTCATCTTTGCTATAGGAACACCTTCAATTCTCTGTATCTCAAATGCTTTTATGCTCAGAAATGCTCTGGATAGACAGAAACTCTCAATGACTGAAACTTGGACAAATAACAACGAGCTTCCACTTATTTATCGATATGAATCCAGGGTGTGCAACTACCACAGTTAATGCAAATCTCCTTAATGGATCCCATATTGAATTTCATGTACCCCCAGATTTCAAATTTCGAGCTCGCCATGTCCGGATGTTGACAGATAGATTAAACTACTTGAAAACAAGGTGAAGAGGGAATGATCAGGATTCTGTACTTTTAAACTGTTTGCGTCATGCAATCTTTCTTCTTGAAGCTGATTTGATGGCCTACAGGTTTTATGTCCATATCAACAAAGTACTTTATCTATGTGGCAACGGTCCTTTTTTCTTTTTCCTTTATGACCTTTTTCATGTGAGCTTATTTAGCGAACCAGCGACTGATGGCTTCTCTCGATCGCTGAATAGAATGCTAACCCTAGCTATCAACCGGAGAACTGGCGACTGCTGGCTTCGCTAGTTCTCTAAATTTTTGTTTGACCCTGAGTCACATCTGGAGAACTGGCGACTATTAACTTCGCGGGTTCTCAGAATCCTATCCTTAACCATCCAAGCATTTCGCGAATCAGCGAACAAAGGGTTCCCACTTACACAGTTAACCTGCAATTACCATTTGGCGAACTAGCGAACAAAACTATCTCCCATTCTCTTAATGTTATGACTGACGGTCAATTTTCCTGGAGATCTAGCGAACAAAGGGTTCGCGCATTCGCTGAGAGATATGCTTAACCGCTTGATTGTCTGGAGAACTGGCGAACACCGCCTTCGCTGAATCGCTAAATCATTTAACTTAAACATCACCTTATACCAGGATTTCAGATTGACCGTTGATCTTCATCAATCAAATGGCTATCGCTAGTTCTCTGAATAACAAAACCCTTGACCATTTTATTCCGAGAATCAGCGAACAGAAGCATTCGCTAGTTCTCCAAATACTCTATATCAGTGACAATTTCATTTCGAGAATAAGCGACTGAAGCCTTACAACTTATCATCCATTTATTCGCTTATTCACCAGATTGCTTTAACCTTTACCTTTTTATTAAGAGAACTAGCGACCAAAGGCTTCGCTGAATCGCTGAATGGTTTAGCATATCACCAACTCATTCCGAGAATCAGCGAACAAAGAAAACTTATCTCCGCTGAAATCCTTTTGGGCCAACCACCAGAACCGCCAAATTTAGAGGCTAGCATTATTTTCATTTAGTCGCTCATTCGCCAGATCAAATATGCAGGACCCACAGATATCTTGAGATTAAAACAGGGCCGTTGATCTTGAAAGCAATCCATGGTATTCGCTAATTCTCTGAAAATTACAACCCTTGACCGCCAGATTCTGAGAACAAGCGAACAAAGAGCATTCGCTGAATCGCTAGATTGTTTTAAAAGACCGCCAAGTATTGCGAGAACTGGAGATAACCGCCATTCGCTAGTTCTCGGAAAAGAAAATGAAACCACCGAAACACTTAGAGACTTAGCGAACAAAGGGTTAGACGCTTGGCTTTAATGCATTCGCCAATTCGCTGGATGTTTGGGATAACCGCTGGAGGATCTAGAGAACTGGCGAGTGATATTAACAATGAACATGAACATGACTCATTCGCCGAATCGCTAAGTGGTTTTAACCTTTGATAATACATTTCCCGATTCAGCGAACACTAGGGGCAAATACGCATGTGCACAAATAGCAACTTAAGTGATTTAAAGGTAACCAAGAAAAAGAAACTAGAAAGCCACATGAAGTTTGGAAACGAAAGGAAACATTTTGGAAGACAAACCTAGGGTAAGGGTTTTCCTGAACAGGTCAAGACCATTTTCACGACACTTTACAAACCCTAGTCCAGGAGAAATACTGGCATGGAGACCTAAACCATGAATTTGACTTCAAACCTTGAAAAACTTTAGGATACCCAACAGTGGCTCCATCTGAGGATGCTTGATTGTAAGATCAAGGCAAGAAACCATGAATCTCTGGGAGGCAGACCACGAAACCTGAACCTAAAACAATAAGCAAACACACCTATACATATAATACAAGCCTACTGTGCATGGAAAAAGAACTTTCAACTGAAGAAAAATTTCAAGAATTGTCCATGCACTGGCAACTCTTGCTCTTCACCATCCATACCTTGCAAAAAATAGGAATCTTTGCCATGAATCTGACAAACAATGAAGGGACCCATCCATAAGGACTCAAATTTTTTATGCTTCCCTTTGTCTTCAAATCTGGCATTCCATTGAAGAACCATGTCACCAGGCTGAAATTTTCTTACAGTAGCCCTTTTATCGAAAAGATACTTCATTTTTTGCTGCAGTTTAATGTTGCTTTTTTGCCCTTCCCTTCTCATCTCATCCAACTCAATCAGCTGAACCATCCTATCTTGCAATGGGTTGCTGATTTCAATATCTTCTTCTTGCATAAACTTGTAGATGGGAAGGAAATTATTAATTGGCAATCTTGTCTTTGCACCATAGACCATTTCAAAAGGGGACTTCCCTGTGGCCTTTTTCTCAGAAATTCTATCAGCCCATAGTGCTAACTTTAATTTCTCATGCCAACCTCTTTTGTTTTTTTCCAAGGTCTTCTTAAGAATTTGCAATATGCTCTTATTGCTAGACTCAGCTTGTCCATTGGCCTGTGGGTGATATGGGCTTGAATAAGACAAGATAACTCCCATTTCATCACAAAAATTAGTAATTTCCTGAGACCTAAAACTCATTGCATTGTCTACAACCAATTTGATTGGGACACCAAATCTTGTGATTATGTTGTTCATCAGGAAATCAATCACCACAGCACTTGTTGCTCCTCTAGTGGGAATAGCTTCTATCCACTTGGTGAAGTAATCAGTAGCCACCAAAATGTGACTATGTCTTCCACTGGACTTTTCAGAGAACTCTCCAATAAAATCCATACCCCACATTGCAAAAGGGGCTTCTGCAACAACTGGATTTAACAACAATGCACCTGAAAATTTTAGTTTCTTTGAGAACCTTTGACAAGGTTCACACTTTCTAACATAAGAGTGGGTGTCTTTAAACAATACAGGCCAATAATATCCTGCCCTCAAAATTTTATGAGCTGTTGATCGAGCAGAATAATGCCCTCCACACATTCCAGAATGCATTTCTTTTAGCACCTTCTCTGATTGATGTTCATCCAAACAAAAGAGTAAAATGCCATCATTGTCTTTCCAGTATAAATCACCTTGAATGAGGACATATCTCTGAGCCTGTAATCTCAAGCTTCTTCTCTGATTATCATTCAATTCAGGTGGACATTTAGCATTTTTAATAAAATAAACAAGATCCTTGTACCAGGGTTGCATCTCAATACTAGTAACTGTATCAATATTAGCAGCAACATTATTGATCTGGACAAGGTCCATGTTTTCCTCAGTCATCAACTTAGCTAGTCCCAATCCTCTTACCAATTTGGTAATGTGAATCTCAAGGTCAAACTCTTGAATCCTGTTTATCCATTTACATCTTTTTCCTGTAACTTCACTCTGTATCAGAATATCCTTTACTGCAGCATGGGGTACATAAGCATTAACCTTTGCACAAACCAAATACGGTCTGAAAGCCTTGACTGCTTTCACAAGTGCATAAGCTTGCTTTTCCATTATTTCATAATTTAATTCAGTAGATTGTAAAGACTTACTGAAAAAAGCTATAGGATGTTCATATCCTTCTGGATCTTTCTGCAGAAGGACAGCTGCAATAGTATGGAAAGACGCAAAAGAAAATAGGGAAAAAGGTTTCAAATAGTCAGGTGATACCAAAACAGGAGCTTCTTGAATTGTTTGTTTGATTTTTTCAAAAGCTTGCTGAGCTTCCAGGTTCCATTCAAATTTCATTCCCTTTTTAAGGAACTTAACTATTGGCTTGACCAACTCAGCAAAGTTGGCAATGAATATTCTCACAAAATTTATTTGCCCCAAGAATGATTGCACACCCTTTATATTCTTTGGTGGAGGGACCCTTTTGATGGCTTCCACTCTTTCAGGATCAATCCTGACTCCTTCTTTTGATACTATGTGTCCCAGTAGCTTTCCTTCTGTCACTGCAAATTGACATTTCCTGGGATTCAAAGACACACCAAACTCTAAGGCCTTGAGAAAAATCCTTTCCAAATGAGAACAATGATCATCAGCCCTTTTAGAAAAAGCAGTGAGATCATCTTGATACACTACCATTAAGACATTGATCATTTCTTTGAAAGCAACATCCATGGCTCTCTGAAAAGTTGCCCCAGCATTTTTTAGACCAAAAGGCATGCGAACATATACATAAGTTCCCCAAGGAGTTGTAAAGGCTGTCTTGAATTGTTCTGATTCTTTGACCAGTACTTGGTTATACCCTGAGAAACCATCCATCATTGACAGGAGTTCACATCCAGTCACCCTATGCAGCATGGCCTCCATATTAGGCAATCCATAATTATCCTTGAGTGATGCTACATTTAGGTTCCTAAAATCAACACAAAGCCGAATGTCACCATTCTTCTTCCTCACTGGTACAAGGTTTGAAACCCAAGTTGAGTGCCTAATTGGTTCAATGATACCAGCATCTCTCAGTTTTGTCAACTCAACTTGCATTTTAGTGGCCAGTAAAGGATTAATGGGTCTCTGCTTTTGTCTAAAAGGTGTGGTTTCCTCCTTTAGAGGAACTTCATGCTGGAATAAATCAGCCCTATAAGCTTTGAGGTCATCATATGACCAGGCAAACACATGTTTGTACTTTTTTAACAATCTGATCAAGTTGCTTCTGATCTCCCTACTCAATTTCTTTCCAATGTATACCATTTGTGGGGAATTTTCTGATCCTAGGTTTATCTCCTCTAAGTCTTCCAATTTTGCATTAGACTTTTGGGACAGACAACCATCATTTATTTTAAACATTCCCTCCAATTCTACTAGTCCTTTGGGTATATGATTAGAAAGTAATTGGACTATTTCATTTCCCATGATGCATTCTTTTCCTTCAATACATTCCTGCACCTCATTGAAATCTATCTGTTGACCATCATATTGATCCAGGCCTTGAAGGAATCTAAGGATATCAAGATCATCCTCAAAAACTTGCCAATTGTACACATTGTCAGGAACTGCAGGCCTAGTTTTAGTTTCCAACATGGAAACACCAGAGAGGGTGATATCATTGTTTTTCAAAGCAACATTAGCAAGAAAGTCTGCCATGATGTTATTTGACCTTTCTACCCAAAGCAGATTAAAAGCTTCAAAAAATTCTAATCTATCCCAGACAGCATGCTTATATAACTTGAGTTTCTCATCCTTAGAAGCATATTGGGATCTTACTTGGGCTACAATCAATTGGGAATCACCATGAACTTTTAAACATTTAATACCATGCTTTATGGCTACATCTAATCCCAAGATCAGGGCCTCATATTCAGCAGTATTATTTGTACAACTGAAAGTCAACAAGAAGGAGTATTTGAAAGTATTACCTGATGGGGAAATGAAAACAACACCAGCTCCTGATCCTTCTTTGGAGCATCCACCATCAAAAAACATTTGCCACAAGCTATCTTGTTGCATCATCAATTCTTCCACAATTGGGTCTGTGTTCTTCAACTGAGGTAACACTTCTTCAATGACAAAATTGTTCATGTCAATATCTACAAAACAATTAAGGGCCTCCGGAGCAACCATTTCCACCATAACTGAGGAACGGGGCTCCCTGTACAACTTTACTTCTATCCCATTCACTGGAATAGTGGCATAAGATAAATCTAGTTCCAGCTTTCCACCCACTGCTGCAGCCCATTGTCTTGACAATAACATGCCATAGTGAGGCTCTGTATCTACAACAACTACATCCATTTTGTATGTAGCCTCTGGGAATGCAACAATTTTTACCTCAATTCCAATCAAAGTCCCCACAACAGGCACTACCCTATTATCCATTGCATAACACCTGCCATTAGAAGTGTCAACTTGCAATCCTAATTCTTTCATCACATGATATGGCATCACAGTTGTGGCAGCACCAGAGTCTATCATACAATTTTTTAACAATAAGTCATTCACAATTAAAGTGACATAAAAGGGGTTGATGGAAGAAGGTTCTTGTGTTACAATTGTCCCAACACATACATCTGAGATGGGAATAGGCCTTTTCATAGAACTCCCTTCTTCTTGTTTGGTAGGAGCGAATCTCTGCTCATTTATAAGAGCCAAGGCTGCTGTCTTGTGCTCCTCTATTTTCAACATTTCAAGTAGAGGGATGGACACTTTCATCTGAGACAACGCATGTCTCATATCAAATGCAGGGGAATCAGCAGGAGAATCAGATTGATCCTTTGTCCTACCAGTTTTCTTTTTGATCTTGTCAGCACTAACTTCCTCCCCTTTCTTCTTCTCACCCACAAGTTCTTGATCCTTACCATTTATAACATTGGGCTTTGGGAAACCCTTATCCTGAGGACTACCTTTGATGAATACTGATCTAGGAATTCCCTGTTCATTATCCACCTTTCTGTTCCTCAAATTGTATGAGGATCTTGCTTGTGTTATGGCAGCCACAGTTAAGCTTTTGATTTCCTCTTCACTGGGCTTCCTCCATTGCTTCTCATCTGATCTGGATCCCACCATGTGAGTTTTATAATCATTATTATCAAATTCTTCAGGATCAGATTGAGTAAATATTTGTTGCTCATAATCAGAGAAAATCTTTCTCTTATGATCAACATCTGGACAACTTGCTTCATCGTCTGAGGACACAAAATCCTCTATTGGATCTGTAGTAAACATGTTAATGGCAGGCTTTTCAGATTCTTCATAATCTCCTGCACATGAGTTATCAGCCTCTTCTCCTAAGGCTTGGGCCACAGCACACTGGAAAGGTGAATGAGGCATATTACAAGCTACACACCAAGGAGTGTTTTCTACATTGTGTGTAGTATTCTTCTTTAAGGGATCAGGGGTATCTCTCCCCTTTTGTACCTCATTACTGTCAAGAACAGGTCTCCCATCCTTCCAATTAGTTTTGTAAGGCATGTCTCTCAAATTAGGGGCCTTGTCCTGCCTTTGATAAGGGGGTCTTGCATCTTGAAAGTTTCTGCCACCTTTATCAAATCTTGTTGGGAACTCCTTGTTAGCACCCTGTCCTTTATCCTCCTCTTTAAAAGGCCTTGTATGTTGTGGTCTGGTCTCTTTCCACAATTTACCCTCATCCCTCTTGTACATTTGGCCAGATGCCTTTCGGTTACTTTCAATATTAATGGCCAACTTAAATGCATCCCTAAGGGTGCGGGGATTTTTATCTCTTAAGAGATAAGACATTTTGCCATCCATGGAATTGAAATAAGTGGTCATGCAAACTGCATCATCCAACCTCAAAACCTGGAACAATTTGTACATAGCCTTTTGAAACCGGCTATTGAATTCTGACATGCTCTCATTATAATTTTTCTTGATATTATTGAATTCATTGAGCATGTAACTAGAATTCACATGTTCAGCATACTGCTCCTTAAAACTCCTAACAAATTCATCCCATGAAGCAATACTGTTCTCAGGTAACCCTCTGTACCAATCCCTGGCATCTTCAATCAATGATTGAACAAAAAGTTTCATAATGACATCTTCATGCTCAATCTCATAATCATTAACTTTATCTGTGAAAAACTTCAAATGCTCTTCACAAGTAATAACATTATTCCCAGTAAATAATGGGATCTTCTTCCTGATTTCATTAGGAATGGCATTAGGTTGGCCAGGAATACCATCAAAAAACAAGGGCCTATATCTATCCAAATGAACTGGTCGTCTTTGGATAATTGGCTGATTTGAAGGGGTAATTGCAATATTTTGACAAGGTATAGTTCCCACTGTACCCTGAGAAACCAAGGGAACTTGACTAGGAAATTGTCCAGAATGAAAGGCTTGAGTATTTGGAATTGCAATGTTAGGCTGACTGGACGAAGTCGTTCCTATGGTAATAGGGACAGAACTACTAGCAGATGTATTCATGTTAGCATGTAGGAAGGCAATCTTCCTTTTCATTTCATCCGCAGCAGCCTCCAACTCAAGTTTCTCAAGTTGTATAGCCAAATCCTCCTTTGCTTTCCTAGCTCTGTCTAGATCTGCACTAGCTTGAGTAGGCACATTAGGAATGGGCACGACCTTCTTCGGTTCATTTATAGCAACACCCACCACCTTTTGTTTTCCCTTATCAGGGATTTCCTTGGGAGCAATTTTAATCTCCTTATTCATTTTGATTTCAGAGGGGTTCAGTTGTCTTAAGACATGACCTGTTCCCTCAAATTCACTTTGTTTGGGCCTGGTATCCTGAGCTTGCTTTCTCAAAGCTTGCATATCACCAAACAATTCTTTATCCAAACCTTGCACATCCTGGTTTAGATCACTCACATGGGTCTCATTTCTCCTGGTTCTTTTGAGGAGTTCTTCCCTTTCCAGAAGCAATTCATGAAGCTGCTGCTCCCTTATCTTTGTTCTATTAGCAATTTCTGCTAATTGCTCATGTTCCTTTTCTCTCAAAGCAATCACTTCCTCTCTTAACTTCTCCGAATCATAAGAAGTTGTTTCAGCCGTAGAGGTTTCATCAGGTTGTTCAAGGGTTTCTCTAGTGGGGAAAAAACCTACTTCTGTGACTACTTCTTTCTGCATATATACCTCTGGTGCGACCCTTTTGACATGCTCGGGATCGCTAGAAGACGAGGAAGTTTCATGAGGGAGTGGGACACGAAATCTTTCTCGAGAATGAGCCTGGGAACTAGCATTATTTTGGCCTCTCCTAGACCATTGCTTTCTGCTTGGTGTGTGGAGTTCATCCCCTATATTATCTTCTGGATGATCCCTATAATACGACCTAGTGTTCCTTGGTCGACTCATTGTAAATGACAACAATGTTTACAAAATTTTGCAAATGACAGCAACTGGTAACACAGATTTCTTTAGAGTTGCCACCCACTACTCAAGGGGGAATAAAAAAAACTTTTACTGGTCTACAAACATACAATAGACAAGATTTGCACTAACCTATTGCAGGCTATCGAAATAAATCCCCAGTAGAGTCGCCAATTTTGTTAGTGTTTGAACCTGCAGATTAATCAAATACTCAAATAATCCCAATGGCTGTAACCTAGCAAGTTACAAACAACTAAGGTGTTAAGGTTAAAACCTTCTTCACTTCGAGTAATACATACTCAGGTGGGTGTACCTCTATCAATTCAACAAACAGCTGAGCTCTGAATTGAGAACTAGCTCTTTCACCGCTCTGTTACTGCCTTCAAAATCCAAATCAGTAAGTGGCTAGAACTCTGAGTATAGCCCAAATCATCCTGATACACAGCATCATGATATAGACTATAAAAACAGCAACACGATACAATGGCTTAAGGATATTCATCCTTCTTCCTTTTTGAGTTAAACTCAGGGAAGGGTTAACCTCGTTTATTGCTTCTACAAAGCACTGAAATACATACTTATGAACTTGTCATAATATGATTCAAGTCTGGAAATTATGCATATAAGTAAAATGTCAATCAATTATATTCTTGGATGGTAAACGAATGTAAGTGGATCTTAAAACCAGTCCCTTATCCGCTGGGCATCAGAGTCGAACTCTACTTTCGCATATATCTATTAAAACGAATCCAATGAAACTCCAATAACATGCCTAACATATCATTGTTTCCATTCCTAAACCTGTTATCAAATCTACATATAGATATTCAATTCCCAGAGACCTCCCCTAAGATTTTACTCTTTCCTTGAAAGATACTTAAGCTTAACCCCTACATTCACCTTGTGAAAGATGTATTTAAACTGTCTTACAATTTAAACGCATAAAGAAACTAAAACATTCCACACGCAAAGATAATCAGATTATAGTAACAGAACTCCAGTGTATTTGTATTAATTGATAAAATGCATTCGTACAATTTTCCTTGATTTCACAGAAAATCAGGTTCTATATTTCAGACCTCTCTTTTACAAAATATTTTCCAACCCCTATCAACAATAGGAACCGACTACTTATACTAATCAACCATCCTGGAATCCTCGAAGGGATGCAACAAGCTTTGGATGGCTGATAGAAAATTGCGCTAGAAAACAAAAGAAAATACAAACAGAAAGATATTTAATCAAAGACAGCAAGGCGTATTTTCAGTTCTGAACGACTTCCGCAGCTGGCACCTTTGTTTGTAGATATTTTCAGAGCAGTTACCAAGTTTGTCATATGAATGATGACCGCCATTACAGGCTAACTTACATCATTCTCTGTTTGAACACGCTCTCCCTCAAATTCTGGATCAGGTGCCAAGTGCGATCTATTCTTCTTCCTCCTCCGTCAGCTGGATGACCGGTTTCTTCTTCTTCTTTGTGATTAGCTTTTCCCAAGCTGCCACATCATCATCAGATGGCCAATTGTAACTCTGCAGCTCCTGCAACAAGTTGACTTGCCGTTCCCATGTAGAATCAGTTACATTTTTAACTTCTGATATAAACTTGATACAATCACTTTCAACTTTGAATAAACTATCAATTATATTATTAGTTCCTTCTATGTCCAAAGCCTTATTGTCTTTTAGGAAGGCGTCTTGATTGATGACCAACTGACCCATTGACAGCTTCCAATCTTCCAGCTTAACTACATTTCCATTGTCATCATATACTGGGGGCAGATACTTGCTGTAATCTTTATCAAACATGGCTAACTTAGCCTTTATTTGGTTTGATTTTCCTTTAAAAAACTTTGATGCTGCACTTATCAGGCCAATCCTTTCAAACACATCAGTTACTACGTTTGGGATATCAGGCCTGTGTTCTTGTAAACTGTCAAGCTTATCAAACAATAAATTCCTCCCAGACCAAATACTATAGAGTGGTTCCAAGGTGGCCAAATATTCATTCACCTTTTGATTGGTCTGATGTAACAGGCTGACTAATTTATGAACTGCATCCATCCTGTCCTTTATTTTGTCCCGCCTGTACTGCACTATTTTGGCTATAGTGTCCAGGGATGCATCCAATTTTACCTTTTCCAAATCCTCAGCAGGTCCCTCAATTGCCTCCAAATTTACCTGAACAGGTAACTCAACTTGCAAAGGAGGAGGAGGAATTATTTTTGAGGCTTCCTCAAGTTTGGCATTTATTTCTGCCAGCTCGTCTTCCAACTGTTTAATCCTCATCATTTTCAGATCTCTGTCCTTGGCCACCAGGCTTGAACTCTCAAACAATTTGGCATATCTTTCTGACAACTGAGCTGTCTTGGCTTCATTCAGATTAGCCCAATGGGTTACTGCCTTGGAGACCTCAAGGTCTGTTGTATTTTGTACAGTCCATATAATCTTATTCCCCTCCATCTTATCCTCTATACTCAATAGAGATGGCTTCTGAGTTTTGGGAGCCATGGACCACATTGCAACAGCCTGGGACTTAGGGTCATAGCCACTTCCTCTAATCATGTCACCAATGTGAACTTCATATGAGAGGCTACCCTCTGGTTGCTTTCTCAATTGATCAATGAGGAATGCAGAAGTCAGATCCCATCTTGGGGTTAACAACATTCCACTTGATTTAACCAAATCTCTGGCTTCGTCCACTGTGATGGGATCAAGGCTAGGATCATATGAAGCCAGAGCTCTCAAAGTTCCTTCACTTGGCTCCATACCTTCAGGCAGAGCTTTCTTCACTTCTTGCTGCTTGTTCCAGATGAGAAAACTTTTGAATTCATCAGTCTTAATGAACTGATCATCACTCAAGAATTCCTCTTGATAGACTTCTCTGATATCCTTCTCTAACCATAAGGATTTTTCTCTGTCTTCTTGCTCAGTGACTATCTTCTTGCCTGCTCTTATTGCTTTCCTCAATTGATGATGATATGGCCTATCACCTGGTACAAGAGCAGATGCTCTGTCAATTTCCCTTCTTTGCCTCACATGCCTTGAAGGTTCACCTTCCTCAAGCCTCTGTCTCTTCAATGGTGGCTCTGAGATATCCTGCACTTCTGGTTGATCTTGGGTAAGATCAACAACTGGTGGTCTCTCAACTTGTGGAGGACTATCTTCTTCTTGTGACTCATCAGTGAATTCTTCCTCATCAGAAGATGAATAATCTCTCTTCTTCTTCTTCTCTGGCTTATTTTGATCAATCAAACCTTCCAATTGATTTGCCAAGGTGTCATACTTTTCAATCATCCCATCAATCCTTTTCAAATAAGGAAGATCAGGGAAAAAACCCTCAAAAGGAATCTGAGATGCCTTCAACTGGTTGGACAAATCTACTAAATCAAAAAACCTGTACCATCTCCTTTTAACTTCATCTTCATCTAAGATGTTTCTAATCACATCTTCTTCATCCAAACCTTCATGCTCTTTAATCACACCAATGTTTGGGATGTAAGTCATCCTGGCAGTCTTGATGAAATCCTCAGGATCTATGTGCCTACAAGCACCAGTAACCATTTTGAATTGTTGTAGCCAGGCACTGATTTGAGGAAAAGCCCTCTTTCCTATCAGGAAATCACCTACCTTGAATTGCCTAGGTGTGAATGTACCCTTTCTGTGAGGGGCCAGGAGCTCTTTATCTGTGCACATAAGCTGCCAAACAAATTCCAAACAAGCCAACCTCGGAGGCACATACTTTGGTAATAAATGTGGGGGTTGGGGACAGCCATAAACTCTGATAATTGTGGAATTATCTCCCAAGTAGAAATCACCCCAATTGTGATTTCCATCCCACTTATCCACATACTGCAGTGGTCTTAAAAGCCTGAGGACTCTAGGAGATAACCTAGTGACATTTATACCCAACATCCTGATAATAGGATAAACAATGAAATTCTGAAAAACACAAAAGTCTGCCTCATTAGATGTAGAATTCCATATTCTCACCCACAACTGCACTGGGTTGTGCTGATCCTTGAAACTGAACCTTGGTTTCAACATGTTAGCATCAAAACTGTTGATGTTGAAAAACAGAATCAAATGCATTAATAGAGAATAATGCATGAACTCAATAGGGCTTTTACTTTCCTGGACAGACATTAGCCCCTGATGCATCCTATCGATCACATACTGGATGTAATCATAATCAGTGTTTACCAAAGGATTTTGAATATCCAGGATAATCATCAGCAAGTCAGCTGGTAAAAATTCTGCATTCCCATCCATTCCCAAAACTCTACATAATGCGTAGCAAGTGTATCTCATATAATGATGAAGGGATTTGAACTGGTATGGGGCATTCATGTTAGCAGGAAGGGGGGCTATATATTTGTCCTGTTTTGGCATATGCTTAACCAATTGGTCTTTTACTGACCCTACATTGCTTCTATATCTTGCCTTTTCTTTGTTCAAATCAATCTCAGTGGAAAAGGACGTAAAGAGACCAAAAGCTTTCATAAAGGATCCCCTATCAAGAGTCACTAAGGGTGATTGGTCTTCTTTCCTGATTGTCCTTGAGATAGGGTCATATCTTCTGGCTAGGGCAACAATTAAATCAATATCTAGGAAAACGTCAGGGACAACCATTTTTCCTAGTCCTAGCACCCAACCATTACATACAGGAACATGCTTATTTCTATTGCCGTAAAAGAAATTGAAAATGGTGTAACCTGTGAATTCCGGAGTGATTGGGTCTCTACACCGTTCCAAAAGATCTTGAAACACGTCATCAGCAGCCCTCTTATTCTGACTGGAGCCCGACAACAGTTTCAGGAATTCATCTGAAAAATTTGGCTTATTCTTGTCCTCACCAGCTTTGGACTTGGCTTCACCACTGGAAGAAGCTGCACTCTTCTCAGGTTGACTCATCTTTGCTATAGGAACACCTTCAATTCTCTGTATCTCAAATGCTTTTATGCTCAGAAATGCTCTGGATAGACAGAAACTCTCAATGACTGAAACTTGGACAAATAACAACGAGCTTCCACTTATTTATCGATATGAATCCAGGGTGTGCAACTACCACAGTTAATGCAAATCTCCTTAATGGATCCCATATTGAATTTCATGTACCCCCAGATTTCAAATTTCGAGCTCGCCATGTCCGGATGTTGACAGATAGATTAAACTACTTGAAAACAAGGTGAAGAGGGAATGATCAGGATTCTGTACTTTTAAACTGTTTGCGTCATGCAATCTTTCTTCTTGAAGCTGATTTGATGGCCTACAGGTTTTATGTCCATATCAACAAAGTACTTTATCTATGTGGCAACGGTCCTTTTTTCTTTTTCCTTTATGACCTTTTTCATGTGAGCTTATTTAGCGAACCAGCGACTGATGGCTTCTCTCGATCGCTGAATAGAATGCTAACCCTAGCTATCAACCGGAGAACTGGCGACTGCTGGCTTCGCTAGTTCTCTAAATTTTTGTTTGACCCTGAGTCACATCTGGAGAACTGGCGACTATTAACTTCGCGGGTTCTCAGAATCCTATCCTTAACCATCCAAGCATTTCGCGAATCAGCGAACAAAGGGTTCCCACTTACACAGTTAACCTGCAATTACCATTTGGCGAACTAGCGAACAAAACTATCTCCCATTCTCTTAATGTTATGACTGACGGTCAATTTTCCTGGAGATCTAGCGAACAAAGGGTTCGCGCATTCGCTGAGAGATATGCTTAACCGCTTGATTGTCTGGAGAACTGGCGAACACCGCCTTCGCTGAATCGCTAAATCATTTAACTTAAACATCACCTTATACCAGGATTTCAGATTGACCGTTGATCTTCATCAATCAAATGGCTATCGCTAGTTCTCTGAATAACAAAACCCTTGACCATTTTATTCCGAGAATCAGCGAACAGAAGCATTCGCTAGTTCTCCAAATACTCTATATCAGTGACAATTTCATTTCGAGAATAAGCGACTGAAGCCTTACAACTTATCATCCATTTATTCGCTTATTCACCAGATTGCTTTAACCTTTACCTTTTTATTAAGAGAACTAGCGACCAAAGGCTTCGCTGAATCGCTGAATGGTTTAGCATATCACCAACTCATTCCGAGAATCAGCGAACAAAGAAAACTTATCTCCGCTGAAATCCTTTTGGGCCAACCACCAGAACCGCCAAATTTAGAGGCTAGCATTATTTTCATTTAGTCGCTCATTCGCCAGATCAAATATGCAGGACCCACAGATATCTTGAGATTAAAACAGGGCCGTTGATCTTGAAAGCAATCCATGGTATTCGCTAATTCTCTGAAAATTACAACCCTTGACCGCCAGATTCTGAGAACAAGCGAACAAAGAGCATTCGCTGAATCGCTAGATTGTTTTAAAAGACCGCCAAGTATTGCGAGAACTGGAGATAACCGCCATTCGCTAGTTCTCGGAAAAGAAAATGAAACCACCGAAACACTTAGAGACTTAGCGAACAAAGGGTTAGACGCTTGGCTTTAATGCATTCGCCAATTCGCTGGATGTTTGGGATAACCGCTGGAGGATCTAGAGAACTGGCGAGTGATATTAACAATGAACATGAACATGACTCATTCGCCGAATCGCTAAGTGGTTTTAACCTTTGATAATACATTTCCCGATTCAGCGAACACTAGGGGCAAATACGCATGTGCACAAATAGCAACTTAAGTGATTTAAAGGTAACCAAGAAAAAGAAACTAGAAAGCCACATGAAGTTTGGAAACGAAAGGAAACATTTTGGAAGACAAACCTAGGGTAAGGGTTTTCCTGAACAGGTCAAGACCATTTTCACGACACTTTACAAACCCTAGTCCAGGAGAAATACTGGCATGGAGACCTAAACCATGAATTTGACTTCAAACCTTGAAAAACTTTAGGATACCCAACAGTGGCTCCATCTGAGGATGCTTGATTGTAAGATCAAGGCAAGAAACCATGAATCTCTGGGAGGCAGACCACGAAACCTGAACCTAAAACAATAAGCAAACACACCTATACATATAATACAAGCCTACTGTGCATGGAAAAAGAACTTTCAACTGAAGAAAAATTTCAAGAATTGTCCATGCACTGGCAACTCTTGCTCTTCACCATCCATACCTTGCAAAAAATAGGAATCTTTGCCATGAATCTGACAAACAATGAAGGGACCCATCCATAAGGACTCAAATTTTTTATGCTTCCCTTTGTCTTCAAATCTGGCATTCCATTGAAGAACCATGTCACCAGGCTGAAATTTTCTTACAGTAGCCCTTTTATCGAAAAGATACTTCATTTTTTGCTGCAGTTTAATGTTGCTTTTTTGCCCTTCCCTTCTCATCTCATCCAACTCAATCAGCTGAACCATCCTATCTTGCAATGGGTTGCTGATTTCAATATCTTCTTCTTGCATAAACTTGTAGATGGGAAGGAAATTATTAATTGGCAATCTTGTCTTTGCACCATAGACCATTTCAAAAGGGGACTTCCCTGTGGCCTTTTTCTCAGAAATTCTATCAGCCCATAGTGCTAACTTTAATTTCTCATGCCAACCTCTTTTGTTTTTTTCCAAGGTCTTCTTAAGAATTTGCAATATGCTCTTATTGCTAGACTCAGCTTGTCCATTGGCCTGTGGGTGATATGGGCTTGAATAAGACAAGATAACTCCCATTTCATCACAAAAATTAGTAATTTCCTGAGACCTAAAACTCATTGCATTGTCTACAACCAATTTGATTGGGACACCAAATCTTGTGATTATGTTGTTCATCAGGAAATCAATCACCACAGCACTTGTTGCTCCTCTAGTGGGAATAGCTTCTATCCACTTGGTGAAGTAATCAGTAGCCACCAAAATGTGACTATGTCTTCCACTGGACTTTTCAGAGAACTCTCCAATAAAATCCATACCCCACATTGCAAAAGGGGCTTCTGCAACAACTGGATTTAACAACAATGCACCTGAAAATTTTAGTTTCTTTGAGAACCTTTGACAAGGTTCACACTTTCTAACATAAGAGTGGGTGTCTTTAAACAATACAGGCCAATAATATCCTGCCCTCAAAATTTTATGAGCTGTTGATCGAGCAGAATAATGCCCTCCACACATTCCAGAATGCATTTCTTTTAGCACCTTCTCTGATTGATGTTCATCCAAACAAAAGAGTAAAATGCCATCATTGTCTTTCCAGTATAAATCACCTTGAATGAGGACATATCTCTGAGCCTGTAATCTCAAGCTTCTTCTCTGATTATCATTCAATTCAGGTGGACATTTAGCATTTTTAATAAAATAAACAAGATCCTTGTACCAGGGTTGCATCTCAATACTAGTAACTGTATCAATATTAGCAGCAACATTATTGATCTGGACAAGGTCCATGTTTTCCTCAGTCATCAACTTAGCTAGTCCCAATCCTCTTACCAATTTGGTAATGTGAATCTCAAGGTCAAACTCTTGAATCCTGTTTATCCATTTACATCTTTTTCCTGTAACTTCACTCTGTATCAGAATATCCTTTACTGCAGCATGGGGTACATAAGCATTAACCTTTGCACAAACCAAATACGGTCTGAAAGCCTTGACTGCTTTCACAAGTGCATAAGCTTGCTTTTCCATTATTTCATAATTTAATTCAGTAGATTGTAAAGACTTACTGAAAAAAGCTATAGGATGTTCATATCCTTCTGGATCTTTCTGCAGAAGGACAGCTGCAATAGTATGGAAAGACGCAAAAGAAAATAGGGAAAAAGGTTTCAAATAGTCAGGTGATACCAAAACAGGAGCTTCTTGAATTGTTTGTTTGATTTTTTCAAAAGCTTGCTGAGCTTCCAGGTTCCATTCAAATTTCATTCCCTTTTTAAGGAACTTAACTATTGGCTTGACCAACTCAGCAAAGTTGGCAATGAATATTCTCACAAAATTTATTTGCCCCAAGAATGATTGCACACCCTTTATATTCTTTGGTGGAGGGACCCTTTTGATGGCTTCCACTCTTTCAGGATCAATCCTGACTCCTTCTTTTGATACTATGTGTCCCAGTAGCTTTCCTTCTGTCACTGCAAATTGACATTTCCTGGGATTCAAAGACACACCAAACTCTAAGGCCTTGAGAAAAATCCTTTCCAAATGAGAACAATGATCATCAGCCCTTTTAGAAAAAGCAGTGAGATCATCTTGATACACTACCATTAAGACATTGATCATTTCTTTGAAAGCAACATCCATGGCTCTCTGAAAAGTTGCCCCAGCATTTTTTAGACCAAAAGGCATGCGAACATATACATAAGTTCCCCAAGGAGTTGTAAAGGCTGTCTTGAATTGTTCTGATTCTTTGACCAGTACTTGGTTATACCCTGAGAAACCATCCATCATTGACAGGAGTTCACATCCAGTCACCCTATGCAGCATGGCCTCCATATTAGGCAATCCATAATTATCCTTGAGTGATGCTACATTTAGGTTCCTAAAATCAACACAAAGCCGAATGTCACCATTCTTCTTCCTCACTGGTACAAGGTTTGAAACCCAAGTTGAGTGCCTAATTGGTTCAATGATACCAGCATCTCTCAGTTTTGTCAACTCAACTTGCATTTTAGTGGCCAGTAAAGGATTAATGGGTCTCTGCTTTTGTCTAAAAGGTGTGGTTTCCTCCTTTAGAGGAACTTCATGCTGGAATAAATCAGCCCTATAAGCTTTGAGGTCATCATATGACCAGGCAAACACATGTTTGTACTTTTTTAACAATCTGATCAAGTTGCTTCTGATCTCCCTACTCAATTTCTTTCCAATGTATACCATTTGTGGGGAATTTTCTGATCCTAGGTTTATCTCCTCTAAGTCTTCCAATTTTGCATTAGACTTTTGGGACAGACAACCATCATTTATTTTAAACATTCCCTCCAATTCTACTAGTCCTTTGGGTATATGATTAGAAAGTAATTGGACTATTTCATTTCCCATGATGCATTCTTTTCCTTCAATACATTCCTGCACCTCATTGAAATCTATCTGTTGACCATCATATTGATCCAGGCCTTGAAGGAATCTAAGGATATCAAGATCATCCTCAAAAACTTGCCAATTGTACACATTGTCAGGAACTGCAGGCCTAGTTTTAGTTTCCAACATGGAAACACCAGAGAGGGTGATATCATTGTTTTTCAAAGCAACATTAGCAAGAAAGTCTGCCATGATGTTATTTGACCTTTCTACCCAAAGCAGATTAAAAGCTTCAAAAAATTCTAATCTATCCCAGACAGCATGCTTATATAACTTGAGTTTCTCATCCTTAGAAGCATATTGGGATCTTACTTGGGCTACAATCAATTGGGAATCACCATGAACTTTTAAACATTTAATACCATGCTTTATGGCTACATCTAATCCCAAGATCAGGGCCTCATATTCAGCAGTATTATTTGTACAACTGAAAGTCAACAAGAAGGAGTATTTGAAAGTATTACCTGATGGGGAAATGAAAACAACACCATCTCCTGATCCTTCTTTGGAGCATCCACCATCAAAAAACATTTGCCACAAGCTATCTTGTTGCATCATCAATTCTTCCACAATTGGGTCTGTGTTCTTCAACTGAGGTAACACTTCTTCAATGACAAAATTGTTCATGTCAATATCTACAAAACAATTAAGGGCCTCCGGAGCAACCATTTCCACCATAACTGAGGAACGGGGCTCCCTGTACAACTTTACTTCTATCCCATTCACTGGAATAGTGGCATAAGATAAATCTAGTTCCAGCTTTCCACCCACTGCTGCAGCCCATTGTCTTGACAATAACATGCCATAGTGAGGCTCTGTATCTACAACAACTACATCCATTTTGTATGTAGCCTCTGGGAATGCAACAATTTTTACCTCAATTCCAATAAAAGTCCCCACAACAGGCACTACCCTATTATCCATTGCATAACACCTGCCATTAGAAGTGTCAACTTGCAATCCTAATTCTTTCATCACATGATATGGCATCACAGTTGTGGCAGCACCAGAGTCTATCATACAATTTTTTAACAATAAGTCATTCACAATTAAAGTGACATAAAAGGGGTTGATGGAAGAAGGTTCTTGTGTTACAATTGTCCCAACACATACATCTGAGATGGGAATAGGCCTTTTCATAGAACTCCCTTCTTCTTGTTTGGTAGGAGCGAATCTCTGCTCATTTATAAGAGCCAAGGCTGCTGTCTTGTGCTCCTCTATTTTCAACATTTCAAGTAGAGGGATGGACACTTTCATCTGAGACAACGCATGTCTCATATCAAATGCAGGGGAATCAGCAGGAGAATCAGATTGATCCTTTGTCCTACCAGTTTTCTTTTTGATCTTGTCAGCACTAACTTCCTCCCCTTTCTTCTTCTCACCCACAAGTTCTTGATCCTTACCATTTATAACATTGGGCTTTGGGAAACCCTTATCCTGAGGACTACCTTTGATGAATACTGATCTAGGAATTCCCTGTTCATTATCCACCTTTCTGTTCCTCAAATTGTATGAGGATCTTGCTTGTGTTATGGCAGCCACAGTTAAGCTTTTGATTTCCTCTTCACTGGGCTTCCTCCATTGCTTCTCATCTGATCTGGATCCCACCATGTGAGTTTTATAATCATTATTATCAAATTCTTCAGGATCAGATTGAGTAAATATTTGTTGCTCATAATCAGAGAAAATCTTTCTCTTATGATCAACATCTGGACAACTTGCTTCATCGTCTGAGGACACAAAATCCTCTATTGGATCTGTAGTAAACATGTTAATGGCAGGCTTTTCAGATTCTTCATAATCTCCTGCACATGAGTTATCAGCCTCTTCTCCTAAGGCTTGGGCCATAGCACACTGGAAAGGTGAATGAGGCATATTACAAGCTACACACCAAGGAGTGTTTTCTACATTGTGTGTAGTATTCTTCTTTAAGGGATCAGGGGTATCTCTCCCCTTTTGTACCTCATTACTGTCAAGAACAGGTCTCCCATCCTTCCAATTAGTTTTGTAAGGCATGTCTCTCAAATTAGGGGCCTTGTCCTGCCTTTGATAAGGGGGTCTTGCATCTTGAAAGTTTCTGCCACCTTTATCAAATCTTGTTGGGAACTCCTTGTTAGCACCCTGTCCTTTATCCTCCTCTTTAAAAGGCCTTGTATGTTGTGGTCTGGTCTCTTTCCACAATTTACCCTCATCCCTCTTGTACATTTGGCCAGATGCCTTTCGGTTACTTTCAATATTAATGGCCAACTTAAATGCATCCCTAAGGGTGCGGGGATTTTTATCTCTTAAGAGATAAGACATTTTGCCATCCATGGAATTGAAATAAGTGGTCATGCAAACTGCATCATCCAACCTCAAAACCTGGAACAATTTGTACATAGCCTTTTGAAACCGGCTATTGAATTCTGACATGCTCTCATTATAATTTTTCTTGATATTATTGAATTCATTGAGCATGTAACTAGAATTCACATGTTCAGCATACTGCTCCTTAAAACTCCTAACAAATTCATCCCATGAAGCAATACTGTTCTCAGGTAACCCTCTGTACCAATCCCTGGCATCTTCAATCAATGATTGAACAAAAAGTTTCATAATGACATCTTCATGCTCAATCTCATAATCATTAACTTTATCTGTGAAAAACTTCAAATGCTCTTCACAAGTAATAACATTATTCCCAGTAAATAATGGGATCTTCTTCCTGATTTCATTAGGAATGGCATTAGGTTGGCCAGGAATACCATCAAAAAACAAGGGCCTATATCTATCCAAATGAACTGGTCGTCTTTGGATAATTGGCTGATTTGAAGGGGTAATTGCAATATTTTGACAAGGTATAGTTCCCACTGTACCCTGAGAAACCAAGGGAACTTGACTAGGAAATTGTCCAGAATGAAAGGCTTGAGTATTTGGAATTGCAATGTTAGGCTGACTGGACGAAGTCGTTCCTATGGTAATAGGGACAGAACTACTAGCAGATGTATTCATGTTAGCATGTAGGAAGGCAATCTTCCTTTTCATTTCATCCGCAGCAGCCTCCAACTCAAGTTTCTCAAGTTGTATAGCCAAATCCTCCTTTGCTTTCCTAGCTCTGTCTAGATCTGCACTAGCTTGAGTAGGCACATTAGGAATGGGCACGACCTTCTTCGGTTCATTTATAGCAACACCCACCACCTTTTGTTTTCCCTTATCAGGGATTTCCTTGGGAGCAATTTTAATCTCCTTATTCATTTTGATTTCAGAGGGGTTCAGTTGTCTTAAGACATGACCTGTTCCCTCAAATTCACTTTGTTTGGGCCTGGTATCCTGAGCTTGCTTTCTCAAAGCTTGCATATCACCAAACAATTCTTTATCCAAACCTTGCACATCCTGGTTTAGATCACTCACATGGGTCTCATTTCTCCTGGTTCTTTTGAGGAGTTCTTCCCTTTCCAGAAGCAATTCATGAAGCTGCTGCTCCCTTATCTTTGTTCTATTAGCAATTTCTGCTAATTGCTCATGTTCCTTTTCTCTCAAAGCAATCACTTCCTCTCTTAACTTCTCCGAATCATAAGAAGTTGTTTCAGCCGTAGAGGTTTCATCAGGTTGTTCAAGGGTTTCTCTAGTGGGGAAAAAACCTACTTCTGTGACTACTTCTTTCTGCATATATACCTCTGGTGCGACCCTTTTGACATGCTCGGGATCGCTAGAAGACGAGGAAGTTTCATGAGGGAGTGGGACACGAAATCTTTCTCGAGAATGAGCCTGGGAACTAGCATTATTTTGGCCTCTCCTAGACCATTGCTTTCTGCTTGGTGTGTGGAGTTCATCCCCTATATTATCTTCTGGATGATCCCTATAATACGACCTAGTGTTCCTTGGTCGACTCATTGTAAATGACAACAATGTTTACAAAATTTTGCAAATGACAGCAACTGGTAACACAGATTTCTTTAGAGTTGCCACCCACTACTCAAGCGGGAATAAAAAAAACTTTTACTGGTCTACAAACATACAATAGACAAGATTTGCACTAACCTATTGCAGGCTATCGAAATAAATCCCCAGTAGAGTCGCTAATTTTGTTAGTGTTTGAACCTGCAGATTAATCAAATACTCAAATAATCCCAATGGCTGTAACCTAGCAAGTTACAAACAACTAAGGTGTTAAGGTTAAAACCTTCTTCACTTCGAGTAATACATACTCAGGTGGGTGTACCTCTATCAATTCAACAAACAGCTGAGCTCTGAATTGAGAACTAGCTCTTTCACCGCTCTGTTACTGCCTTCAAAATCCAAATCAGTAAGTGGCTAGAACTCTGAGTATAGCCCAAATCATCCTGATACACAGCATCATGATATAGACTATAAAAACAGCAACACGATACAATGGCTTAAGGATATTCATCCTTCTTCCTTTTTGAGTTAAACTCAGGGAAGGGTTAACCTCGTTTATTGCTTCTACAAAGCACTGAAATACATACTTATGAACTTGTCATAATATGATTCAAGTCTGGAAATTATGCATATAAGTAAAATGTCAATCAATTATATTCTTGGATGGTAAACGAATGTAAGTGGATCTTAAAACCAGTCCCTTATCCGCTGGGCATCAGAGTCGAACTCTACTTTCGCATATATCTATTAAAACGAATCCAATGAAACTCCAATAACATGCCTAACATATCATTGTTTCCATTCCTAAACCTGTTATCAAATCTACATATAGATATTCAATTCCCAGAGACCTCCCCTAAGATTTTACTCTTTCCTTGAAAGATACTTAAGCTTAACCCCTACATTCACCTTGTGAAAGATGTATTTAAACTGTCTTACAATTTAAACGCATAAAGAAACTAAAACATTCCACACGCAAAGACAATCAGATTGTAGTAACAGAACTCCAGTGTATTTGTATTAATTGATAAAATGCATTCGTACAATTTTCCTTGATTTCACAGAAAATCAGGTTCTATATTTCAGACCTCTCTTTTACAAAATATTTTCCAACCCCTATCAACAATAGGAACCGACTACTTATACTAATCAACCATCCTGGAATCCTCGAAAGGATGCAACAAGCTTTGGATGGCTGATAGAAAATTGCGCTAGAAAACAAAAGAAAATACAAACAGAAAGATATTTAATCAAAGACAGCAAGGCGTATTTTCAGTTCTGAACGACTTCCGCAGCTGGCACCTTTGTTTGTAGATATTTTCAGAGCAGTTACCAAGTTTGTCATATGAATGATGACCGCCATTACAGGCTAACTTACATCATTCTCTGTTTGAACACGCTCTCCCTCAAATTCTGGATCAGGTGCCAAGTGCGATCTATTCTTCTTCCTCCTCCGTCAGCTGGATGACCGGTTTCTTCTTCTTCTTTGTGATTAGCTTTTCCCAAGCTGCCACATCATCATCAGATGGCCAATTGTAACTCTGCAGCTCCTGCAACAAGTTGACTTGCCGTTCCCATGTAGAATCAGTTACATTTTTAACTTCTGATATAAACTTGATACAATCACTTTCAACTTTGAATAAACTATCAATTATATTATTAGTTCCTTCTATGTCCAAAGCCTTATTGTCTTTTAGGAAGGCGTCTTGATTGATGACCAACTGACCCATTGACAGCTTCCAATCTTCCAGCTTAACTATATTTCCATTGTCATCATATACTGGGGGCAGATACTTGCTGTAATCTTTATCAAACATGGCTAACTTAGCCTTTATTTGGTTTGATTTTCCTTTAAAAAACTTTGATGCTGCACTTATCAGGCCAATCCTTTCAAACACATCAGTTACTACGTTTGGGATATCAGGCCTGTGTTCTTGTAAACTGTCAAGCTTATCAAACAATAAATTCCTCCCAGACCAAATACTATAGAGTGGTTCCAAGGTGGCCAAATATTCATTCACCTTTTGATTGGTCTGATGTAACAGGCTGACTGATTTATGAACTGCATCCATCCTGTCCTTTATTTTGTCCCGCCTGTACTGCACTATTTTGGCTATAGTGTCCAGGGATGCATCCAATTTTACCTTTTCCAAATCCTCAGCAGGTCCCTCAATTGCCTCCAAATTTACCTGAACAGGTAACTCAACTTGCAAAGGAGGAGGAGGAATTATTTTTGAGGCTTCCTCAAGTTTGGCATTTATTTCTGCCAGCTCGTCTTCCAACTGTTTAATCCTCATCATTTTCAGATCTCTGTCCTTGGCCACCAGGCTTGAACTCTCAAACAATTTGGCATATCTTTCTGACAACTGAGCTGTCTTGGCTTCATTCAGATTAGCCCAATGGGTTACTGCCTTGGAGACCTCAAGGTCTGTTGTATTTTGTACAGTCCATATAATCTTATTCCCCTCCATCTTATCCTCTATACTCAATAGAGATGGCTTCTGAGTTTTGGGAGCCATGGACCACATTGCAACAGCCTGGGACTTAGGGTCATAGCCACTTCCTCTAATCATGTCACCAATGTGAACTTCATATGAGAGGCTACCCTCTGGTTGCTTTCTCAATTGATCAATGAGGAATGCAGAAGTCAGATCCCATCCTGGGGTTAACAACATTCCACTTGATTTAACCAAATCTCTGGCTTCGTCCACTGTGATGGGATCAAGGCTAGGATCATATGAAGCCAGAGCTCTCAAAGTTCCTTCACTTGGCTCCATACCTTCAGGCAGAGCTTTCTTCACTTCTTGCTGCTTGTTCCAGATGAGAAAACTTTTGAATTCATCAGTCTTAATGAACTGATCATCACTCAAGAATTCCTCTTGATAGACTTCTCTGATATCCTTCTCTAACCATAAGGATTTTTCTCTGTCTTCTTGCTCAGTGACTATCTTCTTGCCTGCTCTTATTGCTTTCCTCAATTGATGATGATATGGCCTATCACCTGGTACAAGAGCAGATGCTCTGTCAATTTCCCTTCTTTGCCTCACATGCCTTGAAGGTTCACCTTCCTCAAGCCTCTGTCTCTTCAATGGTGGCTCTGAGATATCCTGCACTTCTGGTTGATCTTGGGTAAGATCAACAACTGGTGGTCTCTCAACTTGTGGAGGACTATCTTCTTCTTGTGACTCATCAGTGAATTCTTCCTCATCAGAAGATGAATAATCTCTCTTCTTCTTCTTCTCTGGCTTATTTTGATCAATCAAACCTTCCAATTGATTTGCCAACGTGTCATACTTTTCAATCATCCCATCAATCCTTTTCAAATAAGGAAGATCAGGGAAAAAACCCTCAAAAGGAATCTGAGATGCCTTCAACTGGTTGGACAAATCTACTAAATCAAAAAACCTGTACCATCTCCTTTTAACTTCATCTTCATCTAAGATGTTTCTAATCACATCTTCTTCATCCAAACCTTCATGCTCTTTAATCACACCAATGTTTGGGATGTAAGTCATCCTGGCAGTCTTGATGAAATCCTCAGGATCTATGTGCCTACAAGCACCAGTAACCATTTTGAATTGTTGTAGCCAGGCACTGATTTGAGGAAAAGCCCTCTTTCCTATCAGGAAATCACCTACCTTGAATTGCCTAGGTGTGAATGTACCCTTTCTGTGAGGGGCCAGGAGCTCTTTATCTGTGCACATAAGCTGCCAAACAAATTCCAAACAAGCCAACCTCGGAGGCACATACTTTGGTAATAAATGTGGGGGTTGGGGACAGCCATAAACTCTGATAATTGTGGAATTATCTCCCAAGTAGAAATCACCCCAATTGTGATTTCCATCCCACTTATCCACATACTGCAGTGGTCTTAAAAGCCTGAGGACTCTAGGAGATAACCTAGTGACATTTATACCCAACATCCTGATAATAGGATAAACAATGAAATTCTGAAAAACACAAAAGTCTGCCTCATTAGATGTAGAATTCCATATTCTCACCCACAACTGCACTGGGTTGTGCTGATCCTTGAAACTGAACCTTGGTTTCAACATGTTAGCATCAAAACTGTTGATGTTGAAAAACAGAATCAAATGCATTAATAGAGAATAATGCATGAACTCAATAGGGCTTTTACTTTCCTGGACAGACATTAGCCCCTGATGCATCCTATCGATCACATACTGGATGTAATCATAATCAGTGTTTACCAAAGGATTTTGAATATCCAGGATAATCATCAGCAAGTCAGCTGGTAAAAATTCTGCATTCCCATCCATTCCCAAAACTCTACATAATGCGTAGCAAGTGTATCTCATATAATGATGAAGGGATTTGAACTAGTATGGGGCATTCATGTTAGCAGGAAGGGGGGCTATATATTTGTCCTGTTTTGGCATATGCTTAACCAATTTGTCTTTTACTGACCCTACATTGCTTCTATATCTTGCCTTTTCTTTGTTCAAATCAATCTCAGTGGAAAAGGACGTAAAGAGACCAAAAGCTTTCATAAAGGATCCCCTATCAAGAGTCACTAAGGGTGATTGGTCTTCTTTCCTGATTGTCCTTGAGATAGGGTCATATCGTCTGGCTAGGGCAACAATTAAATCAATATCTAGGAAAACGTCAGGGACAACCATTTTTCCTAGTCCTAGCACCCAACCATTACATACAGGAACATGCTTAGTTCTATTGCCGTAAAAGAAATTGAAAATGGTGTAACCTGTGAATTCCGGAGTGATTGGGTCTCTACACCGTTCCAAAAGATCTTGAAACACGTCATCAGCAGCCCTCTTATTCTGACTGGAGCCCGGCAACAGTTTCAGGAATTCATCTGAAAAATTTGGCTTATTCTTGTCCTCACTAGCTTTGGACTTGGCTTCACCACTGGAAGAAGCTGCACTCTTCTCAGGTTGACTCATCTTTGCTATAGGAACACCTTCAATTCTCTGTATCTCAAATGCTTTTATGCTCGGAAATGCTCTGGATAGACAGAAACTCTCAATGACTGAAACTTGGACAAATAACAACGAGCTTCCACTTATTTATCGATATGAATCCAGGGTGTGCAACTACCACAGTTAATGCAAATCTCCTTAATGGATCCCATATTGAATTTCATGTACCCCCAGATTTCAAATTTCGAGCTCGCCATGTCCGGATGTTGACAGATAGATTAAACTACTTGAAAACAAGGTGAAGAGGGAATGATCAGGATTCTGTACTTTTAAACTGTTTGCGTCATGCAATCTTTCTTCTTGAAGCTGATTTGATGGCCTACAGGTTTTATGTCCATATCAACAAAGTACTTTATCTATGTGGCAACGGTCCTTTTTTCTTTTTCCTTTATGACCTTTTTCATGTGAGCTTATTTAGCGAACCAGCGACTGATGGCTTCTCTCGATCGCTGAATAGAATGCTAACCCTAGCTATCAACCGGAGAACTGGCGACTGCTGGCTTCGCTAGTTCTCTGAATTTTTGTTTGACCCTGAGTCACATCTGGAGAACTGGCGACTATTAACTTCGCGGGTTCTCAGAATCCTATCCTTAACCATCCAAGCATTTCGCGAATCAGCGAACAAAGGGTTCCCACTTACACAGTTAACCTGCAATTACCATTTGGCGAACTAGCGAACAAAACTATCTCCCATTCTCTTAATGTTATGACTGACGGTCAATTTTCCTGGAGATCTAGCGAACAAAGGGTTCGCGCATTCGCTGAGAGATATGCTTAACCGCTTGATTGTCTGGAGAACTGGCGAACACCGCCTTCGCTGAATCGCTAAATCATTTAACTTAAACATCACCTTATACCAGGATTTCAGATTGACCGTTGATCTTCATCAATCAAATGGCTATCGCTAGTTCTCTGAATAACAAAACCCTTGACCATTTTATTCCGAGAATCAGCGAACAGAAGCATTCGCTAGTTCTCCAAATACTCTATATCAGTGACAATTTCATTTCGAGAATAAGCGACTGAAGCCTTACAACTTATCATCCATTTATTCGCTTATTCACCAGATTGCTTTAACCTTTACCTTTTTATTAAGAGAACTAGCGACCAAAGGCTTCGCTGAATCGCTGAATGGTTTAGCATATCACCAACTCATTCCGAGAATCAGTGAACAAAGAAAACTTATCTCCGCTGAAATCCTTTTGGGCCAACCACCAGAACCGCCAAATTTAGAGGCTAGCATTATTTTCATTTAGTCGCTCATTCGCCAGATCAAATATGCAGGACCCACAGATATCTTGAGATTAAAACAGGGCCGTTGATCTTGAAAGCAATCCATGGTATTCGCTAATTCTCTGAAAATTACAACCCTTGACCGCCAGATTCTGAGAACAAGCGAACAAAGAGCATTCGCTGAATCGCTAGATTGTTTTAAAAGACCGCAAGTATTGCGAGAACTGGAGATAACCGCCATTCGCTAGTTCTCGGAAAAGAAAATGAAACACCGAAACACTTAGAGACTTAGCGAACAAAGGGTTAGATGCTTGGCTTTAATGCATTCGCCAATTCGCTGGATGTTTGGGATAACCGCTGGAGGATCTAGAGAACTGGCGAGTGATATTAACAATGAACATGAACATGACTCATTCGCCGAATCGCTAAGTGGTTTTAACCTTTGATAATACATTTCCCGATTCAGCGAACACTAGGGGCAAATACGCATGTGCACAAATAGCAACTTAAGTGATTTAAAGGTAACCAAGAAAAAGAAACTAGAAAGCCACATGAAGTTTGGAAACGAAAGGAAACATTTTGGAAGACAAACCTAGGGTAAGGGTTTTCCTGAACAGGTCAAGACCATTTTCACGACACTTTACAAACCCTAGTCCAGGAGAAATACTGGCATGGAGACCTAAACCATGAATTTGACTTCAAACCTTGAAAAACTTTAGGATACCCAACAGTGGCTCCATCTGAGGATGCTTGATTGTAAGATCAAGGCAAGAAACCATGAATCTCTGGGAGGCAGACCACGAAACCTGAACCTAAAACAATAAGCAAACACACCTATACATATAATACAAGCCTACTGTGCATGGAAAAAGAACTTTCAACTGAAGAAAAATTTCAAAAGAATTGTCCATGCACTGGCAACTCTTGCTCTTCACCATCCATACCTTGCAAAAAATAGGAATCTTTGCCATGAATCTGACAAACAATGAAGGGACCCATCCATAAGGACTCAAATTTTTTATGCTTCCCTTTGTCTTCAAATCTGGCATTCCATTGAAGAACCATGTCACCAGGCTGAAATTTTCTTACAGTAGCCCTTTTATCGAAAAGATACTTCATTTTTTGCTGCAGTTTAATGTTGCTTTTTTGCCCTTCCCTTCTCATCTCATCCAACTCAATCAGCTGAACCATCCTATCTTGCAATGGGTTGCTGATTTCAATATCTTCTTCTTGCATAAACTTGTAGATGGGAAGGAAATTATTAATTGGCAATCTTGTCTTTGCACCATAGACCATTTCAAAAGGGGACTTCCCTGTGGCCTTTTTCTCAGAAATTCTATCAGCCCATAGTGCTAACTTTAATTTCTCATGCCAACCTCTTTTGTTTTTTTCCAAGGTCTTCTTAAGAATTTGCAATATGCTCTTATTGCTAGACTCAGCTTGTCCATTGGCCTGTGGGTGATATGGGCTTGAATAAGACAAGATAACTCCCATTTCATCACAAAAATTAGTAATTTCCTGAGACCTAAAACTCATTGCATTGTCTACAACCAATTTGATTGGGACACCAAATCTTGTGATTATGTTGTTCATCAGGAAATCAATCACCACAGCACTTGTTGCTCCTCTAGTGGGAATAGCTTCTATCCACTTGGTGAAGTAATCAGTAGCCACCAAAATGTGACTATGTCTTCCACTGGACTTTTCAGAGAACTCTCCAATAAAATCCATACCCCACATTGCAAAAGGGGCTTCTGCAACAACTGGATTTAACAACAATGCACCTGAAAATTTTAGTTTCTTTGAGAACCTTTGACAAGGTTCACACTTTCTAACATAAGAGTGGGTGTCTTTAAACAATACAGGCCAATAATATCCTGCCCTCAAAATTTTATGAGCTGTTGATCGAGCAGAATAATGCCCTCCACACATTCCAGAATGCATTTCTTTTAGCACCTTCTCTGATTGATGTTCATCCAAACAAAAGAGTAAAATGCCATCATTGTCTTTCTAGTATAAATCACCTTGAATGAGGACATATCTCTGAGCCTGTAATCTCAAGCTTCTTCTCTGATTATCATTCAATTCAGGTGGACATTTAGCATTTTTAATAAAATAAACAAGATCCTTGTACCAGGGTTGCATCTCAATACTAGTAACTGTATCAATATTAGCAGCAACATTATTGATCTGGACAAGGTCCATGTTTTCCTCAGTCATCAACTTAGCTAGTCCCAATCCTCTTACCAATTTGGTAATGTGAATCTCAAGGTCAAACTCTTGAATCCTGTTTATCCATTTACATCTTTTTCCTGTAACTTCACTCTGTATCAGAATATCCTTTACTGCAGCATGGGGTACATAAGCATTAACCTTTGCACAAACCAAATACGGTCTGAAAGCCTTGACTGCTTTCACAAGTGCATAAGCTTGCTTTTCCATTATTTCATAATTTAATTCAGTAGATTGTAAAGACTTACTGAAAAAAGCTATAGGATGTTCATATCCTTCTGGATCTTTCTGCAGAAGGACAGCTGCAATAGTATGGAAAGACGCAAAAGAAAATAGGGAAAAAGGTTTCAAATAGTCAGGTGATACCAAAACAGGAGCTTCTTGAATTGTTTGTTTGATTTTTTCAAAAGCTTGCTGAGCTTCCAGGTTCCATTCAAATTTCATTCCCTTTTTAAGGAACTTAACTATTGGCTTGACCAACTCAGCAAAGTTGGCAATGAATATTCTCACAAAATTTATTTGCCCCAAGAATGATTGCACACCCTTTATATTCTTTGGTGGAGGGACCCTTTTGATGGCTTCCACTCTTTCAGGATCAATCCTGACTCCTTCTTTTGATACTATGTGTCCCAGTAGCTTTCCTTCTGTCACTGCAAATTGACATTTCCTGGGATTCAAAGACACACCAAACTCTAAGGCCTTGAGAAAAATCCTTTCCAAATGAGAACAATGATCATCAGCCCTTTTAGAAAAAGCAGTGAGATCATCTTGATACACTACCATTAAGACATTGATCATTTCTTTGAAAGCAACATCCATGGCTCTCTGAAAAGTTGCCCCAGCATTTTTTAGACCAAAAGGCATGCGAACATATACATAAGTTCCCCAAGGAGTTGTAAAGGCTGTCTTGAATTGTTCTGATTCTTTGACCAGTACTTGGTTATACCCTAAGAAACCATCCATCATTGACAGGAGTTCACATCCAGTCACCCTATGCAGCATGGCCTCCATATTAGGCAATCCATAATTATCCTTGAGTGATGCTACATTTAGGTTCCTAAAATCAACACAAAGCCGAATGTCACCATTCTTCTTCCTCACTGGTACAAGGTTTGAAACCCAAGTTGAGTGCCTAATTGGTTCAATGATACCAGCATCTCTCAGTTTTGTCAACTCAACTTGCATTTTAGTGGCCAGTAAAGGATTAATGGGTCTCTGCTTTTGTCTAAAAGGTGTGGTTTCCTCCTTTAGAGGAACTTCATGCTGGAATAAATCAGCCCTATAAGCTTTGAGGTCATCATATGACCAGGCAAACACATGTTTGTACTTTTTTAACAATCTGATCAAGTTGCTTCTGATCTCCCTACTCAATTTCTTTCCAATGTATACCATTTGTGGGGAATTTTCTGATCCTAGGTTTATCTCCTCTAAGTCTTCCAATTTTGCATTAGACTTTTGGGACAGACAACCATCATTTATTTTAAACATTCCCTCCAATTCTACTAGTCCTTTGGGTATATGATTAGAAAGTAATTGGACTATTTCATTTCCCATGATGCATTCTTTTCCTTCAATACATTCCTGCACCTCATTGAAATCTATCTGTTGACCATCATATTGATCCAGGCCTTGAAGGAATCTAAGGATATCAAGATCATCCTCAAAAACTTGCCAATTGTACACATTGTCAGGAACTGCAGGCCTAGTTTTAGTTTCCAACATGGAAACACCAGAGAGGGTGATATCATTGTTTTTCAAAGCAACATTAGCAAGAAAGTCTGCCATGATGTTATTTGACCTTTCTACCCAAAGCAGATTAAAAGCTTCAAAAAATTCTAATCTATCCCAGACAGCATGCTTATATAACTTGAGTTTCTCATCCTTAGAAGCATATTGGGATCTTACTTGGGCTACAATCAATTGGGAATCACCATGAACTTTTAAACATTTAATACCATGCTTTATGGCTACATCTAATCCCAAGATCAGGGCCTCATATTCAGCAGTATTATTTGTACAACTGAAAGTCAACAAGAAGGAGTATTTGAAAGTATTACCTGATGGGGAAATGAAAACAACACCAGCTCCTGATCCTTCTTTGGAGCATCCACCATCAAAAAACATTTGCCACAAGCTATCTTGTTGCATCATCAATTCTTCCACAATTGGGTCTGTGTTCTTCAACTGAGGTAACACTTCTTCAATGACAAAATTGTTCATGTCAATATCTACAAAACAATTAAGGGCCTCCGGAGCAACCATTTCCACCATAACTGAGGAACGGGGCTCCCTGTACAACTTTACTTCTATCCCATTCACTGGAATAGTGGCATAAGATAAATCTAGTTCCAGCTTTCCACCCACTGCTGCAGCCCATTGTCTTGACAATAACATGCCATAGTGAGGCTCTGTATCTACAACAACTACATCCATTTTGTATGTAGCCTCTGGGAATGCAACAATTTTTACCTCAATTCCAATAAAAGTCCCCACAACAGGCACTACCCTATTATCCATTGCATAACACCTGCCATTAGAAGTGTCAACTTGCAATCCTAATTCTTTCATCACATGATATGGCATCACAGTTGTGGCAGCACCAGAGTCTATCATACAATTTTTTAACAATAAGTCATTCACAATTAAAGTGACATAAAAGGGGTTGATGGAAGAAGGTTCTTGTGTTACAATTGTCCCAACACATACATCTGAGATGGGAATAGGCCTTTTCATAGAACTCCCTTCTTCTTGTTTGGTAGGAGCGAATCTCTGCTCATTTATAAGAGCCAAGGCTGCTGTCTTGTGCTCCTCTATTTTCAACATTTCAAGTAGAGGGATGGACACTTTCATCTGAGACAACGCATGTCTCATATCAAATGCAGGGGAATCAGCAGGAGAATCAGATTGATCCTTTGTCCTACCAGTTTTCTTTTTGATCTTGTCAGCACTAACTTCCTCCCCTTTCTTCTTCTCACCCACAAGTTCTTGATCCTTACCATTTATAACATTGGGCTTTGGGAAACCCTTATCCTGAGGACTACCTTTGATGAATACTGATCTAGGAATTCCCTGTTCATTATCCACCTTTCTGTTCCTCAAATTGTATGAGGATCTTGCTTGTGTTATGGCAGCCACAGTTAAGCTTTTGATTTCCTCTTCACTGGGCTTCCTCCATTGCTTCTCATCTGATCTGGATCCCACCATGTGAGTTTTATAATCATTATTATCAAATTCTTCAGGATCAGATTGAGTAAATATTTGTTGCTCATAATCAGAGAAAATCTTTCTCTTATGATCAACATCTGGACAACTTGCTTCATCGTCTGAGGACACAAAATCCTCTATTGGATCTGTAGTAAACATGTTAATGGCAGGCTTTTCAGATTCTTCATAATCTCCTGCACATGAGTTATCAGCCTCTTCTCCTAAGGCTTGGGCCACAGCACACTGGAAAGGTGAATGAGGCATATTACAAGCTACACACCAAGGAGTGTTTTCTACATTGTGTGTAGTATTCTTCTTTAAGGGATCAGGGGTATCTCTCCCCTTTTGTACCTCATTACTGTCAAGAACAGGTCTCCCATCCTTCCAATTAGTTTTGTAAGGCATGTCTCTCAAATTAGGGGCCTTGTCCTGCCTTTGATAAGGGGGTCTTGCATCTTGAAAGTTTCTGCCACCTTTATCAAATCTTGTTGGGAACTCCTTGTTAGCACCCTGTCCTTTATCCTCCTCTTTAAAAGGCCTTGTATGTTGTGGTCTGGTCTCTTTCCACAATTTACCCTCATCCCTCTTGTACATTTGGCCAGATGCCTTTCGGTTACTTTCAATATTAATGGCCAACTTAAATGCATCCCTAAGGGTGCGGGGATTTTTATCTCTTAAGAGATAAGACATTTTGCCATCCATGGAATTGAAATAAGTGGTCATGCAAACTGCATCATCCAACCTCAAAACCTGGAACAATTTGTACATAGCCTTTTGAAACCGGCTATTGAATTCTGACATGCTCTCATTATAATTTTTCTTGATATTATTGAATTCATTGAGCATGTAACTAGAATTCACATGTTCAGCATACTGCTCCTTAAAACTCCTAACAAATTCATCCCATGAAGCAATACTGTTCTCAGGTAACCCTCTGTACCAATCCCTGGCATCTTCAATCAATGATTGAACAAAAAGTTTCATAATGACATCTTCATGCTCAATCTCATAATCATTAACTTTATCTGTGAAAAACTTCAAATGCTCTTCACAAGTAATAACATTATTCCCAGTAAATAATGGGATCTTCTTCCTGATTTCATTAGGAATGGCATTAGGTTGGCCAGGAATACCATCAAAAAACAAGGGCCTATATCTATCCAAATGAACTGGTCGTCTTTGGATAATTGGCTGATTTGAAGGGGTAATTGCAATATTTTGACAAGGTATAGTTCCCACTGTACCCTGAGAAACCAAGGGAACTTGACTAGGAAATTGTCCAGAATGAAAGGCTTGAGTATTTGGAATTGCAATGTTAGGCTGACTGGACGAAGTCGTTCCTATGGTAATAGGGACAGAACTACTAGCAGATGTATTCATGTTAGCATGTAGGAAGGCAATCTTCCTTTTCATTTCATCCGCAGCAGCCTCCAACTCAAGTTTCTCAAGTTGTATAGCCAAATCCTCCTTTGCTTTCCTAGCTCTGTCTAGATCTGCACTAGCTTGAGTAGGCACATTAGGAATGGGCACGACCTTCTTCGGTTCATTTATAGCAACACCCACCACCTTTTGTTTTCCCTTATCAGGGATTTCCTTGGGAGCAATTTTAATCTCCTTATTCATTTTGATTTCAGAGGGGTTCAGTTGTCTTAAGACATGACCTGTTCCCTCAAATTCACTTTGTTTGGGCCTGGTATCCTGAGCTTGCTTTCTCAAAGCTTGCATATCACCAAACAATTCTTTATCCAAACCTTGCACATCCTGGTTTAGATCACTCACATGGGTCTCATTTCTCCTGGTTCTTTTGAGGAGTTCTTCCCTTTCCAGAAGCAATTCATGAAGCTGCTGCTCCCTTATCTTCGTTCTATTAGCAATTTCTGCTAATTGCTCATGTTCCTTTTCTCTCAAAGCAATCACTTCCTCTCTTAACTTCTCCGAATCATAAGAAGTTGTTTCAGCCGTAGAGGTTTCATCAGGTTGTTCAAGGGTTTCTCTAGTGGGGAAAAAACCTACTTCTGTGACTACTTCTTTCTGCATATATACCTCTGGTGCGACCCTTTTGACATGCTCGGGATCGCTAGAAGACGAGGAAGTTTCATGAGGGAGTGGGACACGAAATCTTTCTCGAGAATGAGCCTGGGAACTAGCATTATTTTGGCCTCTCCTAGACCATTGCTTTCTGCTTGGTGTGTGGAGTTCATCCCCTATATTATCTTCTGGATGATCCCTATAATACGACCTAGTGTTCCTTGGTCGACTCATTGTAAATGACAACAATGTTTACAAAATTTTGCAAATGACAGCAACTGGTAACACAAATTTCTTTAGAGTTACCACCCACTACTCAAGCGGGAATAAAAAAAACTTTTACTGGTCTACAAACATACAATAGACAAGATTTGCACTAACCTATTGCAGGCTATCGAAATAAATCCCCAGTAGAGTCGCCAATTTTGTTAGTGTTTGAACCTGCAGATTAATCAAATACTCAAATAATCCCAATGGCTGTAACCTAGCAAGTTACAAACAACTAAGGTGTTAAGGTTAAAACCTTCTTCACTTCGAGTAATACATACTCAGGTGGGTGTACCTCTATCAATTCAACAAACAGCTGAGCTCTGAATTGAGAACTAGCTCTTTCACCGCTCTGTTACTGCCTTCAAAATCCAAATCAGTAAGTGGCTAGAACTCTGAGTATAGCCCAAATCATCCTGATACACAGCATCATGATATAGACTATAAAAACAGCAACACGATACAATGGCTTAAGGATATTCATCCTTCTTCCTTTTTGAGTTAAACTCAGGGAAGGGTTAACCTCGTTTATTGCTTCTACAAAGCACTGAAATACATACTTATGAACTTGTCATAATATGATTCAAGTCTGGAAATTATGCATATAAGTAAAATGTCAATCAATTATATTCTTGGATGGTAAACGAATGTAAGTGGATCTTAAAACCAGTCCCTTATCCGCTGGGCATCAGAGTCGAACTCTACTTTCGCATATATCTATTAAAACGAATCCAATGAAACTCCAATAACATGCCTAACATATCATTGTTTCCATTCCTAAACCTGTTATCAAATCTACATATAGATATTCAATTCCCAGAGACCTCCCCTAAGATTTTACTCTTTCCTTGAAAGATACTTAAGCTTAACCCCTACATTCACCTTGTGAAAGATGTATTTAAACTGTCTTACAATTTAAACGCATAAAGAAACTAAAACATTCCACACGCAAAGACAATCAGATTGTAGTAACAGAACTCCAGTGTATTTGTATTAATTGATAAAATGCATTCGTACAATTTTCCTTGATTTCACAGAAAATCAGGTTCTATATTTCAGACCTCTCTTTTACAAAATATTTTCCAACCCCTATCAACAATAGGAACCGACTACTTATACTAATCAACCATCCTGGAATCCTCGAAAGGATGCAACAAGCTTTGGATGGCTGATAGAAAATTGCGCTAGAAAACAAAAGAAAATACAAACAGAAAGATATTTAATCAAAGACAGCAAGGCGTATTTTCAGTTCTGAACGACTTCCGCAGCTGGCACCTTTGTTTGTAGATATTTTCAGAGCAGTTACCAAGTTTGTCATATGAATGATGACCGCCATTACAGGCTAACTTACATCATTCTCTGTTTGAACACGCTCTCCCTCAAATTCTGGATCAGGTGCCAAGTGCGATCTATTCTTCTTCCTCCTCCGTCAGCTGGATGACCGGTTTCTTCTTCTTCTTTGTGATTAGCTTTTCCCAAGCTGCCACATCATCATCAGATGGCCAATTGTAACTCTGCAGCTCCTGCAACAAGTTGACTTGCCGTTCCCATGTAGAATCAGTTACATTTTTAACTTCTGATATAAACTTGATACAATCACTTTCAACTTTGAATAAACTATCAATTATATTATTAGTTCCTTCTATGTCCAAAGCCTTATTGTCTTTTAGGAAGGCGTCTTGATTGATGACCAACTGACCCATTGACAGCTTCCAATCTTCCAGCTTAACTACATTTCCATTGTCATCATATACTGGGGGCAGATACTTGCTGTAATCTTTATCAAACATGGCTAACTTAGCCTTTATTTGGTTTGATTTTCCTTTAAAAAACTTTGATGCTGCACTTATCAGGCCAATCCTTTCAAACACATCAGTTACTACGTTTGGGATATCAGGCCTGTGTTCTTGTAAACTGTCAAGCTTATCAAACAATAAATTCCTCCCAGACCAAATACTATAGAGTGGTTCCAAGGTGGCCAAATATTCATTCACCTTTTGATTGGTCTGATGTAACAGGCTGACTGATTTATGAACTGCATCCATCCTGTCCTTTATTTTGTCCCGCCTGTACTGCACTATTTTGGCTATAGTGTCCAGGGATGCATCCAATTTTACCTTTTCCAAATCCTCAGCAGGTCCCTCAATTGCCTCCAAATTTACCTGAACAGGTAACTCAACTTGCAAAGGAGGAGGAGGAATTATTTTTGAGGCTTCCTCAAGTTTGGCATTTATTTCTGCCAGCTCGTCTTCCAACTGTTTAATCCTCATCATTTTCAGATCTCTGTCCTTGGCCACCAGGCTTGAACTCTCAAACAATTTGGCATATCTTTCTGACAACTGAGCTGTCTTGGCTTCATTCAGATTAGCCCAATGGGTTACTGCCTTGGAGACCTCAAGGTCTGTTGTATTTTGTACAGTCCATATAATCTTATTCCCCTCCATCTTATCCTCTATACTCAATAGAGATGGCTTCTGAGTTTTGGGAGCCATGGACCACATTGCAACAGCCTGGGACTTAGGGTCATAGCCACTTCCTCTAATCATGTCACCAATGTGAACTTCATATGAGAGGCTACCCTCTGGTTGCTTTCTCAATTGATCAATGAGGAATGCAGAAGTCAGATCCCATCCTGGGGTTAACAACATTCCACTTGATTTAACCAAATCTCTGGCTTCGTCCACTGTGATGGGATCAAGGCTAGGATCATATGAAGCCAGAGCTCTCAAAGTTCCTTCACTTGGCTCCATACCTTCAGGCAGAGCTTTCTTCACTTCTTGCTGCTTGTTCCAGATGAGAAAACTTTTGAATTCATCAGTCTTAATGAACTGATCATCACTCAAGAATTCCTCTTGATAGACTTCTCTGATATCCTTCTCTAACCATAAGGATTTTTCTCTGTCTTCTTGCTCAGTGACTATCTTCTTGCCTGCTCTTATTGCTTTCCTCAATTGATGATGATATGGCCTATCACCTGGTACAAGAGCAGATGCTCTGTCAATTTCCCTTCTTTGCCTCACATGCCTTGAAGGTTCACCTTCCTCAAGCCTCTGTCTCTTCAATGGTGGCTCTGAGATATCCTGCACTTCTGGTTGATCTTGGGTAAGATCAACAACTGGTGGTCTCTCAACTTGTGGAGGACTATCTTCTTCTTGTGACTCATCAGTGAATTCTTCCTCATCAGAAGATGAATAATCTCTCTTCTTCTTCTTCTCTGGCTTATTTTGATCAATCAAACCTTCCAATTGATTTGCCAACGTGTCATACTTTTCAATCATCCCATCAATCCTTTTCAAATAAGGAAGATCAGGGAAAAAACCCTCAAAAGGAATCTGAGATGCCTTCAACTGGTTGGACAAATCTACTAAATCAAAAAACCTGTACCATCTCCTTTTAACTTCATCTTCATCTAAGATGTTTCTAATCACATCTTCTTCATCCAAACCTTCATGCTCTTTAATCACACCAATGTTTGGGATGTAAGTCATCCTGGCAGTCTTGATGAAATCCTCAGGATCTATGTGCCTACAAGCACCAGTAACCATTTTGAATTGTTGTAGCCAGGCACTGATTTGAGGAAAAGCCCTCTTTCCTATCAGGAAATCACCTACCTTGAATTGCCTAGGTGTGAATGTACCCTTTCTGTGAGGGGCCAGGAGCTCTTTATCTGTGCACATAAGCTGCCAAACAAATTCCAAACAAGCCAACCTCGGAGGCACATACTTTGGTAATAAATGTGGGGGTTGGGGACAGCCATAAACTCTGATAATTGTGGAATTATCTCCCAAGTAGAAATCACCCCAATTGTGATTTCCATCCCACTTATCCACATACTGCAGTGGTCTTAAAAGCCTGAGGACTCTAGGAGATAACCTAGTGACATTTATACCCAACATCCTGATAATAGGATAAACAATGAAATTCTGAAAAACACAAAAGTCTGCCTCATTAGATGTAGAATTCCATATTCTCACCCACAACTGCACTGGGTTGTGCTGATCCTTGAAACTGAACCTTGGTTTCAACATGTTAGCATCAAAACTGTTGATGTTGAAAAACAGAATCAAATGCATTAATAGAGAATAATGCATGAACTCAATAGGGCTTTTACTTTCCTGGACAGACATTAGCCCCTGATGCATCCTATCGATCACATACTGGATGTAATCATAATCAGTGTTTACCAAAGGATTTTGAATATCCAGGATAATCATCAGCAAGTCAGCTGGTAAAAATTCTGCATTCCCATCCATTCCCAAAACTCTACATAATGCGTAGCAAGTGTATCTCATATAATGATGAAGGGATTTGAACTGGTATGGGGCATTCATGTTAGCAGGAAGGGGGGCTATATATTTGTCCTATTTTGGCATATGCTTAACCAATTGGTCTTTTACTGACCCTACATTGCTTCTATATCTTGCCTTTTCTTTGTTCAAATCAATCTCAGTGGAAAAGGACGTAAAGAGACCAAAAGCTTTCATAAAGGATCCCCTATCAAGAGTCACTAAGGGTGATTGGTCTTCTTTCCTGATTGTCCTTGAGATAGGGTCATATCTTCTGGCTAGGGCAACAATTAAATCAATATCTAGGAAAACGTCAGGGACAACCATTTTTCCTAGTCCTAGCACCCAACCATTACATACAGGAACATGCTTATTTCTATTGCCGTAAAAGAAATTGAAAATGGTGTAACCTGTGAATTCCGGAGTGATTGGGTCTCTACACCGTTCCAAAAGATCTTGAAACACGTCATCAGCAGCCCTCTTATTCTGACTAGAGCCCGGCAACAGTTTCAGGAATTCATCTGAAAAATTTGGCTTATTCTTGTCCTCACCAGCTTTGGACTTGGCTTCACCACTGGAAGAAGCTGCACTCTTCTCAGGTTGACTCATCTTTGCTATAGGAACACCTTCAATTTTCTATATCTCAAATGCTTTTATGCTCGGAAATGCTCTGGATAGACAGAAACTCTCAATGACTGAAACTTGGACAAATAACAACCAGCTTCCACTTATTTATCGATATGAATCCAGGGTGTGCAACTACCACAGTTAATGCAAATCTCCTTAATGGATCCCATATTCAATTTCATGTACCCCCAGATTTCAAATTTCGAGCTCGCCATGTCCGGATGTTGACAGATAGATTAAACTACTTGAAAACAAGGTGAAGAGGGAATGATCAGGATTCTGTACTTTTAAACTGTTTGCGTCATGCAATCTTTCTTCTTGAAGCTGATTTGATGGCCTACTGGTTTTATGTCCATATCAACAAAGTACTTTATCTATGTGGCAACGGTCCTTTTTTCTTTTTCCTTTATGACCTTTTTCATGTGAGCTTATTTAGCGAACCAGCGACTGATGGCTTCTCTCGATCGCTGAATAGAATGCTAACCCTAGCTATCAACCGGAGAACTGGCGACTGCTGGCTTCGCTAGTTCTCTGAATTTTTGTTTGACCCTGAGTCACATCTGGAGAACTGGCGACTATTAACTTCGTGGGTTCTCAGAATCCTATCCTTAACCATCCAAGCATTTCGCGAATCAGCGAACAAAGGGTTCCCACTTACACAGTTAACCTGCAATTACCATTTGGCGAACTAGCGAACAAAACTATCTCCCATTCTCTTAATGTTATGACTGACGGTCAATTTTCCTGGAGATCTAGCGAACAAAGGGTTCGCGCATTCGCTGAGAGATATGCTTAACCGCTTGATTGTCTGGAGAACTGGCGAACACCGCCTTCGCTGAATCGCTAAATCATTTAACTTAAACATCACCTTATACCAGGATTTCAGATTGACCGTTGATCTTCATCAATCAAATGGCTATCGCTAGTTCTCTGAATAACAAAACCCTTGACCATTTTATTCCGAGAATCAGCGAACAGAAGCATTCGCTAGTTCTCCAAATACTCTATATCAGTGACAATTTCATTTCGAGAATAAGCGACTGAAGCCTTACAACTTATCATCCATTTATTCGCTTATTCGCCAGATTGCTTTAACCTTTACCTTTTTATTAAGAGAACTAGCGACCAAAGGCTTCGCTGAATCACTGAATGGTTTAGCATATCACCAACTCATTCCGAGAATCAGCGAACAAAGAAAACTTATCTCCGCTGAAATCCTTTTGGGCCAACCACCAGAACCGCCAAATTTAGAGGCTAGCATTATTTTCATTTAGTCGCTCATTCGCCAGATCAAATATGCAGGACCCGCAGATATCTTGAGATTAAAATAGGGCCGTTGATCTTGAAAGCAATCCATGGTATTCGCTAATTCTCTGAAAATTACAACCCTTGACCGCCAGATTCTGAGAACAAGCGAACAAAGAGCATTCGCTGAATCGCTAGATTGTTTTAAAAGACCGCCAAGTATTGCGAGAACTGGAGATAACCGCCATTCGCTAGTTCTCGGAAAAGAAAATGAAACCACCGAAACACTTAGAGACTTAGCGAACAAAGGGTTAGACGCTTGGCTTTAATGCATTCGCCAATTCGCTGGATGTTTGGGATAACCGCTGGAGGATCTAGAGAACTGGCGAGTGATATTAACAATGAACATGAACATGACTCATTCGCCGAATCGCTAAGTGGTTTTAACCTTTGATAATACATTTCCCGATTCAGCGAACACTAGGGGCAAATACGCATGTGCACAAATAGCAACTTAAGTGATTTAAAGGTAACCAAGAAAAAGAAACTAGAAAGCCACATGAAGTTTGGAAACGAAAGGAAACATTTTGGAAGACAAAACCTAGGGTAAGGGTTTTCCTGAACAGGTCAAGACCATTTTCACGACACTTTACAAACCCTAGTCCAGGAGAAATACTGGCATGGAGACCTAAACCATGAATTTGACTTCAAACCTTGAAAAACTTTAGGATACCCAACACCTGTGACTGAATACAATGATGTTGAATCTAAAAATCTTGAATATACTAATGTTGAAAGTGATAACGAATATGAAACTAGTTATGCTGATGAATCTGATTTTAGTGATTATGATGATGAGTCCACTTGTGCTAAATGTTTTATTGATGATAGTATTAACAATGAACTTTGTGAATAGCAAGACAATGAGAATGTTTTGTGTGGATAGCAGGATGATAACTATGATGCAGATGTGAGTGTTTGCAATGACTTCTTTACACAAGATGATATGCTCCGAGAGATCTCACTCCATGATTCCAAAGAGGAAGAGATTTGCAGCATCAAGCAAGAAGATAGTTGGGATAAATTAGAATGTCAATCCTTGCCAGGTAGAGAGAGAGTTTTAGATTTTCAGAGGTATGTGTCAGATAGTGATTCTCAGATTTCATGCTTTATGGATATAAGTTTTGATAGTGATGACATTGCTATGGGTGTGGAAAATGAAAGTGAAGATTTTGATTGTGAGAATGTATCAGAAATGAGCATAAATGATGATAGTTGTTCACTTCATAGTGAAAAAATCTCAGATTTGTTATCCTATGAGTATCTCAGAGTTTTAGGGAAAGATAGATTTGAAACTCAACACTTCATTTATATTCAGTTTGACAAGGAAAATATATCAGATGACCAAAGTTTTGCTGCTTATATTTTTTATTTTCCTTGCACTCCCATATCACTAGACCATAATCAAGTTTAGTATGATTTATCAGATGATGAGGTCATCAATGTTGTTTTAGATTCAATGGATGTGGAGATTCTAGACATAATGATGAGGCCTGACTGGGATAGTAGTGCAGATGCTGAATCTTATTCTTTTTGTGTTCCTGATTTATTTCCTCTTGCAGAAAATCAAAATTACTTGCATGAAATCCCTATTGTCTATGATGAATGTGATGACTCATGTGTTGCTATGGATTCAGATTTATGTGGATTTAGTGTCAATGATTCTTGTTTAAGCTATGATTTGGAAGAAAGAGACAAATCTGAATATGTGTTTTCAGATTTACAAATGATTCAAAAACTAGTGATGGATAATGGTTTGTCCTATTTAAGAGATGTTGATAGGAGTTGTGATCAGTAGGATATCCCTAATTCTTTGCAAAAAGATTCTTGTTTAGAAATTTTCTATTTTAGTTTGCAGAATGCTGATGTAAATGAAGCTTGTGTTTTGTTGCCAACTAGTGTTTATCAAAAGTTTGATTTCAGCTTTGAGAGAGAGCTGGAATGTTTTCTCATTCAGAAAGTTAGCAATAAGGAAGGATGTGATGTTGAGATGTCATACAGTGATTGGCATTTGCAACGATTCGGTGATTTTGTTTTGCAAAGAGATGGTGAGTTTGCTGGTTATCTTTTGATTGATATGCTGAAGGAAAGTGACAGGTGGTTCAATCAAACACATGGGAGAAATAATTTTAGTTTATCTCTAATTTGTGGAGATGAAAATCAGATGTATGATAGAGGTAAGAATTGAATCCAGTTTGAGGCTTTGGGCCTTTTTGTAAATAATTTCCCTGTATGTATAGTCGCTTTCCTTTTAGTTGTGTGGTGTGTTTGCTTTCAGTAGAGGTTCTCATTTTTTGAGAAGAGGTGTTAGGAAGACCAAAGGTGAAAAGAGAAGAGAGAGAATTTTTGATTTGATTTTTCAGGGTGGTCTGCTTCTACCATGAGATTCTGAAAGTTCTCTGCATGCCCGCATAGGGCACACATCCATAGTCAGAGCCACTATTGGTGCTCTCAAAATTTGGTAAAAATTTGGAGTGACCAATTGAAAAAAATCAATATATTTTTAAACTCACGAGGTTGTTCTTTGCCAGTGTATGCCCAGTTGAATGGTTGGAAAATTAATGAAAATGTGGAAGATAAATAGAGAAGCCTAGGTTGGCATATGAAGGAGAATCTTCTTCAAAGTTTAGAACCAAATACCATGGGATCCCACAAATTAAATTTTTTGCAAACATGGATTTTGTGCAAACACGGATTTGCAGAATATAGAAACATAGTCATTTTTTTGGGGGCATAAATTTTTATTCAACCACTGGATCAAGCTCATTTTCAGATATGTTGTCGCAAATTTAGTTATCTAAATTCTCACTAGAGAAATTTTCAAAATTCATCCCAGTTCGTGAGATATAGGTGACTGAGTACAACACTGTCTAAACTACCCATAAGAATCACAGAGAACATTTATCCCACATTCATGAGTTTTGAAGTCAAAGTAATGTTTAAATGAAAGGATGCCTAGATATGAAGCAAATTTAAGTGTTGGAAGCTATGCTTGCCCAGGCTTCTGTGGCCACCTTAGTTTCTGTGCTAGCGGGACCAAAATAAATTTTGCAGAAAGGGACACTTGTCAAGAGGTCTCCAAGTCTCATAAAGAGAAAAAATGATTCAAAGACTTAGAGACTTAGTCTCCAAGTCTCTAGATGGTGATTCAGAGACCTAGAGACTTAAGGTATTCTCTAAGTCTCTAAAAGAAACCACAATTAAGAAATGACTCCAGAGATTTGGAGATTAATGTAGTCTCCAAATCTCTAGATCGCCTGGGGTTAAAGGTGGGTTAGTCCGAGCAGTGAATGACAAGATGACAAGTGGCACTTTTTGGTGGCATGTGTAGAATAGCAGATAAATAAAAGATTTAAAATCACAAAGTTTAGCATTGGTGATAATTTTGAAATATTTTGATGATAGAGCTACTCAGAGTTTTTAATGTTGGAGATCCATTTTTTGTTCGAACATAGCAGTATAATATCTTTTCAAAAATGCTAGAAGACGACAGATGCAATGGTGGTGGGAAAAATCAGATTTGAATAAGTTGTTGAGAGCAGTAAGGGATTTTTCTTCTGCGATCAGATTTTGGGATATATTTTAATGCAGATTCGGCAAAAGGAATGACTTGTCTTTTGTAGAAAATGAAGGGAATGAATCATATTTTTCAGTAGATGAAAGGATAAGATCATAGAATAAAGGACAAAGTAAGTCAGACATATAGGAAAAGATAGAGATCAGATTTTGAAGATGCCTGAGAGGATCAGATTTGTAGAGGAGTGAGAAGACAAAGGAGATCAGATTTCAAACAGACAGGTGTTGATCAAGCTTTGAGTTTAGTGCTCCATCTTCTATTATTTATTATCTTCCTTTCTCTATTTTTGGGGTTCCTATTCTTGTTGTTGGCTTCTGGCTATTCTGGGGGGTTTCAGACCATGTTTGCCTCTTTTCTTGAAGTTTAGGATAGGATTCCATATGAACTATTGTAATATTTTCCTTTCTTTATATACTCAATGTTTAGATTTTCTTTGAATTTTAGAGAACATCATTGTAAAAGGCAGTGTTTGCTTGTTTATGAATGAATTATAGCACTTGTTGTTCTGATGTCAAGTTGTCTCCATTCATGTCTTTAAATCATATAGAATGAGGCATTAAGGATGTTTCAATCTTGTCTTTTATTAATCATTTAAGGAATGATTAGCAATAGAGTTATTCAAGGGATAACTGTGGTTTAAGATTTGTGTTCAGATGTGTATAATATTGAATATCAAGGGTATTTTAATCTTGTCTTCCCTATGGATGTTGGTTATGTATTGTCTATTCTAAGGTCTCTTCCAAGGGGGGGGTTAAATCCTGTGAGTAGGGAGTTGCATGTTTGAAGTACACAGGTGGATTCATAAGAAGAACTTGATTGATGAGGTCTATTTTATGTAAGGCATGTAAACATTTCAAACTGTGTTGAAGTTCCTTTGTTCATAATCTCTTTGCAATGTCATGTTTGACTCTGATGCTCAATGAACTAGGCACTGGTCTATGTAAGGTTTGGGATGTTATTGAAATCCTTTTCATCAAAACAAAATATCATTACCAGTACATTTTAGTTTCTAATTTTGTGCCTACTGTGAAGGGACTATATCTAAGTGGTACAGTTCACATTTGGTGATTCCTTAAAGAAAGAATTAGAGGTTAACCTTCCTCGAGTTGTTCTCACAAAAAGAAGAAGGATTCACTTCCTTATTCCATTGTCTATGCTATTGCATTCATAGTTTCTACTACTATCATCTATATCGGAATGGTTCTTAGCTGTCTATAGAGTGATCTTTTGTTTAAGTAATCTGAAGCCTAGATAGCATAACAGTGAAGACCTAATCCACTAATTAAAATCTTACTTGAAATAGAGAAACCCATCATAGGCAATACCTGCCTGAGTCCTATGGAGCTCGAAGCAGAAGGAGGATCTTATCCAATCCTCATCAATTAGTCTTTTCTTGCAAACTTGCAATCATTTTCAACTGAGAACTAGGCCCAAACATTTACCAAGTTTTGATCCAACAAGAAAAATCCCTAACAGGAGCTAACAAAATTTTTTAGACATTGAAAGAAAAAGTAGTAGAGTTACCTATTCTAGAATTTTGTTATTTCTCTCAGGTAATTCGTGTTGATTATGATGTAAGTAAAAGTGAAATAGGAGGTGTATTAAGTCAATACATTAGACCAATTTCCTTCTTTAGTTAAAAGAATATTATTTATATGATAAATAATTGGTGCTATTGTTCAAGATTTGAAGAAGTGGAGACATTATTTGATACCTAATAAATTTGTGTTGTACATCGATCATAAAGATTTACAACATTTGGGAAGTCAACTTAAATTGAATCAAAGACATATAAAGTGGGTTGAGTACATGCATAACTTTACATTTGTGTTGAAATAAAGAAGAAGATTGTCTAATCTAGTTGCAAATGCATTGAGAAAAAGAAGATCTTTGTTGACTGAGATGAGAATTCAGGAACTTGGTTTTGATGATTTGAAGTACATGAATGAAACTAATGCTAATTTTTTAGAGGCATAGGAACCATGTAAGATACCTATCAGTGATCAACAAAGCAAGTGGGATGACTATTTCATTCAAAAAGGTACATTGTTCAAAGTAATTTAGTTGTGTATACTAAGAGATTCAATGAGAGATAATTTGATAAAGGAGAAACATAGTAGTGGATTAGTAGGACATTTTTGCATTGAAAATACATTAAGTTTACTTAAGGAGAAATACTTTTGGTTGTAGTTATATAAGGATGTTTACAAATTGTAAGGAGTTGTATTATTTTTCAAGTTGCAAAAGGAGTAAGTTAGAATACTGGATTGTATGCACCATTACCTATTCCTAATAGACCTTGCAAAGAGATCAACATGGATTTTTTTCTCAACTTACCTAAGACACAAAGAGATAATGATTCTATATTTGTTGTGGTGGATATATTTTTTAAAATGTCACATTTTATTCCCTATAAGTAGAAATCATATGTAGTTCATGTAGCCGACCTTTTCTTTAAGGAAATTATGAGTTCTACTTTTCACCCATAGACATATGGATTAATAGAGGTTGTAAATAAAATCTTTGGAAACATGTTGAATTGTTTAGTTGGAGACAAACCTTGAAATTGAGATTTGGCCTTGGAACAAGAAAAAAATTCATACAACAATTTAGTAAGTAGGAGCATAGGTTAAACACCTTTTTAGATTGTTACTAGCATTCATCCTAAAGGTATATCACATTTGAGAACACTTGGTTTAGAACATAAAAGAAGTTGTAAAGGTGAAGAATATACTTATTTGATGAAGAATTTACATGAGGAAGTGAAACACAACTTGGAGAAGAACAATAAGATATACAAGAATACAACAGATAGGTATAGAAGACATAAAACATTTGAAATTAGTGATTAAGTCATGGTTCATTTAGATAAAGGAAGATTTATTATTGGAACATACATTAAGTTGAGTATAAAGAAGTTTGGACCTTGTAAGATTCTAAGAGATTTGACAGTGGTAATTGTTAAAAATGATAAAGAACAAATAGGAAATTGTTTAATCCAAGAGCAAGGAGTTAGGAAACAATACCATGAATTTGCACAATAACTAGGAGCATACACCAACAAGGTAAAGAGGAGACAAGAATTTGAAAGGGGAAAGCTAAGAAAACCCCTTGTGAATTATGAATGAGGCATGAAAAGCCTAAAGAGAGAGAGAGAATATGAGCACTTAGCTCAATACAATATGATAGAACTATGAAAGAGAGAAATTGAGAGAGTTGTGAGAAAAGATTGATGAGTGTGTGGAGAAATATCTCTATATGTAGAGATAAGTGAAGGAGTTCAAAAAGTAACTCCCATGTGCATGTAAGCCACATTCATAAGTGTGTGAGCCACTTGTGCTATTTTCTCTTAAGGAGGAATCTAGGAATAAAAGGAAATTACAAATAAATATTATGTCCTCACACATGGAAAAGAGGACAAGTGTTCATGTAGGGATTCTATAGGAATCTCCTACTTACATAATAAATAAACTAAACTAAACTACCTTGGTTTATAATATTTCACCAAGGAAAGATTATACTTCTAACAGCCCCCTTTAATCTTTACTTGGGGAAATGAGCTTGATGGGTATGATACTCAAATTATTACAGTAATTTGCAACATGTTCATGGTTGTGAGGCACTTTCTTTGGTAAAACTGATCTTCTTATGTAGCATGGTGAGTGAGAAAAATCTGAATACTTCAAAGATGTGGATTCACATTGCTGTTGGTCCAAGTTGTCAAAAGGAGTGTCTTCATAATCTGCATCATTATAACCTAAATCTAGAAAACAAGTACTTCTAGTGGATTACCCACCTAGATTTGAATTAGTAAATGTATAATATGGATAATAACTTTCAGAATTTAATAAAAATTTTCCATCATTATCATAATTAGAATCAAAGGTATTATAACTAGAATTTGAGTCAAAGGTATCAAAACCAGAATTTGAATCAAAGGAATGAAAATGAGAATTTGAATGATAAGCAGCATTTGAATTATAACCAGAATTTGAATGATAACTAGAATTTGAATTAAAAGAGGAATTAGAATCTTCTTTCATAGTAGGATCATCATAATTCATGTTAGGATAAAAAACATAACTTGAATCATCATCAAAAGGGTCATTTGAATCATCATAATTATAAGCAGCATTTGCAACATCAAAAACATAATTTGAAACAATAGAATCATCTTTCATAATATTATCAACATTTTTCTTAGAATCAAAAGAAGAATTTAAATTTTCAAAATCAAAATAATAGAAATCATTATCAAAAGCATGTATGTCAATTCTAGCATCATCTTTAGGATTAGAATTAAAACTACTCTGAATATCATCATTTGCATTAGTTTCATCAAAATTTTCAAAAAGATTAGGATGCATATTTTTTGCACAAACAATAGGATTAGGAAAAGGAATAATGGATAGGTCATGAGAAGCTGTTTTATGCAAGGAAGGTAAGGTCACATCTAGGAAAGTGGATATAATGTCATTTTCTTGATCAAATATTTCATCAAAGGATACATAGGGAGCATTATGTAATTTAGCATTTGGAACAGACACATCTCCAAAACCTTCAACTTTGTAACTATCATTATTAGCCAACTGAATTGGAATGTTGGATGTATCAGGTTCAATAAAATCAAAGACAACATTATTAGAAGTAACATGTTGAGATGCATTACGCTTAATAATCCATTTAGGTGCTCTAAAACGGGTAGTAAAAGCAGAACGAGATTGATTTTCATTAGAGTAATTTTGAGAATTTGGTTGATCTTCTTTCTGTTTCTTAAAACAATTATGAATTAAATAACCATTTTTACCACAATAAGTGCAACAAAGCCTATTTGAAGGGTTATTATTATTGTTGTTATTATTATTATTAGTAGTAGTATTATGATTATAATTATTATTATTATTAGGTCTTTGATGATTTTGATTATAGTTGGAAGTGTTTGATGTCTGAGTATTTTTATTGTTATTAGAATTATTACTAGGTCTATTCATATTATTATTAGATTGAGAAACATAAGCATGTTCATGAGATTTCAATATACCAAATTGAATTAGTTTAGCCTCCTCTTGATGCAACATAGTTTGAAAAATAGCATAAGTTAATTGAGTTGCTAAGGAAGGAATAGCCAACTGAGAATAGATATTAGTGATAAATTGCTGAAACTGCCTAGGTAAACATTTACGAATTATAATATGAATGATTCTTAAATCAGATAATTGTACTTGTAATCCATCTAATAAAACTCTAATGGAATCAAATTTAAGTAAAAAGTCATCAACAGAATTAAAATCTATATACCTAAGGTCTTCAAGTTGGTCTTGAAGCTGTATTTTACGGGTCTCATCTGCACTGTCATAGGTGTTTTTCAGGATGTCCCAAGCTTGATGGGATTCTATACAAGATGAGATAAGGACATATAGTTCATGACTTAAGGATATGCCAATTAAACCAAGGGCTTCATCATTCTTAGCTTGCCAAGCATCTTGGTCAGCTTGAGAAGTAGTGGTAGCGGGTTTAGTGCTGGCATTAGTGGCAATGTCTAAGAGATGGCGGAATCTGAATATCCAGGTCATATGATTTTTCCAGGCATGATAGTTGGTGCTGGTTAGTTTGATTTCAGGCATTAGGGTAGACATGTTGGGGACAGGAATAGAGCAGAAAGGACAGGGAAGCTGGAAGGGAAAACACTCGAACAAAACAGAAACAACAAGTTAAGCTAATAGAAGTTGCATGCAAAGAAAAAAAATGAAAACACAATAAACCTACACGGAAACGTTAGATAATACTAAAAAAATGAACCTGCAAGAACGTTAGCCAAAGCTGGTAAGAAAAAATAAAAGATTGAATCTAAAAACTTTAATAAAAAACTTGAGTTTAAAAAAGGAATTGAATCTAAAAAATAATAAAAGAACTAAATCTAAATCTAATTGAATCTAAAATAAAAAAACTAAATCTATTGGTTTCTGTAGCACAGAAGTTCCTGTAGCACATAAACTAGATCAATGATTCCTGTAGCCAAAAAAAACTCTGTAGCACTGACATGCAAAATAGAATAGAGGTTCCTGTAGCAAAACCTGCAAACTGGATGAAATGTATAGATCCCTGCGGAACAGAGGTTCCTGAAGCAGAAATGGATCCTGTAGTGAAAAGCAAGGCGACTGAGGTTTGAATAAACAAACCATGCAACGTTACAAAAAAATAAAATCACTTTCAATAACAGAGTATAATCGAATAATATGCTTTGAACTATTGTTGATGCTCCTTTTTAATACTCCACTTAGGGTTTGGTACACCGTTTGTGGGAAAAAAATGGGTGAAAAATGATCAAAAAGCTCACACAAGGGCAGATAGGAAAGGAAATTAAAAGGATTTGAAAGAAAATGCTCAGATAAAAAAAATGATAAAAAACACCGATGGCGAGGGGAAGGTGACAGAAAGAAAAGAAAAATAGAACGCTACCTAAAAAATGCGCGGGCTCCCAGAAAAAGAAGAATGAAGGAAAAAAAAAAAAATGCCAAAAAGAATAATGGCGGGCGGGAAGAAACCGTGGAGACGGGTGGGATAAAACACAGGCAAGGCAGGTCCCGACTCCCACTCTAGTAAAAAGAAAGAACGCGGGTGGGAAGTAGCAGAAGCTAGAGAAGAGTGACAGGATGGAGAACAGGGCCGAACGCCAAAACGCTACAGGAAGATGCCAAACACAAGTGAAACAAACCAGAGAAAAAGCAAAAAAAAACCCACGAACCAGAGATTTAAGCAAAAAATGCTGCGCACAAAGGATAACTAAGAATTATTGGAGCGCATGCAAAGAACAACAAATGGAATAATGAAATCACAACCCAAAAACATGCATAAAACATACATGAGCGGGCTCAAAAAAGAAATTGCTAAAAAAATAGAAAACGGCGACAGAAAAAATGGTTACTGCAATTTGGAAAAAGGAAAGTTTACTAACTATTAAAAGAAAGTGTGGCAGGAAGTGAAACGGATACTGACGCACTGACCAAAAGATATCAGATAAACCAATAATAAAAGATGTGACAGGAAGATGAAACAGATACTGTCACTCTGAAAAAAAAAGATTATTGTTTACTAAATAAAGTCAAACAAAATTTGAAAGCAACGGATACCAACCCACATGTAATGAATAATGATAGAGTTAGGTTAGTAAGTAACAAAATAAAGATATTCTAAAATATTTTTCACCACCAAACTAGAATGGAAGAATTGAAATTAAAGAGATTAATTGAAAAATAGGTTTTGGTGGTAAACCATCCAAAACTTAAAAAATGAATTTTCTCTCTTAAACAGATTTATATAAAAAATTTAAAGAACTCTCTCAAGAGTCTCCGATTTGGAGTGCTCCAAGATAGGGTATGTCCTTCACCTGTATACTCAAAAAAGGATTAAACCAACTTGCTCTGATACCATGTTAAAAATGATAAAGAACAAATAGGAAATTGTTTAATCCAAGAGCAAGGAGTTAGGAAAAAATACCATGAATTTGCACAATAACTAGGAGCATACACCAACAAGGTAAAGAGGAGACAAGAATTTGAAAGGGGAAAGCTAAGAAAACCCTTTGTGAATTATGAATGAGGCATGAAAATCCTAAAGAGAGAGAGAGAATATGAGCACTTAGCTCAATACAATATGATAGAACTATGAAAGAGAGAAATTGAGAGAGTTGTGAGAAAAGATTGATGAGTGTGTGGAGAAATATCTCTATATGTAGAGATAAGTGAAGGAGTTCAAAAAGTAACTCCCATGTGCATGTGAGCCACATTCATAAGTGTGTGAGCCACTTGTGCTATTTCCTCTTAAGGAGGAATCTAGGAATAAAAGGAAATTACAAATAAATATTATGTCCTCACACATGGAAAAGAGGACAAGTGTTCATGTAGGGATTCTATAGGAATCTCCTACTTACATAATAAATAAACTAAACTAAACTACCTTGGTTTATAATATTTCACCAAGGAAAGATTATACTTCTAACAGTAATGCATATGAAGTTGAGTTATCAATTGATATGGATATATATCCTATCTTTAACATTTCAAAATTTAATGAGTACTATGATCTAGATGAAGACACAGATGTTTAAAATGATTATCTTATGAAGAAGATAGAAGAGATTGAGAATATTTTACATAGAAAGATTGGGATAAGTACCAGAAGAAAAGACTACATAGAATATTTAGAAAAGTGGAAGCATAGACGAGTTGAGGATTTGACATTTGATTTCCCAATCTGATTTAGATTGTTTTTATATTCCACTTGGCTTGCACACCGTTCTTAATTTAGGATAATAATTTTTAACAACCTGAGGTGTATGATGTAGGATAATCTTGGGTTTTTTACAATCTTGCATCAACCAAAAATTGATTGTTGTTTTTTGTTCTTGTTCCCTGGTTAACAATTTGGTTCATAGAATATTAATCTTGAGGAGATTCTAGTTGCAATCTTGAAATCATGTTCACAACTCTTTATAGTTCCCATATTTCTGATCACATCTCATTTGGTTCAATTTTGTTTGAGTTATCTTCTTTTTGGCTAGTGGTGTTTTCCTGGTTTCCTCTTCATGGTGTTCATGTTTTCCAATCATGTGTTCATGTGTTTCTTATGTTGTGATCATCATTTATTATTAAGGACCTATTAGGGAATCATTTGTTGTGATCACATCATGTTTGGATCACAAATATTCATGTGAGTATTCTTTTGGTTCCTTCAGGTAGCATGATACTTTTTTCCTGAGCTGACCTGATGATTTTGTGTGTAATTTTTACTTGTTGATTATTAGGGAGTGTAATCTTTGTGTTAGGAATGGGAACACTGAGAGGGGGGAGGTGAATCAGTGTTCACTATATTTATTCTTTTTCTTTTTACTCTTGAAACTTAATCTTGATTTCTTAAGTACACAAATAAACTTCAATTTAAACAAGATAAACAAACACAACACATAACACCAATATGGTTACAGGGAAACCCAAATAGCTAAAAACCCTGGTGGGAATTGACACCCACTAATAATTTGTACTAGTGTCTTATGATCCTTGATAGAAGATCCTTAACCCTATTAGGAGTTGTCTTTACAATGCTCTTAGTATAGTGTCCTTGTCACGGGTCAGACCCTATTAGGATTCCTTTACAATAACCCTTTTAAGGGTGAGGACACAGTGTCCTAGAGCTCACTGCTTAAGTGGTGAAGGATGAAACCTTCAAGTCTCATATACACACTATATCTATTGGATGAACTGGTGTTGTGACACTGCTTGTCAAATTAGTTCCTTTGATTTGCTCATTCTTTGACCTCTTTCAAAGCTCTAATATATCTTGACTAATTTTCACACACTTTTTCTCTACTTATATCAACTCTATATCAACTTCCATGCTTAATTACAAAGGCACATCTCATATTTGTATGCGCTACCAAAATAATTAACTAGGTCGGCCTATAACTGATTACATACAATGCTTCCAAGTGAATTGGCTCAAGCATGTTTACAAAAAAACATAATTACATGTCTACAACATAATTGCAATAGGTTCATAGCCTTTACAAAATAATAACATCATCGCTAATGAAATTACCAATAGTCGGTTGCATACTTCATCTTGTTCTGGCATTCACTGGCTGTAACTCTCCAACTGTCTGTATCTTTGTCATACGGTCTCATCTAATCATGCACCCTTATAATTAGCATGAATACATACATACAAGCTTAACTTCAAGGGAACATACCATAACTTGGTCATATGCATGTGCATTGATGCTCTAATCTACTGGTGCTCTATTAACTATCCAGTCTTTAGTACTTATCCAAATTATGATCTTTTGATGAAGTGCGCTGACTCCAAACCACTATATGACTTTGTTTCCATAATGACAACACTATGTTTAGTCATAGACAATAGTATAGTTAACTTGCCAACAATCTCCCCCTTTTTCATTGATGGCAACAAAGGAATATGGCAAAGTTTCTAACTGTACCCTTACACAAAAACTCTTTAACATATCTAACTTATATCTCCCTTATACTTTTTACTATACATCTTCTTTAAATATATGTAAGACTCCATATTCTATACAATACTCCCCCTTTGAAATTAATGACAAAGATGCTCCAAAAAAATGTATCTACAAGTACTTACAATTTTAGGACATCTAGATATGTTATCTGTAAGTTTTGGATCTCTTGCTTCCAAAATGCAATCAGTGCATTAACAATCTGTAGATGGGCACATAATGCATATTGCAGCTTCTCCATCTTCTCCAAGTCTATACTTGAACCTTGATCATATGTCACCATGGTGGCATTGATCTCCTTGATGTTTTGATGTAGAATATCTAGAGAGGGTACAAGATCATTCTTGGGTTGTGTTTGCCTTGCCCTTATCTTGGACATCTCCTTTTCTACCTTGTATATCTTGTCTATCTACCCCTGGTATACATTGTTTCATATGTTCACATTAGTGGAGGGGTCTTCTACTGATTTCCTTACTTTTTCTATCATTTCTTCTGCCTCTTGGATCTTCTTGAAATGATCATCAGCCAACTTATCTTGGTCCATACATTCTGCAATGATCTCCCTTCCTTTTGTAGAAAACTCTTTCAAAGATGCTTGACAAATCTTTAGTGAACTTAGGTCAAGTTAAAAGTTTCTAACTAATTCACTTAGCCTCTTCTCCATATATTTATCTTTTGCAACTTGAGATGCAAATTCTTCTAAGCTAGAGAAGTTAGTCTTGAAGGCCATAAGGATTGTGCTCACATCATCAACTGAATGCACCTTAGACACTTTCTTGTCTAAAGGTAATAGACTGTTCAATATGTTGACTAATTCAACAAACAAGGGGTTCCTCATTACATATTTTTCTTTTTCTTTCTCCATGGCTAAGACATTAATCTTGATTAGGTCTTCTTCTCCCCAAAAATCCAAACTGGTGGTGTCCGGTGTCAAGCTTGACAACAATGATATAGAATGTAATGGAATGATATGGGTGCTATCCATTACTTCTTTATTTACTCTAATTAGAATTTCAATAGATGACTTATTTGTTGTTTTACTTCTGTTTACCTCTTCTTCTTCTTTATTTTCTACTATCTTTTCTTCCTCTTTTTCTGTCTCCTTCTCTTCTTCTTTACCTGTGAGATCTTCTATCAGTATTTCTTTTTGTAGCTGGGGTGAGTTTTCACTACATAGGATTTGAGCTTCTTGTGTGCTCAAAAAAGCTTCTTCAAACTTACCCAGATCAATATCTATGGCCGCCATAGAAATTTCAACATTGTCAATAAAAAATGTATCATCTTTTTGACTCTCTGTCATCGGCCCAAAATTTTCTACCTCTGTAGGTGTTTCAACTATACGCTCTAAATCCTAAGGACTTGTAAATGGTAAATTTGTGGTCTCTAACTCCTTGTCTACCTTTGTGGGAACTTGTGTTGTGGGAACAGTGTGTGGATACATGTGTCTATTTAGGAAAACTTTCTCAAAGGATTTCTTTGTTTCCTTTGCAACCAACTCATAATTCTTATCCATGATATGCAGTGTTCTAGACTTGGTTTTGAGGTGTGGCTTCATCAGATCTAGTAACAAGGTTTTCTCCTCTAGAGAACATACTGAGAGGATTTCATCTAGAATTTTATCTCTTATTCTCATATCTTCTTCACTTGCCTATCTCTTCAAGAACTCCAAAATGTTCCATACATTGTCTGGAATCACTATCTTTAGTTCTAGGAGTGTCATTTTAAATTTTAGCATATGTTTGATGATCATTCCATGAATTTATCATTTGTCAATCTCACTGTATTTTTCCTAGAATTTTTCTATCTAATCAATTCTACCTTCCTCTATTATCCCTGTACTTAACACTTTAAGACTAGGTTTGAAACTTACTTGTGGAGCGCTTGAGTGTTCTTCTTACTTCTGGTTACTCATGAGGATGGATGACTTGTGCTAGTTTCTTTCTTCCTCTTGGGCATTGTCTTATACTCCAGAGGAGCTGTAAGATCAATTATTTCTATGGGCACAGGAGGGGAAACATCATATTTGTCCTGTTTATCTTCAATTTTCCCAATCTTGACCTTCTTTAACTAAGGATCATCAGATTTTGTTTCTACTACAGGTGTGCTCTCAATTCCCAAACCAATATTCTTTTGTCTTGCATTGTCTGATGAACTACAACTTATTTGAATGAATTGGATAACTTGAAGATCTATGATTTGAGATCACTAATTTGATTATTAGATATGTAAGATGATTAAATCAATAATATGTTGTCATTGATATCAACTAGTTTTGATAGTACTTATCTTGTAAGTTACTATACCCAAATGTATGTAGAAATGAGATTAAAAGAGATGAAGAACATATATATCTACATTGAGGAACATGGATATGACAGATAAGGATAAGGAATACATTGAATAACTTATTGATGAGTCTATGACCTTATGTTATTAACTTGATTATGTTGCATTCATCTATGATGAAGGATAGAGCCAAAATGCACAAAGTAGTGTGGTCAGTTTAAGAAGCATTCCAGTATACACCAATGAAGTGTAGTGTATACCAAGAATAGTATAAACTAAGCTTGTGTTCACTGACACATTTCTTTATTAACCAAGCCAGAGAAAAGAACTAAATGATCAGTGTAGCCGATAAGGATTGATGAGTTGGAAAGTGTATCAGTTTGAGGATGGAGATAAAGTTTGTTACGAAGATCAATGGCTAACATAATTCAAAGAAGATCTAATGGATTGAAATGAAATGTGTTATTGACACATCAGCCGAGGAAGGTTAAAGTGGTAAAATCAATGAAGGAGATTAAGAGGAAAAATCTTATGGATGGAATTAAAATAGTTTACTTGTCTACTTAAGAGGCTAGAGTTTCATGATGAAACTCATGTCAGAAGAAGGAGACAATAGATATATTATGTGAACAAGCTTCATGCATGCTTGATCAGACAGGTTAAGAAAGAACTAAACTACAGAGATTACTGAGTGTCAGAAAGCTATTACCGAGCGATAGTAAGTTATAGACTATTGATTGAAATAGAATTGATATAATGATTAGAGGATTTGAATGAGCTTAAAATATATTTGATAATCTGTAATTGAAGTTTTGTTGTAATAAAATCAACTACTATTACATTTTAACCATTGTAAACAAATAAATCTCTTAATAGAGTGGACTAGAAAGTCTTGTAATGTCATTCATAGAGTGTACATTTTTTATCCTGTCAACCCCATAGTGAATGCGAGTTGGATGATAATTGTTGGTCTAAAATGCTCTAACAAGGTCACACCTAATAGTGTGTTTGTAACCTTTAATAGGGTTGAGTCTTCACCGACTTCACTTCAGAAGAGTGAACAATTTTTGGGTTGCCGGTCCTAGGTGGTTTTCCCCTTAATAGGGTTTTCACGTTAAATCTCTTGTGTTATGTGTTGACTATGATGATTGTTTGTTGTCATAATTTACATGTTGCATATTGTATTTGATCGATAATCACTATATGTTATTAACTGGTAATAGGTAAAAGCAAAGACAGAATACTATTTTATGTTACCGAGTTGCAGAAGTTTAAGTAATTTGTTTTTGGTTATACATTTTGATTTGGGACTATGGATAACTGATTCACCCCCCTCTCAGTTATTTTAACAATTGGTATTAGAGAATTGGTTTCTTGGAACAGATTTTTAAGGACTTGATCACAAAGGTCACAAAATGTATAAGAGGGAAGTGCCAAAGCTGAATGAAGCTACATGTATCTGGAATTAGGAATTCCACCCTTAAACTAATGGAGAATGGATACCTTACACCACCCACTAGTCCCTTGTGTTGGAAAGTTGTCTATACTGTAGTATATGACTAGATATAGTGTTGTCATTCTGGCAACAAAGTCATATAGTAGTTTGGAGTCAATCCACTAAGTGAAAAGATCAAAATTTAGTTAAGTATTGAAGACTAGATAGTATACAGAGTACCAAAGACTCAAAACATCAGTGCACGTGTGTACAAATGAATTAAGGTACACACCCTAGAAGTTAAGGCTGTTAGACTATACTTATGCTTAGTCTAAGAACATATAAGTAGAGCTGCAAAGATGTGAAAGTTATAGTCAGATGAAGTTGCACACCTAGTATGTGCCAGCAGTGAACAGAGCATGGAGACGATAGTGACTATTTTGGTTTGCGATTATAATGTAATGTTGTAGAGGCTATGTGCCCATTGTATTTAGGTTGCTAACATATGTACATGTATAATTGTAACCACGCTTAAGCCAATTCAATTGGAAGCATTGTCTATAATTAGTTATAGGGCCGACCTAATTGTTTTGTTTGTATGAGCATATAAATATAAGATGCACTCATTGTAATTAGTATGGAAGTTGTAGTAGAGTTTTGATAAGTAGCAAAGAGGTATGTGAAGTTATAATATGATGTATTAGACCTTTGCTTGAGGTCAAAGCATGAGTGCACCAAAGGAACTGATCTGAAAAGTAGTGTCACAGTGATAATTCACCCAGTAGATATAGTTTGTATCTGATAATAGAAGGTTGTAGCCCTCATCATTTGAGTAGTGAGCTCTAGGATAGTGAGTCCACTCCCCTAACAGGGATCATTGTAAAAGACTCCTAATAGGGTCTGACCCTTCACCAGGTCTACTATACTAAAAGCATTGTAAAGCTACTCCTAACACAGTAAAGGATCTTCTAGCAAGGATCACAAAACAATAGTGCAGAATATTAGTGGGTGTTAATTCCCACTGGGGTTTTTACCTATTTTGGTTTACTCGTAACCATTTTGGTGTCATGTGTTAGTCTTATGTTTCATGTTTTATGTGAATGTTTAATTCAGTACTTAAGCATTTAAGTTAAGCATAAAGATTGAAAAGAAAAGTTAAAGTATAGTTAACACTGATTCACCCCCCTCCCCCCTCTCAATGTTCCCATTCCTAAAAATTGGTATTAGAGCTCTGGTCCTTAGCATAGAAGTTTAACCACTTGAGGAGATCATGGACAAATCATAAATGAAACATTTGAAGAAGAATCTTGAAGCAGCTCTTGAAGACGTAGCTAGTTCAGAAAGAGAAATTGAAGAACTAAAAGAAAAAGTTAGTAATGCTCAATTAGTTATCAAAAGACTAAGAAAGGATTTGAAAGGACACTCTAATAGTGATCTTGAAGAGAAAATCAAAAAGTTGAATGAAGAAAATGCATCCCTATTAAGTCAGCTTGAAGAGTTTGATGACAAACTGATGAATAATCAAGATGTCTACAATGAAAAAATCAAGGAGAACCTCCAACTCAATGAAGAACTAAAGGAAGCTAACTTGGAAATCTTGGAGCTAAGGAACATCAAGGAAAGCTTGGAATCTAAATTAAAAGAAGCAAAGAATCATATTGAAAAATTGCACACCAGCTCTTATTTGATAGAATCTCAGCTATATGTAAGAAGAGCCAAAGGAGACACTAGCTAGATTGGATACAATGAAGCACAAGACTAGATTGACAATATGTGAGCAAGTAAGGACATGCAGAAGGAAACTACCACTAATGAAAAGATTGAAGATCAAACCAAAGACAATGCTGAACTTCCTAAGAACGAGTGCAAGCCTGGAGAATGCACTTGTTTTGCATGTAACAAACCTAGACATATTGCAAGGAACTATACAGAGGTAAGACCTTTTAATGGTTACTATTATACATGCAATAGATTTGGACATAAAGGTATGAATTGCAAAACTTGTAAGAAGAACAGAATTCAACATAATCAAAGAAGTCAGAATCAGAATAACACAAGAAGTTCTTAGAATGTTACATGTTAGATATGTAACTATAATGACCACTCAATGAAAGAATGCAAGATAGTTACCAATGTAAACACACCGAGGAATTTGAGACCCCTAGTCATTTGTCACTCCAGTAAAAATGCTGGACGTATCTCAAAATTTTGTAGATCAAGGGCGCAAGGTCGGGAAAGCCCTAAAAAGGTTGAAGAACTAGCATTGGATCCCGAAGGAGAAGTCAATTTTGTGAAAGCCTCAGATGATGCGAGCTTGATTTGGTCAGAGGGAAAGAAGGATAAGGTTGATGTGAATGTATTGGATGCCTCCCTAGTGGACGCACCCTCTACATCTGCATGAATGCCCCTTAGGGTCATAGGGGGAGATAATTTAGCTCTAGACCGCTACATGGTTGGTATACTCATCCTCAGAGTATGCTCCTTTGGACTTAAGATTTTGGAGTATATAGGAACATTAGTGCAAGAGCGCACATGTTGATTATGAGTGGAGCTCCATTTTTAAATTTTGAAGTAACAACCTGGTTTACACACGTTGTATTAATGGAAAATTTCTCACTTTAAGTACACATAAAGTTGTTTGTTCACTCATTGCATTCATACTCAGAGTGATTAGAGAGAATAAGATCCTTGGAAGTAGTTGCAAAAACACTAGCTCATTGCACCAATTCAAAAACCCTCAGAACATCTCAGAGAACAACTGGAAAGCATTTAACAAGTAAGTCATGGCCACTCCTATTGTTTATGATGTCACTGAAAAGAAGAGATATTTTTTTAAGAGGCATCCATTCAAATCAACCCTAGATGATTTAGAGGGAGCATTCTCCTACATGCCAATGGGCATCATGCATGTAGAAGACATAAGGGCTTAGATATACTGTAAGAAGGAAATTGTTGGACTAGATAGGTTAAGGGTTCACATGGAAACAATGCTAAAACCAGACAAAACATTCATGGATGAATATGTCAAATGGAATGATCACCCCATTATTGAGTATGCTATGGCATATGAGTTCTATGAGGAAGAATAGATAAAAATATTGTTGAGCAGAATCCATGATGATTTGTTTTGGTTTGGAGATGTACCAGTAAGAATCATAGGAGACCTAATTCATGAGATGATAGGCCTCTCTAGGATAGGCGTCATCCTTCCAGTCGATAAGGATGTCAGGAAAATGGTGGAGCATGTGTGTAATTCAAGGAGTGATAAGCACAACATGAATATTGAGCCTATAGAGCAACCAGACATCAAATTGATGTCAATGATACTGGGTTATAAATTTCATCACACCAACAAAGTGAATAGTGTGTCTACGGGCACTATTCAGGAAGCTATTAGACTTATGCAAGAAGATGGAGAGTTCAACTTGTGTGAGATCTTGCATGCATAGTTGATAGACAACATCAGGGCTATCAAGCATGATAAGACAAAGATATTCAGGTTTGGGTCCCTTATCATCTATATGTACCTTCATATAGTTGGTAAAGTGTCAAACTTGTATCTAGACAAGTCCATTCCAACCATAACATAGCTATCAAACAAGGCATGCACTGAAAGCACCTTAAGAGACTATATAACCCTAGAATTGAAGACCTTCAGAGCAAGGATGCACATGAGGTATAGAATTCCTTAGAGTATTATGGAGAAGTATAAAGATACAATATGCTTCATGGTGGAGATTGATACTACTTGTATGGAAGCCATTGAGCCTAGAACTAAGTGGATTCATCCACTTGGGTATGAGGTTGAGGAACAATTTCTTGAATCTTATGCACAAGTATTGCTATCAGCCCCTAAAGATGATAATGAACCTAGGTGGGGAACCTATAAAGAAAAGACTAGAGAAGTTGATGCTAAGTTGAATAGTACTGCAACAAAAAGAAAGGTTGCAAAGGTCACTTCTGAAATCTTAAGAATACATGGTATATCACAAGAAGACCTTGACAAGGCAAGGGAAGAAAATATTGCCTTAGAATTGAAGAGTGGAGCAGAAGAACAAGAAGATCCTAAAATGAAGAAAATAAAAGTTGAAAAAGATGACAGTCAGAAGGGTAAAGAAGACAATACTCCTTCTGCACCCATAGAAATTAGTGATCCTATTGGTCCACTAGTGTATAAGACTTTAGCTAAAAGGAAGAAAGAAACTAGCACCATTCATCCATCCTCGCATGCTACAAGGAGCAGGAGAAACATTCAAGCACCTCCTAAGGTAGGATTCAGGCCTAGCCTTAAAGTTTTGAGCACAAGAATTGTTGATGAGAGCAGGATTGATCAAGTAGGGAAGTATTATGACACATACAACATGATTGAAAAATAAAAAATACATGATATGATTGTCAAACATATGATCAAGTTCAAGAAAATAGTTCTTGAAATGAAAACAACAATTCCAAAAAAGGTATGGGAGATAATAAAGACATTGAAGAAACAAGCAAATGAAGAGGATCTAAGGATTAGAGAAAAAGTATTACAAGATACTCTACCAGTATGTTCCAAAGAAGAAGAGGCACTAATATTAAATTTGGTAAAGTCATACCTAAGGACAAAAATGAGAACTCTTCATATCATGAACAAAGACTATGAGATAATAATGAAGGAAACTAAGAAGGCTTTTGAGAAGGTGTTATTAGAAAAATAGATTAAACTACCTACTTTGCCCATCGCTCATGCCTCAAATAAGAAAGACAAAGAAACAGAGACCTCCAATGCACCAATGATAGGTCCTTAGTACTCAGCACCCATAGCAGAAGCACAATCAGAGGCAAAAAAGTCTATGCCCATGTCAGGATCACTCAAGGACAACACATTCATCATTTATATTTTGGAGATAGACATGGTGGCCACTAACACAGAATTGGACAAGTTTGAGGAAGCTTTTTTGAGTACACAAGAAGCAAATATCTTGTGCACCAGTACACCTCCCACTCAGCAAGAAGAAGTAATCATAGAATATATATCTGATAAGAAAGACGAAGAAAAGGTAGAAAAGAAAGATGAAGATACTTCTATTGGATTAGTCAAGGTAAAGCAAGAAGTGATGGAAAGAACTCCCATCACTCCCTCCTTAGCATTGTTGTCAAGTTTGACACCTGACACAAGCAGTTTGGACTCTTAGAAGGAAGAAGACCTGATTAAGTTCAGTGTCCTAGCTATGGAGAAGGCTAAGGAGAAACAAGTAATGAGGAATCCCCTCCTAATGGAATCAGTAAATATTTTGAATAGTTTGCTACCAGAGGATAAGAAAGTGGTAAAGGTACATTCAGTTGATGATGTGAGCTTAGTCATCTCACAGTTCAAAGTCAATTTCTCAAGCTTAGAAGAATCTATGGCCATAGTGGCAGAGGAAAAGTACTTAAAGAAGAGAATCAATGAAATGATGAGTAACTTTTCACTAGACTTGAATTCTCTTAAATATGGCTAGGCATCCTTGAAGGAATTTGCAGATCAAGGAAGACAAATTATTGCAGAATCCATGAATTAGGATAAGCTAACTAATGCCCATCTTAAAAGGATTAAAGATGCAGAGGCAATGATTGAAAAGGTGAAGAGTTTAGTGCTAGACACATCTACTGATGTGAACATGTGTAGCAATGTCTATCAAGGTCAGCTAGACATAATTGAGAAGGCAATGGAGAAGATAAGGTCTAGGAAGACTCAATTGAGGAATGCCCTTGTGCCCTCACTAGACATTCTCAGTCAAAACATTAAGGAGATTGATGTGACCATGATTACCTATGATCAAGGTCCAAGCACATAATTGGAGAAGATGGAGAAGCTTCAATATGAATTATGCGCCCATCTATAGATAGTCAACTCACTGATAACCTTTTGGAAGAAGGAGATCCAAAAACTCAAGATTGCATATCCGGATGTTTTCCCTCAGTAAGTGTAAGTAGATAATTTTTTTGATATACCTTTATCATTAATGTCAAAGGGGGAGTTGTATAGAATATGGAGTATATAAGATGTATAGGGAGATATAAGAATATGTATAAAATGTATAGACAACAAAATTTTTTGTGAAAAGGAACAGTTAGAGAATGTATAGGGAGATATAAGAATATGTATACAATGTATAGAAGACAAAAAGTTGTGTAAAGGAATAGTTAGAGACTTGTCCATATTCCTTTGTTGCCATCAATGAAAAAGGGTGAGATTGTTGGCAAGTTGTCTATACTATAGTATATGACTAGATATAGTTTTGTCATTATGGCAACAAAGTCATATAGCAGTTTTGAGTCAGCGCACTAAGTGAAAAGATCAGAATTCAGTTAAGTATTGAAGACTGGATAGTATACAAAGTACCAGAGACTCAAAGCATTAGCGCACATGTGTACAAATGAATTAAGGTACACACCCTAGAATTTAAGGTTGTTAGATTATACTTATGCTTAGTCTAAGAGTGCATAAGTAGATCTACAAAGATGTGAAAGTTAAAGGTCAGATGAATTTTCACAGTCAGTATGTGCTAGCAGTGAACAGAGCATGGAGCCGATAGTGAATATTTTGGTTTGCGATTATAATGTAATATTGTAGAGGCTATGTACCCATTTTATTTAGTTTCCCAAAATATGTACATGTATAATTGTAAGCACGCTTAAGCCAATTCAATTGGAAGTGTTGTCTGTAATTAGTTATAAGGCCGACCTAATTGTTTTGTTTGTATGAGCATATAAATATAAAATGCGCCCATTGTAATTCATATGTAAGTTGTAATAGAGTTGTGATAAGCAGAGCAGAGGTATGCAAAGTAAGCATATGATGTATTAGAGCTTTCCTAGAGGTCAAAGCATGAGTGCTCCAAAGGAACTGATCTGATAAGTAGTGTCACAGTGACAGTTCACCCAACAGATATAGTGTGTATCTGATAACAGAAGGTTGTAGCCTTCATCATTTGAGCAGTGAGCTCTAGGATAGTGATTGCACTCCCCTAACAAGGATCATTATAAAAGACTCCTAATAGGGTCCGACCCTTAACCAGGTCTACTGTACTAAAAGCATTGTAAAGCTACTATTAACAGGGTAAAGGATCTTCTAGCAAGGATCACAAAACACTAGTGCAAAATATTAGTGGGTGTCAATTCCCACTGGGGTTTTTACCTATTTGGGTTTCCCCATAAAAATTTTGGTGTCATTTGTTATTCTTATGTTTCAAGTTTTATGTGAATGTTTAATTCAGTACTTAAGCATTTAATTTAAGCATAAAGATTGAAAATAAAAGTTAAAGTATAGTAAACACTATTTCAGCCCCCCCCCCCCCCTCTCAGTGTTCCCATTCCTAACACCTTGACCCTTGATCAACTAAGAGGTAGGCATGAACATAATGTTACTATGATGGAGATTGTTGAAGCCTGTACTAATGCATGGATCATAGATAGTGGCTGTACAAATCACATGACTGGTGATGATGAAAATTTTGATCATCTTGAAGAATACAATGGAAGATCTGTGAGAATGGGTAATGATGCACCATTTATGGTTAGAGGAAAAGGATCCCTGATGATAAATGATAGAATAAAATGTGAAAATGCTTATTGGGTAAAAGGACTAAACTATAATTTTCTAAGTGTGGCATAGTTGAACAATTCAGGCAACCGAGTTGCTTTTAAGAGCAAGAAAGGGAAGATATATGATGATGGAGTAAGACTTGTTGGAAGTGGAACATAATCAAGAGGTAATTTATTTTATCTTGATCATGATTAGTCTTCTTTTTTAATGATGAAAGATGAAGATGCATGGCTAGGGCATAAAAGGTTATGTCATGTGAATTTTGATAACATGATTAAGATCAGTAAAAAGGAAAAAGTTAGAGGTCTGCCTAACTTATCTAAGCCTAATCATGTTATGTGTCATGAATGTCAGAAGGGTAAAATGACTAAATCTAGTTTCAATAGAAAAGATTATTCAACAAAGAAATTACTTGAGTTAGTTCATACCGACCTATGTGGTCCTATGAGAACTCAAAGTTACAATGGAGATAGATAGTTCATTCTTTTTCTTGATGATTACACTAGATTAATGATAGTTATGTTCTTGAAAGAAAAGTCTGCGGCATTTAAGATGTTCAAATGGTATAAAGAAAAAGCTAAGAAAGAGATTGGTAAAGAGTTGAAATGTTTGAGATCTGATAGAGGTGGTGAATTTATCTCTGATGAATTTACTAACTTTAGTAATGAGCATGGTATTAAAAGATAAGTCTCAGCACCGAGGACTCCTCAACAAAATGGAATTGTTGAAAGGAGGAATAGGTCAATTGTAGACTATGCATGGACACTGATGTTACAAAAGAATTTTGCTCAGACATACTAGAGAGAAGTAGTTAGCATAGCTATTTATGTTCTGAACTATGTACAACTAAAGTAGGACACTAATAAGACACCCTATGAGTTATGGTTTGGCCATAAACCCACTATAAGTTATTTCACAATTTTTGGATGTAAATGCTTTATTTTGAATGATGAAAGAAATGGGAAGTTTGACTCAAAAGGTGATGAAGGGATATTTCAAGGATACTCCACTGAAAGTAAAGCATATAAGTGTCTTAACAAAGTAACTAACAAGATCATTAAAAGTGCTAATGTTTGAGTTGATGAGTTTGATGAAAAGAATGTAGAGGAAAGAAAAAAGGAACCAGAAGACTACGATAGATTCACTTACATTGAACAACTAGAGATTCTACTGATACTGTAGACAGTGACAACTGGTCAATAGGAAAACAATACCGATGGACAGGAAAGAGAAACCAATGAGAAGGAAGGACCTACTGAGTAAAGAAATGAACCTGTACAGGATGAACAACAAATAAGAGATCAAGTACTGACAATATTTTTTAGAAGAAATCATCTTGAGACACAAATCATAGGAGATAGACAAGTTGGCATGCAAACAAGGAGTAAAGCAAGACAAGGTACATGTCTAGTTTTTGAATATGAACTGAAGAATGCAAAAGTTGCATTAGAAAATGATGAATGGGTTAATGCAATGAAAGAGGAAATAGAACAGATAGAGAATAAAAAAACCTAGAGTTTAGTACCCAGACCTAAAGACAAGAATGTTATCGGTACTTAGTGGATATTCAGAAACAAGCTTAATAAGAATGGAGAGGTAACAAGAAAAAAAGCTAGATTAGTATGCAAGAGATATGCATAGGAGGAAGGAATAGGTTATGGTGAGACATTTGCACTTGTTGCTAGATTAGAAGGAGTCAAAATTTTACTTGCATATGCCGCACACAAGAACTTCAAATTTTACCAAATGGATGTAAAATCGGCTTTTTGAATGGGATACTTGAAGAGGAAGTCTACATAGAACAACCTGAAGGGTTTGTTGATCCAGACAACAAAGATATGGTATGTAGATTACATAAAGTTGTATATGGTTTGAAGAAAGCACCGAGATCTTGGTATGAGAGTTTTCATAACTATTTGTTGAGTATTGGATTTATTAGAACAAGTGAGAATAGAAATCTATACATGAAAGCTAATTCTAATGATACTATCTTGATTGCTAAGATATTTGTGGATGACATAATATTTGGAGGACAAGATCAAATCTGTAAGTCATTTTTTGATGAAATGAGAAGTGAATTTGAAATGTCTATGTTTGGAGAGATTAAGTTCTTTCTAGGCCTACAAGTGATTTAGTAGAATGATGGTATATTCATCACACAATCTAAATATATAAAGGAAGTATTGAATACATTTTTCATGAAAGATGCTAAACCTGTGGGAACATCGATGACTACTAGATGTAAACTAACTAAAGAAGATGGAACTAGTGAGGTAAATTAGACACTGTACCAATCCATGATTGGTAAGTCAATGTATGTAATTCATAGTAGGCCTGATATAGCACATGTTGTTGAAATAGTTGCTAGATTTTTTGCAAATCCTAGAGAATCACACATAGTTGCTACAAAGAGAATCTTAAGATACCTGAAGAAAAACAAAGATTATGGACTATGGTATCCTAAGGAAAAAAACTTTGAACTTAAGGTATACACCAATCCTGATTGGGTTGGAAATTTTGATGATAGAAAGAGTACCACTAGAGGAGCATTCTTCTTTGGTGAAAAACTTGTTATATGGACAAGTAAGAAACAATCTTGTATTTCTCAATCTACAGCTAAAGTAGAGTATGTTGCTACTGCTACTAACTATTCAAATATTGCATATATCAAGCAAGTGTTGGAAGGTATGAATGAGATAATCACTAATCTAGTGATTATATATTGTGATAACACTAGTGCCATCAATATTTCAAAGAATCCAATGATGCACTCTAAAACAAAGCATATATCTATTAAGTATCAATACTTAAGGGAACAAGTGTAGGAGAAGCAAGTTAATCTAGAATTTTTTACATCAAAAGAAAAAATTTCTGACATATTCACAAAGCCTTTGCCGAAGGAAACTTATGAATATTTGAGGACTAGAATTGGGGTTTGTCCCCTGTCTATCGATCACTAAGGTGATCTGGAGGTTGAATCAGCCTAATTTTATCAAAAGATCATACATGTTGATGCAACAAAGTTCACACTTTGGATTTTTATCTAAGGTCATGAAAGGTTGAAGAACTGGAACAAATTTGCACATCAGTATATAAAGATACAGTGAAGTGCACTGAACAATAGTGAGTCATTTAGCTACTAAAGAGCTATATGTTTCTATTTCTCTTTGGAATTGTTGTCAAAGGGAGAGAGATTTCAATATGAACTACATGGAGAGAGATCTAAATGAAAGGGAGAGATCTGAAGAAGCTGAAAAGATCATATCTATAGAAGATAGTCTATATTTTGCAAATGCTATGTAACATAGTGATTAAACATATTAAGCATAGGGAGAGCATTTTCTTATAGACTTGTAGAATATATGTTTGGTATGTGTTTGGTATATTTCATATTGCTTGTGTTGCCATCAATGTCAAAGGGAGAGATTGAGGAACTACAACTAATTTGAATGAACTTTATAACTTGAAGATCTATGATTTGAGATCACTAAGTTGCTGATTAGATATGTAAGATGATTAAATTAGTAATATTTTGTCATTGATGTCAACTATTTTTCACAGTAGTTATCTTGTAAGTTACTATACCCAAACATCTAGATAAAGGAGAGGAAAAGAGAGGAAGAACGGATATATCAACATTGAGGAAGATGGATATGATAGATAAGGATAAGGAATACATTGAGTAACTTATTGATGAGTCTATGACCTTATGTTATTGACTTGATTATGTTGCATTCATCTATGATGAAGGATAGAGCCAAAATGCATAAAGATGTGTGGTCAATTAAAGAAGCATTCCAGTATACACCAGTGTAGTGTAGTTTATACCAAGCATAGTATAAACTAAGCTTGTGTTCATTGAAACATTTCTTTGTAAACCGAGTAGGAGAAAAGAACTAAATGATCAGTTTAGCTGATAAGGATTGATGAGCTGGAAAGTGTATGAGTTCGAGGATGGAGATAAATGTTGGATATTTGCTAGCAGACCAGCACTGACTGTATGTTTGTCATTGATGACAAGATATGGAAAGTATCATGTGTAGAAGTCTTATATAGTAAGCCTTCAGTAAATGTAGAATTCATATGATATCAGAATAATATCATGGGTGTAGAGGTTAACTGTTAGTATAGATAGTTATATAGTAGCTTTTGTTAGTAGTATTCCTGACAGAGTATCAGGTAGTGTTCTATGTATGGTTGTCCATATAATTATCATAGAGCCTTGCATGCTTGGATATATGTTGAAGACATGTTAGTGATGTCTTAATCATGGATGCATAGTCTAATCATGAGCAAAAGTGAAGTTATGCATATGCTATTCACTGGTAGCAGTTTCCTATGTTTGTTTAGAAGAGCTGACAGAGATTACATTGGTTCTGGAATTGTGCCTATATTTTGGGTATGCACCCTTGGAGTTAAGCTTACAGAAGAGTTATTGATGTTTAGTTAAAAGCATGTGAGTTAATTCAGCTTAAGGAGAAAGATACAGTTGTTTTGGTAGAGCTGACAATGTGTATCATGCGTCTACAATTATCTTTTTGGACAGGTCCCAGAATGTGTTGCGTGCATAGTAGAGACAACAAAATGGTTATCAAAGTTTTTTATGGTTTCTCAAATATGATTTTAAGTTGGTACTAACAAGCTGACTTGATTATATCATTTAGAGGAAAGATATTTATAGGAAGTCATTTGTGATTGCTTTAGTGTGGTTCATGGGTGATTAAGTAGAGAAGAGTAGAGTGTGTGAAGTGTTGAACCATGAGAGGTAGGTCTATGTGACCAAGTAAAGTGTTTGTGCTATACATTGGAACTGATCTAGAAAGTAGGACAAAGTGCATTTCACCAAGATCTAGATATAGTGTGTATGTGTTATTTAGAAGGTTGTAGCCTTCACCCCTTTGAGAAATGAGCTCTCAGACAGTGCATCCTCTCCCCTAATAGGGACAATTGTAAAAGACTCCTAATAGGGTCTGACCCTTGACTAGGTCTACTGTACTACATATATTGTAAAGAAACTCCTAACAAGGTTAAGGATGTTCTAGAAAGGATCGTAATACACTAGTATAGAATATTTGTGGGTGTCAATTCCCACCAGGGTTTTTACCTATTTGGGTTTCCCCATAACCTAAATATGGGTGTTGTGTTCATGTGTTCTTTCATTGTGTTTATGCTTTATGTTTAAATATAATTAATGGGATAAATAATTGAAACTTGTAGATAACTAATTCACCCCCCCCCCCTCTCAGTTATCTCTTGGGACTATTCCTAACAATTGGTATCAGAGCCAAGTACCTCAGAGAGAAAGTCTTAGAGCTTGAGGTTGATCATATGCCATACTTCAGGAAAGAGAATCCTAAGTTTGATTGAGAGAATTATCTTGACTGGAAGAACAAGATGGTGACTCATTTGTAGTGCATTGGTTTTGAATTTTTTGATGTAACTATCAAAGCAGTAATGATCCCTACCCTAGAAGACCTTGGAAAGGATGATGCTACTAAAAGACAAAAAGAATTGTTTCATATGAATGCTATTGCTAAAGAATCTCTTATTAGCGCCCTATCTGATAGTGAATTTTCAGAGATAAAGAAAGTAGACACCACCCATAAGATATGGATGTACCTAGAAGACATGTTTAAAGGTGAAAAAAAAGCAAATGATGCACATAGAAAAATATGGAAGAAAAGATACAATGCATTGGAGATGCTACCTAAAGAAAACATCAGAGCTTACAATCAAAGGATCAATGAAGTAGTTGTTGGAATCAGGAACAATGGTGGAGAGATCTCAGAAGAAGAAATCATGGACAAGTTGATGACTACTCTCACTCTAGAATATGAAAACAAGATCAACATCCTTGATGAGACCATGCAGCTTACATCTAATTTCAAGAGAGAGACCTTGATCAGCAAAATCTTAACTTTTGAGATTTCAAGATTGAAGACGGAACCTAAGAGTGAGACAGCCTTCAAAGCTACAGTTAATGGTAAGAAATCTGCAAACACTTCTGGTAGTTTTGATGATGATGATGATGAAGAGAAAACTTTAGATGATTTTATTCTATGATTTCCAAAAGAGAAAAGAAAGAAAAAGGAAAATATGAAGGTCAATTACCATTTAAGTGCTTTTCATGTAATAAGATTGGTCACTTTGCATCTAAGTGTCCTACTAGAGCTAGAAAGTTCAAAAAGGATTACAAGCCTAAGGAATGCTACTATGCTAGAGATGGAGTTTCTGATGATGAATCAGGTGAAGAAGAAATTGGATTCATTGCTATTATAGACAAAATGAATAATAAGACAATTCATAAAGATGAGAAAGTGGAACAAGAGCTAGCATTGATTTCCCAAGTGGATATAAGGACAGACTGGATTATAGATAGTGGTTGTTCACATCACATCACAGGTGATAAAAATAGATTTGTTCATCTAGAAAAATACAATGGTGGCATGGTTAGATTTGGAGACAACACTCACAAACCAATAGTTGGTAGAGGAGCCATCACCTTGGATGGAAAGAATTGTACTGATGATGTTGGTTTGAAACATAACCTTCTCAGTGTTGGTCAGTTACTTGGAAAAGGCTATCAATTGGAGTTTAAAGATGACAAATACATCATTAACAACAAGGATGATGTTATGATTGCATCAGGCTCAAAGACAAGAGGTAATACTTTCCAACTCAATTCAGAAGTAAGTTGTTTTGTTGCTAAAGTTGATGACAGTTGGTTGTGGCATAAAAGGCTATGTCATATCAATTTTGATAACATAGTCAAGATAAGAAATATAAAGGAAGTAAGAGATCTAGCTAGCATAGCAAAGCCAAATGATACTATATGTAGGGAATGTGTAATGGGAAAGCATGTAAGAAATTCATTCAGGAGCAAGCCCAATTCAGCAGAAAACAAGTTGGATCTAATTCATACAAACCTATGTGGTCTAACTCAAACAAGATCATACTATGGTGAAAGGTATTTCATTTTGTTTGTTGATGACTATACTAGGATGATATGGGTTGCATTCTTAAAAGATAATTCAGAAGCATTTGAGAAGTTCAAAATATTCAAATCTAAGGTTGAGAATGAATCTAGACTAAAGATAAAATGTTTGAGATTGGATAGAGGAGGAGAATTCACCTCGGACAGATTCTATGAGTACTGTGAAGAACATGGCATAAAAAGACAATTGAGTGCACCTAGAACCCCTCAGTAGAATAGAATTACAGAGAGGAGAAATAGGATCATCCTTGATACAGTGCACACCATTATGATAGAAGGAAAAGTTCCACACACCTATTGGAGAGATGCAGTCAATACAACAGTCTACACAATCAATAGAATTCAATTGAGACCTAGCCTTGAAAAAACACCATATGAGCTATGGTTTGGTAATGTTCCCATAGTAAAATACTTTAGAATCTTTGGAAGCAAGTGCTACATCAAGAGGGATGAAGCAGTAGGCAAGTTTGATGCAAGATTCAATGAAGGTATTTTCCTTGGTTACTCCACTAAAAGTAAAGCTTATAGATGCTTCAATTTGAGATTGAAAAAGATCATTGAGAGTGCTCATGTTAAGATTGATGAAAATTTCATGATTCAAGAAAGATATCATGATTACTCACCCATGATTTAAGAAGAACCTAGACCCTCCACTAGTGAGATAGTCATTGAAGAAATGTTTGATAGTATTAATGTGTTATTAAATGACCCTAAGACAAGTGAAGAAGAAAATCCTAAGGCTGATGAGTCAACATCACCTAAAGTTCCAAAGTTTACATCTAGAAACCATTCTGAAGAAGAAATCATCAGAGATCAGAGCGACAAAGTCTTAACAAGATGAAAAGAAAAGAACTCAGCTAGTAGTGAAGTGGTATGTTTACTATCTCAGATTGAACCTTTGAGTGTTGAAGATGCATGTAATGATTTAGATTGGCATGATGCTATGAAAGAAGAACTTGATTAGATTGTTAAGAATGACACTTGGGAACTTGTCCCAAGACCTAGTGATAAAAATGTGATTGGAACAAAGTGGATATTCAGAAACAAGATGAATGAAGATGGTATAGTTGTAAGAAACAAAGCAAGGTTAGTTTGTAAAGGATATGCATGACGAGAAGGCTTTGATTATTTAGACACCTTTGCACTTGGGAGCAGATTAGAAGCTATTAAATTATTTCTAGCCTATGCTACAGTCAAAAACATCAAATTTTATCAGATGGATGTCAAGTCAGCATTCCTAAATGGAGATTTGAAAGAAGAAGTATACATTGAACAGCCAGAAGGACTCACCTTATCAAATAGACCTAATATGGTATGCAGATTGAAGAAGGCCCTCTATGGACTTAAGCAAGCCCTAGAGCATGGTATGAAAGACTAGATGGGTATCTAACAAAGATTGGATTCAAGAAAGGAGCAATAGACTATAATCTATTCATAAGAGAGACATATGAAGGTTTGCTACTTGTAGCTATATTGGTTGATGATATTATCTTTGGAGGTAATGACAAACTTAGTGCTAAATTAGCTAAGGAAATGCAAAATTAATTCAAGATGAGTATGATTGGCCCTATCAAATACTTTTTAGGATTGAATGTGCAATAGACAGAGAAAGTTATTTTTATTAATCAGTCCAAGTATGTGAAAGAAATATTAAAAAAATTCAAGATGGATGATTGCAAGCCAATAGGGACTCCTATGATTACTGGATGCAAGATTACAAAATAAGATGACTCACCAGTAGTACAAATAACATTGTACAAGTTTATGATTGGAAAACTTATTTATCTTACTCAAACTAGACCTAATATTTATAATGTAGTTGGCATAGTTGGAAGATTTGCAAAAGAGCCTAAACAAAGTCACCTCATGGCAGTAAAAAGGATATTTAGATACTTGTAAGGCACTATAGACTATGGTCTATGGTATCCTAATTCAGAAAATGTTGAGCTTCTTGTGTACATTGATGTTGATAGGGCAGAATGCATTGATGACAGAAAGAGTACATCAGGAGGAGCTATGTTTTTTGGTGATAGACTTGTCACTTGGACAAGAAAGAAACATAATTGTATTTCTCAGTCAACAATAGAAGAAGAGTATGTTGTAGCAGCCCTGAATTGTTCTACAATTTTTTGGATCAAGAAGATGATAAAGGATTTTGGAATTTAGATTGATTACCCTATTTTTATTCACTGTGATAACATTAGCACTATCAATATGTCGAAGAACCCTCTGATGCATGCAAAGACAAAGCACATTGAGATCAAGTATCATGTCCTAAGAGAGAAAGTGGCAAAGAAAGAAGTCAAGTTGGACTATGTGAGTACTAAAGATTAGTTGGAAGATATATTCATAAAGCCCTTGCCTAAGGATACTTTTGAGTATCTCAGGGAGAAATTGGGAGTAATTCCCTTCCCTGATTCTTCTTAGGAGAAAGAAGGAAACACATCAGTCCTTAGGGACTGATGGAAGGTTGAATAATCTACCTAAGGAGTAGTACCAATACTTAAAATGAATGGTGCCCTTTTTCATTAATGTGAAATGGGGAGTAAAATATAGAGTCATGAAAAATATAAGTAAAAAAGGAGTAATATACTAAGGGGGAGTAGCATTTAGTTATGACAGCAGTTCATTTGGGGAAATGGAGAATATTGGAAAATATTGTAGCAGATGGAGGATTCATCTTTGGGGGAGTTTTCAAGAGGAAATGGAGAATTTTTTAAAAGAAATGTTCATTTGGGTTGGTGGTGGTTTTTCATTCCACATGTTGCCATCAATGCCAAAGGGGGAGATTGTTGGAGATTTACCAGCAGGCCAGTACTGACTGTATGTTTGTCATTGATGACAACATATGGAAATTAGTATGTGTAGAAGTCTTATGTAGTAAGACTTCAGTTTATATAGAATGGATATGATATCAACATGATATCATGGGCGTAGAGGTTAACTATTAGTACAAATAATTATATATCAGCTTGTATCAACAGTATTCCTGATAGAGTATCGGCCAGTGTTCTGTGTATGGTTATTCGTATAGTTATCATAGAGCCTTACGCACTTGGATATATGTTGAAAACATGTTAGTGATGTTTCAGTCATGGACGCATCATTTGATGATGAGTAGAAGTGAAGTTATGCAGTCGTTATTCACCAATAGCAGTTTCTTGTGTTTGTTCAGAAGAGCCGATAGAGATTATATTGGTTCTGAAGTTGCACCTACTTTTTTGGTATGCACCCTTGGAGTTAAGCTTATAGAAGAGTTATTGATGTTCGGTTAAGAGTGCATGAGTTAATTCAGCTTAAGGAGAAAGATACAATTGTTTTGGTAGAGCTGATAGTGTGTAGCGTGCATCTACAAATTATCTTTTTGGACAGGTCCCAGAATGTGTTGTGTGCATAGTAGAGCTGATAGAATGGTTATCAAAGTTTGTTATGGTTTCTCAAATATGATTTCAAGGTGGTTCTAATAGGCTAACTTGATTATATCATTTAGAGAAAAGATATTTATAGGCAGTCATTTGTGATTCCTTGAGTGTGGTTCATGGTTGATTAAGTAGAGCAAAGCAGAGTGTGTGAAGTTTTGAACCATCAGAGGAAGGTCTATATGACCAAGTAAAGTGTTTGTGCTATACATTGGAACTAATCTAAAAAATAGGTCAAAGCATTGTTCATCAAGATCTAGATTTAGTGTGTATCTATTATTCAGAAGGTTTTAGCCTTCGTCCCTTAGAGCAGTGAGCTCTCGGATAGTGCATCCTCTCCCCTAACAGGGACAATTGTAAAAGACTCCTAACAGGGTCTGACCCTTGACTAGGTCTACTGTACTAAATATATTGTAAAGCAACTCCTAACAGGGTTAAGGATCTTCTAGAAAGGATCATAATACAATACTATAGAATATTTGTGGGTGTCAATTCCCACTAGGGTTTTTACCTATTTGGGTTTCCCTGTAACCAAAATATTGGTGTTTTGTTCATGTGTTCTTTCATTGTGTTTATGATTTATGTTTAAATATACTTAATTGGATAAAGAATTGAAACTTGTAGATAACTGAGTCACCCACCCCCCCCTCTCAATTATCTCTTGGGACTATTTATAATAATAAAGTTTGTTATGAAGATCAACGGCTAACATAATTCAAAGAAGATCTAATGGATTGAAATGAAACATGTTATTGACACATCAGTTGAGGAAGGTTAAAGGGGTAAAATCAACGAAGGAGATTAAGCGGCAAAATCTGATGGATGGAATTAAAATGGTTTACATGTCTACTTAAGAGACTAGAGTTTCATGATGAAACTCATGCTAGAATAAGTAGACTACAAAGATATTGTGTGAACAAGAGTCATGCATGCTTGATCAAACTAGTTAAGAAAGAACTGAACTATAGAGATTATCGAGTGTCAGAAAACTATTACCGAGCAACAGTAAGTTATAGAATATTGATTGAAAAAAAATTGATATAATGATTAGAGGATTTGACTGAGCTTAAAATAGATCTGATAATCTGCAATTGAAGTTGTGTTGTAATCAGATCAACTACTATTACATGTTAACCATTGTAAATAGATAAATCTCTTACCAAAGTGTACTAGAATGTCTTGTAATGTCATTCATAGAGTGTACATTTTTTATCCTATCAACCCCATAGTGAATGCTGGTTGGATGATAACTATTGGTCTAAAATCCTCTAACAAGGTCACACCTAATAGTGTGTTTGTAACATTTAACAAGGTTGGGTCTTCACCAACCTCACTTTAGAAGAATAAACAATTTTTGGGTTGCCGGTCCCAGGTGGTTTTTCCCTTAACAGGGTTTCTACATTAAATCTCTTGTGCTATGTGTTGACTATGATGATTGTTTTTTGTCATACTTTTCATGTTGCATATTGGATTTGATCAGTAATCACTATATGTTATAAACTGGTAATCAGTAAAAGCATAGACATAATACTATTTTATGTTATCGAGCTGCAAAAGTTTATGTAATTTGTTTTTGGTTATACATTTTCATTTGGGATTGTGGATAACTGATTCACCCCCCTCTCAGTTATTCTAACATTTTCAAGGTCTGCCTATGTTACTTTGTGAATTCTAAGTATATTAGAAGTAGCCTTAGTTACTTTCCTCTTAGTAGCTGCGTTGTTCAAGACTACATCAACTTCTATTGTCTTTTCTTGATAAGTCCCCCATCTTGGTTCATTAGGGTCCTTAGGTGCTGAAAGAAGTACTTGTGCATATGGTTCTAGGATTGGTTCCTCAACTTTATATCCAAGTAAATGGATCCACTTGGTTATTGGGTCAACTACTTCCATACAAGTTATATCTATTTCTACCATAAAGAAAATACTATCCTTGTATTTTTCAACACTACTCTCTAGTATTATGTACCTCATCTATATTTTAGCCCTGAATGTCTTCAATTCTAGCATTATGTAGTCTTTTAGTGTACTCTCAGTAGATGCCTTAAAGGATATATGTGGCATTGTAGGAATACTCTTCTCTAAATATAAATCTGACACCTTTCCAAGTATGTGGAAGTACATGTATATGATCAAACACCCAAACCTGAATATTTTGGCCTTGTCATGCTTAATGGCTCTAATGTTATCAATCAGTTATGCGTGAAGGATCTCACAAAAATTGAATTCTCCATTTTCTTTGACAAGTTTTATTGTTTCAAGAATAGTGGCCGCTGACAGACTATTCACCCTGCTGGTGTGTTCAAACCTATATCCCAATATCATTGACATCAATTTGATTTCTTTCTACTATATAGGATCTATTGTCATTCCATGTCTATCACTTATTGACTTGCATGTTTTATCAACAAGGTTTCTTACATCCTTGCCTACTGGAAAAATGACACCTTTCTTAGAGAGACCTATCATCTCATGAATGAGATCTCCTATAATCCTTACTAGTACATCACCTATCCAGAATAGGTCATCATGAATTATGCTAAGCAATATCATTATTCATTCAAACTCATAAAACTCTTATGTCATAGCATATTCAACTATGGGATGGTTTTCCAATTGTGCAAAATCATCAAGGAAGTTTTTATTTGGTTTCATCATGGTCTCAATGTGTGCTCTAATTCTGTCAAGATGATGTAGGAGCATCTCAGGTCCTTGGCAATCCCGTGTCACCAAAAACATGTGTTTTTTTTCTATGTTGATCGGTTTCTTCTTTGACCAAGTTTTTTTGGTGTTGGTCAGTTTCCTTTGGTTACCAAGTTCAGTCGGTTATCTCCTAAGCGGTCGGTAGTTTCACTCATGCTCGGTGATGCTTGTGTTTTGCTCGGTCATCCTTATTATTGAGTAGTTTATTTTGAGTTTCTTTTGTGGCTGACTTGTGCATTTATTATGGGTTGTAGATTTAATGCTGGTATCGATCATTAGGAAGAGTGTGGTCCCAAATTTGACTATTTCTTCTCTGGATTATGGATCTAAAATTTGATTCAATTCGGTAGACTCTTGTATAAATGTAGTTGTTTGGTTAGAGTTTAGAGGTAGTTTTGGATAGAAGATAGAATTGGAGATTTGGACAGATCCTCGCATGTTTGAGGACTTATGTATATCATTATAATATCTATCCATAATTGGGAAGGCCTTACAGCCTAGCATGTATGAATCAATTGTGTTTAATATTTGAATGATCTAGCATTTTATCTCTCCCATTGTGTTGTTGTTTCTTTTGTGTAGTGATGAGCAAGGTGGATCTAGTTAGGGTGTGCCATCCTTTGGCCCCTTCCATCCTACCTTTGCATTAGGTGGTATCAGAGCATGGTTGAGATCTGGATCTAGGTTTGTGAATCTAGATTTGTAGGTTCCTTCTTGTGAAGCCCTAGTGGATTTTTTATGGGGTGGCAGATTGCGATTTAACCTACAATTGTAGAGGGTTTTCAAGATGGTTTGTGGGAGGAAAGATATAGATCTAGGATTGGCAGACATGTTGAGACAAATTTTTGCTCCATTGGAAGCTATTGAAACAGCCTAGAGAAGAGGCAAACATCTTGAAGATGTTAGTGATGATGAAGTTGAGGAAGAACAAGGAAATGCAGAACCTATACCTTTGATGGATCAGGGTGAGGAAAGATTTTTTAAGGCTTTGACAAGTCTGAAGTCTACACCACATTTCAATGCTCCTGAGTATGGTGGAAAGTTGGATTCTGATGAATTGGTAGATTGGATCACTGAGATGGAAATGTATTTTGATTATGAGAATGTACCTGAAGACAAGAAAGTGAAGATTACAAGCACAGAGTTGAATAGTCATGCATCCTTATGGTGGGAACATTTGCAGCTGGATAGGAAAAGAAGGGCAAAGAAAAAATCAAGGTATGGAGTAAAATGGTGAATAAGTTGAAAGGAAAGTTCTTACCTTAAGATTATCAGATTAACTATTGTCACTAAGGATTGCACCCGAGTATGGCTCAGTGTAGAACCTAGAAATCCCATGAAACATGGGACTATTCTCAGGCTGTGCATAACCTATCTAAGAATAGACATCTAGATTAAGGGATGACTTCCCTTTGGATCACTTGAAACTTACCAACTTTTAGGAGGAAAGAGAGAGAGTGCATAAAAATAAACAACTACAACTAAATGAAAACAAAGGTGATCCACCAAATTCTGAAGAGATCTACAATTGAAATAAGTTTATTCCAATAGCAAAACAAACTTGAATCACAACTTGATTTCACTTCCTTAAACTTCTTAATGAAACTAGGTACTTGAAATACAGAAAAGGAAGAAAACTCCACAACTCTGATATTCTCAATTACACACAACTTACACTACTGAATTAAAATGAATTACTAAGAACTGACTTGAATCAACATACAGATTAAGGACACAAAGACATCACAGTAGTCTTGCATGTGATTCAAAACCAAATCTGGAATTATAGGGGAACAAGAAGGATCAATTTTATTGCTAAAAAGAAACTAAGTACAATTGTGTCTCTCAGAGCTACAACACTCATATCAGAGAGAAAAGAATGAAGAGCTACCCTGAATCACCAAAAGTGAGAGGTATATAACTAAAACCTAGGAATTTGCATTCAAATTCCACTACCTCCTAAGAAAATAAAAAGAGTCAATATAAGACCCATGAGGCTGTATCACAATTTGAATACCAGATTCTCAAGTTTCTAGGGAGTGAGGAAAGTGGGGGCCCTAAAAATAGATAGTCAAAGGAGACCACTCCATCTACTAAGTCATGCACCCAAAGATTTTGACAATGGTTTATAAAAATACCATTTGCGAGAATTTACAATAATATGTGCGATGACTGCTACATTTTGACATAACCCCTATGACATGAAAATGGATTTAATGTGCCTTCTAAAATGGTCTCAACCCAAAATAGGGAGACACATTTTTTTTAAAAAAAACATTAAATTAAAACCCATTTATGCCCTAGCACAAACTATGGACTTAGAATATACCTCAAAAAAATTCCTCAACCACGTAAGGGGAGAATATACAATAATCATTTTTCAAAACCCTCATGTAGAAGAAAACCCTAACATGGCTTAAATTTAGTTGCAACGGCTACCAAGTTAAAGTTTAAAACATGATCATCAATCATATGTTTCCTAGCAGACCGGGCAGCCTACATTAGTCAATGCAACAGTCGACCATCCCTTTGAAAAGTCCATAGCCACATCACCTACCTCTCACTCAATGGGAAATAGACAAATCAGCACAACCTGGTAGTGGACCCACCTCTCTCTCGGCTTTACATCAGATGGTGGTTGCATGATCACAAGGAGAAAGAATATTCCTTACGATCAAGTGACAATCATTAGATTTTACTGCACTTCCATTCCACCTAAATATTTTGGGCCTACCATCAACCACCACATCGCCACCACTCAACCAATCTGAAATAGGAACCTCAACATGACTTGACAGTGGGCCCACGGTCTATATTCACCTTTTCATGCTGAGAGATCAGACAGTTGTCACAATGTCGAGAAGATTAACCCTCGAGAACCTTTTCCTTGGGGCATTATGGAAATCTTCAATCTTGATTAAACTTTGATCACTTCAAAGCTGAGACCGCCAGATAAAACACTAACCACTCACCAGATTGCTAAAGGCTAAGGCACAAACCATTAGGGTTGCGTGAACACACAACCAAAGAGAAGACTGGGTCACCAAATGAAAAGAACCTAACCGCCAAAAACAAGAGACCTCATGAACACACAATTGCCCAGTTGTTGAATAAAAACTTAACTGCCTAGGAGATCAAATGATTGCAATCATGAAGAATCGGGCCCCACTCAATCGTAGTGACACACATAGGAAAAGATGACACCAAAGAAGAAGTGTGAAGGTGTGAAAGGTAGAAAAGAACCAAGTTTTCCAAACCTCAACAAAGGTAATGAAGAGGTAGAAAACATCAGTGTTTTATTCTTAGACAATTGTTTTAAACCTTGGGACATAAAATGAGCTATTCCTGCAGACCTTGAAACCTAGATATGTCCCTGGGTTCTATGATTAAGCACATGCGATTAGGACTGGAGCATGGTGACACATTGAAGAACATGGGGATAAGGGCACAAGCCATAAAACTTTTTAGGCTTACTTCGCAAATGAAAACAAGCCAAAATTGTATGATAGGAAATTTTGGCTAACAATTTGGTGATTTCTGCTAGATGTCAGCCTGCTAGACATGGAAACCAGTTGCCTTGACACAATCCATTGGGCACAGAGTCCTGCAAGCTTCAAACTAAACCTAGTTCCTTTGGACAACCAATCCTCCTTGTTGACAAAACTGCTAACTACTAGAGATAGCCTCTCTAGCTTATTACTACTCACACCAAACTAAAAACCAAACTGAAATCTAACTGAACTAAAAAACTAGAAACAAAACTTGTTCCAGGCACTTAGGGAACATAGAAAGTTGAAACTTCTAACCTACTAATGTACAGGGGTAGAAAGAGACCTAAAAAATAATCCTTGAGGTGAATCCCATTCATTGAAATGGGCAACTCCTCTCCATCCATACTAGCTAGCTGAAAAGTGTTATGGGCTTTGCATCCAATCACCATGAAAGGCCCACTCCATATGGCATCAAACTTGGTATGCCTCCCTGGTTTGTATTTTGCATCATCCCACTTGAGGATAAGGTCCCTCTCCTTGAAAACTTTAGGTGTGGCTTTCTTGTCAAAGGTTCTCTTCATCTGAGAATGATGAGCTTCCAAGTTCTCTAGTGCTAGTTTTCTTGTTTCTTCAAGCTCAACTAGTTTAGCAAGCCTGACTTGCATAACATCTTCTTCCATAAGATCAATTTCCTTGATTAAACTCAAAGTAGGCAACTCAGTAGACAAAGGAATCCTAGCTTCTTTTCCATAAACCATTGTATAGGGTGAGTTACCTATAGACCTCTTAGGTGTTACTTTGTCTTCTCATAAGGCCAACTTTAGCTTGTTGTGCCAATCCCTCTAGTTTCCTTCTATAGTCCTTTTGATGATTCTCAGTAAGTTCTTGTTTCTTGATTCTGCCTAACCATTACCCTGAGGGTAATAGTTAGAAGAGGTACTTTGGAAAATATTGTTCTTGAGTGCCCATTCTGAGCTCCTAGTTCCCAAGAATGCCATAGCATTGTTTGAAATGATAGAATCAGGAGTGCCAAATCTAGACACGATGTCTTGATAGAAGTTTAGGACAGAGGTCTCATTTGCTTCCTTCAGTGCTACAATCTCTATCCATTTGGTAAAATGTTCCATAGTAGTAAGTATCCATTTGTGTCTAGCACTGGATGGGGGGATGATAGGTCCAATGAAATCCAATCCCCATTTGGACAAAGGCTGCTCCACCTTGATGGGATGTAGAGGGAGGGCTGCTAACTTTTGTTTTCCAACGAATAGAGAATAGTTCTTGCACTTCCTTACACAATCAAATGCATCTTTGTACAAGCTAGGCAAATAGTATCTAGCTCTCATCACTTTCAGAGTAGTGGTTCTGGCTGCAAAGTGTCCTCTAGAACCTCCACCGTGAGATTCCTCTAGTATTTTATCCACTTAGCTAGTTTCATCACATCTCAACAAGACACCACTATGATCCCTCCTATATAGAACATCATCAATAATGATAAATGGAATAGCTTGGAGTCTAAAGTACCTTCTTTTACTCATGTTAAGGCCTTGAGGGAACTAGCCAGTTGAGAGATAATGTCTCATCTCTATTGTCCATCTTGTACTATGTTTTGCATTTTGATTCATTAGAACAGCCTCCTCTTTTTGTTGGTTTTTGTCTATTCTTCCTTCATTCAGTTAGTCACATAGCCCTTTTCCTCTAATTAGCTTGGTCACTTTAATCTAGATGTCATACTCCATGACTTTGGTGACCCAACCAGCCCTCTTGTGGCTCAGGTCTTTATTCAACAGGAAATATTTTATGCAAAGATGAGCAACCATTAGGTGCACCGTGTTATTGGATAACAAGTGTTTGAATTTTTTTAAACTTCTCACAATTTCTAGGACACGCCTTTCTATAGGAGTGTAATTAAGTTCATAACCATCTAGACCTTGGCTGTAGAAAGCTACTGGTTGTTCTTGCTTCTCAGCATTCTGCTGAGCTAACATGGCAGAGATACTATCAGTGTCCCCATAAACATATAGGATGAAGTCTTTAGAAAAGTGAGGGTTTACCAGAGTAGGAGCAGAAGCAATCGCTTCCTTGACTTCTTCAAAACACCTCTTTCCTTCATTTGTCCAATGAAAGGTTGAGTTCTTTTTCAACATTTGGGTCATAGGCTTTAGTAGTGCTACAAAATTTGGAATGAATCTTCTTAAGAAGTTGATTCTTCCAAGAAAACTCTGCATTCTTTTCTTGTGAGCTGGCAAGGGTAGTGCCATAATGGTTTTTATCCTCTCAGGATCAATGGTTGTCCCTTGCTTAGAAATAATGTGCCCTAGTAATCTTCCTTCATGGACAGCAAAAATGTATTTCTTAGGATTTAATGAAACTCCAAACTCTTTGTACCTATCAAAGATCTATCTCAGATGAACCAGGTGATCATTAGTGTCTTTTGAAAAGATAGTTATATCATCCAAATAAACTAGCATGAACTTGTTCATCAAACTAGAAAATGCCATCTCCATGGCTTTCTGAAATGTAGCACCAACATTAGACATCCCAAATGGTATCTTCATGTATGCCATGGTGCCCCATTTGGTGTTAAATGCTATTTTGTATTGGTCTTCTTCTTTAACCAGGACCTAGTTATAACCAGAAAAGCCATCTAACAAAGAAAATCTATCAGACCCTGAGACATACTGCAAAATCTATTCCATGGAGGGCAATGGGTGATGGCCTTTGAGCGAGGCTCTATTAAGGTCTCTGAAATCCGCACATAACTAGATTTCACCATTCTTCTTCCTAACTGGGACCTGGATGGAAACCCAAGTGGTGTGTTTAATGGGAAAAATAATATTGGCTTCAATCATTTTCCTCAATTTTGTTTTCATCAAGACCTCTAACTTTGGATTGATAGGTCTCTACTTTTGTCTCACTAGTTTGGCATGGGGTTCTATCTCAATGGTGTGTTAAGCTAAGTGGGGATCAAATCCTTTTAGATCATAGTATTCCCATGAAAAAATATCACTAAACTCTTGACATAATGAAACAAAGGCTTTCTTTTCTAGCTAAGTGCATACCTTTCCTATCTTAAGGGATTTGTCCTTGAGAATTTCTATAGGCTGGTAGTGCTCTTCTTTGACTATCATACTGGCTTTGTCTCCTCTGAGCTAATCATCAGAGTTAAAAATGGACTAAAGGGTGACCAATCCCTTGGGTAGCTTGTTGCTTTTCAATTGTAGCATCTGGTCATTATACTGGTGAGCATGTTTGTTCTAGTTAACTTTAGAGAACTCAACTTCTATCAAAAAGTTAAAAATCTGCTCATCATTTTCAAAGACTTGCCAGCTCACCTGATTGTCTGGTATAGATGGCCTTACCAGGACCTTTACATGCTATGAGTTAGGACTTGTGATCTCTTTTGGAATATCATATTCTGCTACTATGGTAGCCAGCTTGTCTACCTATTTGTTCTAATTTCTTGGGACATCAACCAGGTTAAAAGCACAAAAATATTCCATTAAATCCCAAACCCTATGCTTATACATCTTAAGTGTATCATTCTTTGTGAGATTAGTGCCCCAGATTTGATTGACCACTAACTCACTATCACCTATAACTTTCAAGCACTTGATTCCTCTTTGTCTAGCCCATTCTAAACCATGAATCAAGGCCTCATACTCTATTGTATTGTTAGTACAGCTGAAAGAAAAATGAACTGTAGAGTAATACCTTTGCCCTTCTAGAGAAATTAGGACAGCTCCTCCTATCAAAAAATAACAGCCACAAAAAACCATTCTGATCTCCATAATGCTTATCTTCCTTCTTCATCAAATCTAGAATTACAACACCTTCTTTATGAATGATATACATTCCAATACCAGACATCTCCATGTTTCTAAAAGGGTTATCCTCCTCCAAATCTCTTTCAGCCCACTCATCTAGAACAATATCAGGAATCTTTTCAATGGTGGTTTTAGGTTCAGAATCACTCAGATCTTATTCATGAAACATCAAATTGGCATTTATAGGGCTTGGGGAATAAGGTTCAACATGAATTTTTGCAAAAGCTTCAGACTTGATTCTAACCCTAGTCCCATACCTAGTTCTGAAATATAGTGGGACCAATCAGCTAAGAGATATCCCCCTAACCTGGTGGTGAATTCTCTACTTAGACAGATAGCAAAGTGAGGGGGTAGATCTATTATATAGACATCTTGGGGAATGGATAAGTTAGGACATTCATGTAGAGTGAGGCTTAGGTCCTTAATGACTCAAATGATGCTAACTGATGACCCGTCCAACTGAACAATAGGCTTATTTATTGGCTGATAAGACAATCCTAGGAGGTTTTCTAACTATTTAGAAATCACAGAACTGCTTGCTCCTGAGTCTATCATACAATTATGAATCAATAATTCTCCAAAAATAAGAGTTACATAGAAAGGAGGGGGTTTAACCTATGGGGAAATAATGGGTTGCAAGCTAGCTTCTTTAGTTTGCTACTCCTTTTGAGGTGTTTTAGCCACTAGGACCCTGGGTTGTTCTGAAATAGCTTCTTGATTTGATGAAATCTTAGCCAACTCACTAAGCATTAGCTCCTTTTGTCCAGGGATCACCAGGGTGTCCATCAAAGGCACATTAATAGAGGTCCTCTTCATTTTCTCCATAATATTAAAAGATCCCAAACTTACTTTAGACTACCCTTTTGGTGAAGCAGTTTCTATTTGAGTAGACACCAACTGTGTAGCTACCTTGACTGATTCCTTAGCCTCTTTTCTCTAGTTTAGAACTTGAGTTTGAGCTACCTTGGGTTGTGGATTCACAACAAGAGCTTGCTGATTGGTAGAGGCCACTTGTTCAACCTCTAAAGCCTTCTTCTTAGACCTTGTGTTGGCTACAACTGGAACATAGTTCAGATTATCATTCATGGAAAAAATCACCCCGCAAAAATATTCTTTCTAAAAATTAACCAATGCCACCTCAAGTGTCTGCAACTCATTCAGGGTAGCAACTAGGCCTTGTTGAATATCTGGTTCTTGAACCATCTCCTGTGGCATCATCACATTGTTTTGCACCATGAGGGCCTAAGCATAGCCATTAGGACACATCCCTTGGATATGTTGCTATTTACATGGGCAACCCCATTGATATTCTTGCACCATGTTATTCTAAGCTATAGGAACCAGCTCTCTAGAAGCACTAGGAGTGTTAGGATTATAAGATTGGTTGGATTTTTGGTTATAATTTCTTGCCTGGCCTTGCTAGCCTTGTTGGTATTGGGGTCTATTTTCTTGGTAATGATTTTGATAGGGCTGCTAATAAGCTTGTTGATAGGGTTGTTGGTAAGGTTGGGACTATTGCCTCTTCAGACTAACTAGCTCATTAGTGATAGTTTGTAAGGGATTTTTGATCTCATTCAGCTCTTGGGATTGGTTCACAACTGGGTTAACAGGTTGTTGAGAAGAAGCTGGGAGAGGCAGAATAGATGCCAAGGCTGGAATTGCTTCAGGAATAGGATGAAGCTCAAAAAAAATAGACATTGGAGGCCTTGGGGCTATCTTTCCTGCTTGGATTAGGCTATTTTTAGCTCTTATGGCAAGATCATATGTTGCTGGTAAATTAGTTCCTCCCATGGATTGGATCATAACAGATATATCACTGTTAAGGGCTCTTAGATAGTAAAGAAAAGCATGCTGGCTTGAGGGCCTAACTATGGTTGGTATTCTATTCCATGTCCTTTGAAATCTGAAATTAAAATCCATCATGTATTCTTGGGGTGATCTTTTAATAGTAGTTAAATGCTCAGCTAATGAGAGGTGATCTGATTTATCTTCAAATTGATTGTTCAAGGCTTGACCCAACCCATCCCAATCAGCTATAGAACCAACTGCTAAGCCTCTAAACCATTGCAAAGCCTTGCCTTTGAGGGAAGCTACCAACAACCTCATAGCCACATTATCCTAGATTATATTATGAAGGGCATGTTGGTAGTATTCTCTATTTTTCATGTCCCCCCCAAAAAGAATTTGAAGCTTTTTGTGTCTTCCTGGTTTTTGTGCTGAATCCCTCTGCATAACTTTCATATCTTTAGGGTTCAAATTTGGTCAAAATTGCAGAAAACCCTAAGTGCTAGGGTAAAATGCCTTTGTATGCCTTCAGAAATCCAAAAACCCTAGGTTGACCTAAGACTTGTTATAATTTCACGTTACTTTTTGGCTCACTATTTCTTTGAAATACGCATGTGCTATTTTTCAAACCCTTTGACCCATCACTTTACGTGTTGTCACTAGGTTTTTATGTTGGGGCCCCCTTTAATATTTTATCTCTAAACCTAAGTTCTTCATTAATGTTTCCAAGTGTTTCAACATTTTAAGAACTTGTGGTTGTTGTTAAATCTCAAGACTACAGGCTGTTAGAATTTCTGACGTGCGATCTTGCGATGGGGTGACATCTATCCTGGTGGGCCCTTTTCTTCTCTCCCAACTGGTGTGTAACAAGTGAATTCCATCAATGGCTGTCATTATACCATTGATGGGAGATGTAAGGTTTTTAACCTAGTGGTATAGCAATAGCCATCTAATGTTCTTTATGAAGGAAAAGTCAAGGTGGGTCCTTGGGTTTCAAGTCATGATGAGGTGGTCGAGTCTCATTGGTCGGTGAGTTTGGTTAAGGCTCCAATGGATCATGTGGTCATTGTTATACCATGGATATGAGATGCATGTTGTTTAACATCATAGTGTAGCAACAATCATCCAATGTGAAGGTGGATGAGATGATATGCGGTGGGTCCTTTGTGCTAGGTGTTCCTGATGTGGTCTTTTCTGATTGGCTGGTTTGATAGTGATGTGGAACTCATCAGTGGGACCTATTTCTTGGGCATGTTAAAATATCGCATAATCTAGTGGTTGTCATTACACTATGGATATAACATGTGCATCTCTTAACATCATGGTGTAGTGACAACCATTTGATTCTATATAAGAGATGCGATATGAGCTGACTGTTGTGTTAATATTTTGTGAACCGTCCAATGTGCCAGGAGGAAATTGATCGACGACCATGTTTTAAAGATAGATCAAGTGGTCATTGCCACCAATTTTCAAATGTTTTGAGGGTTTTTCTGTAGGGTTAGGAGACAGTGCACCGAAAGAGCCATAATGTAGGACCTTTTTTTTGGTCTTTTCCAGCTTGGTTGTAGGTGAGAATTTATGAAGATGATCTTGGTAGTTGTTCCAGCATGATATTGCATCCTTGGGAGCCTCTACCAAGGAAATATTGATAGGTGGGTCATGCATTCTCTACTGCAACTAGAATTAATGGGGCTTTTGTAGTGATTTTTTGTCCTTGGAGCTGGTACATGGTCAGATCAGTTGTAGAGTTTGATGTTGTTTTTCTTTGATCTCACCAGCCATGCGCTTGGAGCTTGTCTTGTCTGCATTCGCTGTTTGTTTGAGTTAGGTGATTTTGAATTGTTTCTTTGAATGATCATCAATTGATTGTTGCAATGCTAGAGATATAAAGGATTTTTGATGATCATTCAAAGGCATTGGGAGTTAGGTGTTCAGAACCTCTTTCTTGGTGATTCCTATTCTCGGTCAAGGTTGTAATAATTTTGTTTCAGTGCTTGTTAATGAGAGATAAAAGTTGCAGGTCTAAGTCATAGTTTGCAAGCATGGTTTTTTGTGACTGATTGTATTCATAGAAAGGATTCATCATACTTAATACAAATATATGATTCTTCTCTCTCCTCTATGTCAAGTTAGGTAGGCTTCGAGCTTTCTAGTTCATTACATATTGTTTTATGTATGTTTCTTCATTCTTGAGTTCTGATCTAGGATTGGATTAAATAATGCCCTAGATGGGATATGAGTTTACCCTTGTCTACATAAGGATTATTTGTAAGTAGTAAGGATTGTGTTAAATGTATTTATGGCCATGAATCTTAGATATTCTCTTATCTGTGTATCTCTTGTGTCTACGAAATCTTGCCCAATGGATGAGGCACTGGCCTAAATGAGTAAATCTCTTGTCAACATACACTGATTGAAGTTATTGCAATCCAAATCTTAAAATCAAGAACCATTTTAAGTTTTAAATCTTTGGTTGTGTAGTTTGGTTACCCCATAGTAATGAAGAGTCAATGAATGTAACGTTGGCATTTAGTACTTTCTTGCTATCATCTATTATATAAACCCAGACTTTGGTGTGTAAGGTATAGTTTTCACTAGGTTAGGTGCACCTGCCTTGGTTTTGTAGAGCCAAAAGTGAAGAGGGTAGTCTTGTCCCTATAGTTGGTCCAATTACCCTAAGATCCTTTTACATTTTGGAACTAACCACTCCTAAAATCTATTTGAGGGTATATTGGCAGCCTAAGAGCATAAGTCATTTTGAAACACCAACAAGATGGCGACTCTACTGGGGAAATGTTACACAAGTCTATAATAACTAGTAGGTCATCATTGGAAACACAAGGTTATTCTTGGCCCTTGTCCTATCAAACTCACTAGGATACTTGTTTGTGAGGAGATAGTGTTTTAAGATTCCCAATATACTTGGGTGGTGACTCAAATATCTCTGTAGCAGTGCTTGTTAGCAGATTATTTATAGGATGAGTTACAAAGGTACTAGGTCTCAGAGAAAGGAGCATCCTAAAGACAGATGGGAAGAAGTTCTTCCAAGAACTTCTAGGCCTAGTCAGACAAAGGGGGGAAGAAAAAAGAAAAATATGTCTCATACTTGGAGACATAAAGAGGATACAAGAAAAGAAAATCAAATTAAGCTTGGTCAAGAAGATAATGTCTTAGAATATGAAGAGGCTATCGATTTGGGGTTGACCTAGTATGAGGATGAGTTTCAAGTGGGAGATGTTGAATCTGAGACTACTCTCCCAGAATCAGAAGAAATTTTAGGAGAAGTTTATGAGTTGGAAACAAAAATCCAAGAATAGGTTGCTATCAGACAACAAAGAGAAAAACATAAAGAGGACAAGGTAAGACAAGCCATGATAAGGGTTGAATAGCTAAAGAGGTAGTTATTATATTTGGAGGCAATTAATTATGTCCCAGATCCTAAAAGAATAGAGGAACAACTTATTGTGCAAAAGGTGTATGAGATAACTAGACCTAGAGATAAAGGAAAATAAAGAGTTGTTGGAGTTACAATCAATGAACATGTTAATGATGAGGATCCTTTAGATCAGGAGTTGAGATTAGATGCAAATCTTGGGAATGCTAGAAAGGAGAAAGAAATATGGGCCAAAGAACTTGAGAAAGAATAATTGGAGGCTACTGCTGCATAAATGATGAAGAAGATTGAGTTCCTCAAGCATACTTCAGGACCTTCAAATGTTGATGTTTCTTCTTTGGGACAAGGTGGAAATCATGGTAACCTTGCAACTCAAACAAAAGACATCCCATCATCAGGCGCTGCTAAAATTTTTATTGTTTCAAACACAAGGACATCTACATTTCAAGGAGTGGATCCACCTCAAGGAGGTCCTGTTCATGAAAGGTACAAACAACTTATCTTTTTGGTATTCCTGGTTATCCTAATGTAATTCCTGATGAAATTAGAAAGAAGCTCCCTAAATTTGCTGGAAACAATGTCATCACATGTGAGGAACATCTAAAGAACTTTATTGATGTAATAGATGATTATAATATTGAGCTTGATGATGTTGTAATGAAGTTATTTGTACAATCTCTAACCAAAGATTCTACGGACTGGTTTAGAGGATTGCCCCATGCCAGTATAGGGTCTTGGAATGAATTTAAGAATTGTTTCAAGGAACATTACGGTGATAAAACAAATGAGGGTTCTATTTTGACTGAATTCAATAACATAAAGAAAAATCAAAATGAGGATGTTCTTGAATTTAATATAAGATTCCAAAAAGCTATGCATAGGCTCCTACAAGTTATCAAATTAGATGATAGGGTGTGTCTTGTGACATACTTAAATGATTTTGATGCAAAGATGGGGTATCTTTTGAGGGATAAGAACCTTAGAAATCTTGGGGAGGCTTACAAGTTGGCTATTAACATAGAGAGTAATAGAAGAATATCAAGAAAATTGGGGAGAAGAGACGATTGTAGGCCTCAAGTAAAAAATAAGAAAGAGATGGGAAAGTCTGCAAACTTTAAACCCAAGGAGGAGGATAATCTAAAATAGATTCTAAATGCTTTAGAGGTTCTGAGGCCTGATGAAAAAAGAAACAATAGGGTTGTAACTAATGACCGGTCAACTTCTAATAATTTTAGCAGGCAGCCAAGAATGCAAAATTACCCATACAATACTCAGTGGAAAGATGCCAAGCCCATTTTTCCAGCTAAGAGGGATAGGCCTGATGATAGGATTCCTAATCCTTTGCAGAGATATTTAGTTAATATGAGTGATGATATCCCATGGTGTGCTACTTGTCAATCTCCTCACAGTCCAGAATACTGTGTTATTGCCCTGAATCTATCTGAGAACTAGGAATGAGATGAGCAATATGATAAGAATGGTTGTGCAATGACTTCTTCACATGCATGGGATGAGGTTGACTCCACTGATGAGATTGAGAATCAAGATGTTGTTGGCTCTCAAGCGAGAAGTGAGGTTTTCCATCAGCAAGTTTTCTATGATGAAGAGGAGGAAGAATTTGATGATGTTGGATATGGTGCAGTGAAATGTGAGGAGCTTGTTTCCTTAAGGTGACCTTCTGATGAGGAAATTGCTCAAATCACTGTAGACATGGTCACTCAAGCCAAGAGCAATTAAAATTTGAGAAATAGGATAGTTGGAAATACAGCTGGTAAGCTAGGTAGCATGTTTATTAAGAGATAAAAAAGGATTACACAACAGCCTAAGAAAAAGGGGAAAGGTGTTGATGTTGTTAGTCATGTGAAAATAAAAAGGAAGGTTGGGCCTATTGCAATACCTAAGGGTAAAGAAAGGACATCAAAAGTAGTTGTTCCCATACCCCAGAAGGGAGATGAGTCTCTACACAAATATAAATCTAACTTGATTATCCGAATAGAGGATAAAGATGTCACTATTTTTAATGGGGACATGGATGACCAGAAGTATGTTCCCATTGATATGACTAAATTGCTTTCACAAATGACTATCAAAGTTCCACTTTTGGAAATGATGAGGATAGAAGAGCATAAGGTAAAGGGTTTGGATTGGGTAAATGGTGCCTCTTCTGCAAAATTCCAAGGGATGAGTAGAAGTGATAAGCATGTGGCTTCTTTAGATGACACACCTCATAGTAAAAATGAAGAAATCATCTATAAGATTTCTCAGATATATTTGGATGCAAATGTTGTAAATACTACATCAGGGACATTTGATCCTTTCTTCTTGTCTCTTATGGTAAATGGCAAATTATTGAAGAATTGCATGATTGATTCTGGAGCATCAAATACTATCATGCCTACAGAGATCATGAAGTCACTGGGACTGAAAGTTGATACACCTCATGGAAGATGCCAAGCTATGGACTCAAGAGAGGTGCCAATTATTGGTACTATTAAGGCTTTGCCTTATAAATTAGTAGCATTTCCTGACACGCAGCTAACTATGAGTGTCCTAGTGGTTGATATCCCTCCACAGTATGGGATGCTATTATCTAGGAGATGGAGTGCTTCTATGGGAGGAAGTATCCAGTGTGACTTGTCTTTTTCTACTTTTAACATTGGAGGAGAAAGTGTGAAGGTGTCAAGGGAAACTAGAACTCCACATATGATTAAGGAGAATGAAGATGATAGCATGAATTGTTTTGTGGAGACTGACATTGGTTCTTTCCAAGTTTAGGAGAAAGGGGTGCAAGAAAAGTTCAAGCCTGTCCCTATGGCTGATGATGAGGATAAAATGGTAGAAGGAAATGTCCTATGGACTTTATATTTTGATGGAGAAAGTTCAAAGGAAGGTGCTAGAGTAGGAGTGCTATTGATATCATCGAATGGTAAAAATTTTAAGTTTTCTTTCACTCTCTTATTTCCTTGCACAAATAATGTTTCTGAATATGAGGCCCTACTGATTGGTTTGAGACTAGCATCAAGACATGGGATTAAATATCTTAGGGTGGTTGGTGATTCTAAGTTAGTAATCTCTTAGATTAGATCAAATTATGCATCAAAGAATCAAAGACTAAAACAATATAGAAATACTATTTAGGATGAAATTGAAGGTTTCAGTGCTTTTGGTATTGATTGGGTGGATAGAAGCCAAAATAGGATGGCTGATTTATTGGAAAACATAGCACTGAGGCCAGAGGATATCACTTTTGCTGGGATATCCAAAATTGAGTTTAAGTCTAGGCCTTCTATCCCAGACAATGTTGAAAATTGGCAAGTATTTTCTGATGATCAAGATATACTAAGATTCTTGCAGTGTGAGTCTCACTTTGGTGGTCAGGAGATGGATTTTAGCACTTATGTTGACATCAAAAATGGGAATCAAAATGTTCTTGGGAAAGAAGTTTTGCAATTGAAGTCAAATAGGGTCCCAAGGGGATTGGTTTCTCTTGAGAGGGCATTTGATAATAAACAAAGGGCTTGTTTTACTAAATTTGTTGATAAGATCAATGATTTGGAGGAAATAAATATAGGAACAAGAAAAGTACCCAAAAATGTTTATATAGGTAGGTGTTTGTCCCCAAGAACTAGAAAAAATATGATTGATCTTCTCAGAAAATTTAGACATGTTTTTGCATGGTCTTATGATGATTTGAAAGCCTATAGAGAAGATTTGTTCCAACATGAAATACCATTGAAAGAAGGTACCAAACCTTTTAGGAAAAAATTAAGACCTATGAATCCTACCTTGGCACCAAAAATGCAAGATGAACTCAAAAAGATTATAGATGCTAGGATCATCAAGCCTATCAGACATTCTACTTGGGTGTCAAACTTGGTTCCAGTCAAAAAAAAGAATGGTGACATTAGGTTGTGTGTTGATTTTAGAAATCTGAATGTCAATTCTTTGAAGGATAATTATGGTTTTCCTAACATGGAAAAGATGCTATAGAGGGTTACTGGATCAGAGCTAATGTCCATGATGGATGGTTTCTTTAGATATAATCAGGTCATGGTCAAGGAGTCAGAACAGTTTAAGACTGCATTCACTATCCCCTGGGGAACATATGTTTATGTTAGAATGCCCTTTGGTTTGACAAATGTTGGAGCTACTTTTCAGAGAGCCATGGATGTGGCCTTTGCAGACTTTATAAAAAAGTTTTTGGTAGTATATCAAGATGATCTCATAGCATATTCAGATAACGAGAGTCAACATTGTGAGCATCTTGAGAAGATTTTTATTAGGGCTTTGGAATATGGGGTTTCTTTGAATCCAAAAAAGTGTGCTTTTGGTGTTGTGGAAGGAAAACTCCTGGGACATATTGTGTCTAAGGATGGAGTGAGGATTGACCCTGAGAGGGTTATGGATATAGATAGGCTTTCCCCATCTAGAAATGTTAAAGGAATACAATCCTTCTTTGGGCAGGTCAACTTTCTAAGGAGATTTGTTACAAATTTTGCAGAAATCAATATCCCCATCTCTAGAATGTTGAAAAAAGAGGCAAAGGTTGAATGGAATGAAGAAGCAGATGAATCTTTCAAAAGTATCAAAAAAGTCATCAAAGATGCTCCAGTTTTAAGAACACTTGATTATGGTAAGCCCATGCAAATTTTTTCTTTTGCATCTCATCATACAGTTGCAACAGTTTTATTGTAGAAAACTTCAGATGCATATGAACAACCCATATCATTTTTTAGCAAATCCCTACAAGGAGTAGAACTGAAATATGACATTACTGAGAAGCAGGCTTTTACCCTGGTCAAAGCAGTCAAGGCTTTTAGATTTTACCTTGTAGGAGCTAAGGTGGTTGCTTATGTTCCTAGTGCTGTAGTTAAGGATATATTGGTACAACAAGAGGTTTCAAGGAAAAGATGTAGATGGATCAATAGGATCCAAGAATTTAACATTTACATTCAAGTTACAAAGTTGATAAGAGGCTTAGGTCTTGCAAAGTTAATGGCACAAAGCAACTTAGTTGCCAATCATATAAATATGTTGGAAGAAGAACAAAGGCCATATATTTGTGATATGGATTACTGTGACTGGTACAAGGATGTTATTGGTTACTTGTAGAAATTGGTCCTTCCCCCTAAAATGGAAGAAAACAAAAGGAGAACTGTCAAGTTGCAATCTGCAAGCTTGCTATTATACATGGTAAATTATGGTGGAGAAGCAATGAAGGAGTATTACTAAAATGCTTAGACCATGAGAGATCCAAAGCCTTGCTACATGAAATGCACCAAGGTGTTTGTGGAGGGCACTATATGGAAAAGACCACAACTCACAAGATTCTTAGGTCTGGATTCTGGTGGCCTACAATTTTTAAGGATACACATCAGTTTGTAAGAAAATGTGATGCATGTCAAAGATATGCTAGTAAGTTAAAATTTAATGGGAATTTTCCACTCAAGCCTGTTGTAGTTCAGGCTCCTTTCCAGAAGTGGGGTATAGATTTTATTGGAGAGATTCCAAACAAGTCTAGTGGTGGACATTCTTATATACTGGTGGCAATAGACTATTTTACCAAGTGGGTTGAACCTATCCCTACTAGAAAGGCTACTAGAAAAGTTGTGACAGATTTTGTAATGGAAAATATTCTTACCAGATTTGGTTGCCCAGAGGTAATTGTGGTTGATAATGCAATGTGTTTTAGATCACAATAATTTAGTGAGTTTTGTTAGCAGTATGGGATACACATTTCATTTTCTTCCCCATATCATCCACAAGGAAATGGCCAGGCTGAGTCTAGTAACAAAAGTTTAATTAAGATTCTCAAAAGAGTATTGGATAAAAATAAGAAAGCTTGGGACTCAAAGTTATGGTTGCCATTGTGGGCTGAAAGGGTAACTAAAAAGAAGGCCATAGGTTGTGCTCCATTTGATTTAGTGTATGGGATAAATTCTAGATTGCCTCAAAATAATCTATTGTAGATGTATAAATTTATCCAAGCATATGATGAAGACTTAGATGATGAGATGAGGGTAAGAATGGATGAGTTGATCTAGTTGGATGAGGTAAGGAGAGATGCACATGAAAGAAATGAAAGATTGTAGAGGCAGTGTAAGAATTTGTTTGATAAATGGGCTACCCAGAGAAGTTTTGAAGTGGATGATCTTGTCTTGATGTGGAATGCAAGATTCAAAGATAAAGGAAAGCATGGGAAGTTTGATCCTATCTAGTTAGGCCCTTATCTTATTGAAAGAAAATGGGGAACAGATTCTTATCTCCTGAAGGATTTGACTGGTGGTACTTTGGAATTGCTTGTTCATGGACAATTCCTAAAGTTTTACTAATCCTGAAGTATCTTTTCCATGAGTAGTAGTTTAGGTTTTCCTCTATATAGTCGTGTTGTTTTTGGGTCGAAGTTTTGATTTGGTCTGCTCTTCCAGGAGATTCTATCTTACTCATTGTATCTGCAAGAGATACACGTCCCTGAGTATGAGCCACTGTTGGTAGTATTCTCTATTTTTCCTATCCCCCCCCCCCTAAAATTTTGAAGCTTTTTCTATCTTTCTGGTTTTTGTGTTGAATCCCTCTACATAATTTTCATATCTTTAGGGTTCAAATTTGGTCAAAATTATAGAAAACCCTAAGTTCTAGTGTAAAATTCCTTTGTATGTCTTTAGAAATCCAAAAACCCTAGTTTGACCTGAGACTTGTTATAATTTCACATTACTTTTTGGCTCACTATTTCTCTGAAATACGAATGTGCTATTTTTCAACCCCTTTAACCCATTGCTTTACATGTTATGTCACTAGGTTTTTATGTCGGGCCCCCCTTTAATATTTTATCTCTGCACCTAAGTTCTTCATTAATGTTTCCAAGTGTTTCAACCTTTTAAGAACTTGTGGCTATCGTTAAATCTCAAGACTATAGGCTGTTAGAATTTCTGACATGAGATCTTATGACGGGGGGACATCTATCCCGGTGGGCCCTTTTCTTCTCTCCCAACTAGCATGTATTGAGTGAATTCCATCAACACCTATCATTATACCATTGATGGAAGATGTAAGGTTTTTAACCCAATGGTATAGCAATAGCCATCTGCTGTTCTTTATGAAGGAAAAGTCAAGGTGGGTCCTTGGGTGCCAAGTCATCCTAAGGTGGTCAGGATTTATTGGCCAGTGAGTTTGGTGATAGGGATGGTGTCAGTGGGACCTGTTTCTTGGGTGGTTAAGGCTCAGATGGATCATGTGGTAATTGTTATACCATGGATATGAGATGCATGCTATTTAACATCACGGTGTAGTGATAACCATTTGATGTGAAGGTGGACAAGATGATATGCAGTGGGTCCTTTGTGCCAGGTGTTCCTGATGTGGTCTTTTCTGATTGGTTGGTTTCATAGTGATGTGGAACTCATCAGTGGGACCTATTTCTCAAGCATGTTAAAATACCATGTAATCTAGTGGTTGTCATTACACCATGGATATAACATAAACGTCTCTTAACATTGAGGTGTAGCAACAACTATCTGATTCTATATAAGAGATGCGATATGAGCTGACCATTATGTTAATATTTTGTGAACCGTCCAATGTGCCGGGAGGAAATGGATCGATGACCATGTTTTAAAGATAGATCAAGTGGCTGTTGCTGCCAGCTTTCAAATGTTTTAAGGGTTTTTCTACAGGGTTAGGAGATAGTGCGTCGAAAGAGCCATAATGTAGGACCTTTTTTTTGGTCATTTCCAGCTTGGTTGCAGGTGAGAATTTATGAAAATGATCTTGGTAGTTGTTCTAGCATGATATTGTGTCCTTGGGAGCCTCTACCGAGGAAAGATTGATAGGTGGGTCATGCATTCTCTGCTATAGCCAAAATTAATGGGGCTTTTCTGGTTATTTTTTGTCCTTGGAGCTAGTACATGGTCAAATCAGTTGCATAGTTTGATGTTGTTTTTCTTTGATCTCACCGACCATGCGCTTGGAGCCTATCTTGTCTGCATTCACTGTTTGTTTGAGTTAGGTGATTTTGAATTGTTGCTTTGAATGATCATCAGTTGCTTGTTGCAATCCTAGAGATATAAAGGATTTTTTATGATCATTCAAAGGCATTAGGAGTTAGGTGTTCTGAACCTCTTGCTTGGTGAGCCCTATTCTTGGTCAGGGTTGTAATAATTTTGTTTTAGGGCTTGTTAATGAGAGATAAAAGTTACAGGTCTAAGCTGTAGTTTGCAAGCATGGTTTTTTTGTGACTAATTCTATACACAAAAAGGATTCATCATACTTAATACAAATATATGATTCTTATCTCTCCTCTATGTCAAGTCAGGTAGGCTTCGAGCTTTCTAGTTCATTACATATTATTTTATGTATGTATCTTCATTCTTGAGTTCTGATCTAGGATTGCATTAAATAATGCTCTAGATGGGATATGAGTTTACCCTTGTCTACATAAGGATTCTTTCCATGCAGTAAGGATTGTGGTAAATGTATTTATGGCCATGAATCTCAGATATTCTCTGATTTGTGTGTACACACCTAAAAATCCTTTAGAAAATAAAGTATTTTTTTATTTTTTGAAAAATCCCTGATGACATCATCATTTATTAATTAATTAATTATTTAATTTATTTATTTATTTTTATGCCATTAAATCCCTTTATCTTAATTAAAAATATTTAATTAAATAATCCCTCCCAAAAATGTTTAAATCTTATTTAATCATTATCTCCTTATTTATTAATTATTTAATTAATAAATTAACCAAAAATCTCAAAATAAATAATTTATTTATTTTTTGCCCAAAACTTGGCCAATTTCCTTAAGACCACTAACCTCTTCCAGAATCTTCTAATCCTTCTTTAATTTTGATTAAAGACTAATCCCATCATTTCCTAACCCTAATCCCAACTCAAAATATTTAATTAAGATTAAATATTTAATCCTCATATTTATTAAATTCATTTTTAATAAATATTCTCAAACCTAAACCATGGAAATAAATAAATCTTTATTTATTTCCTAAAATCTATGTTTATCCTAAGGAAGTTCTAGACTCTTCTACAAAGTCTTATCTTTGTCCCCCTAATCCTAATCCTAATCCTTCCCCTAATCTTATCACATTCCCTAACCAAGGTTAGCCAACTCCTAAGCTTAACCCAAAGTCAAAAAACTTTGAGAAACTTCTCTTACATGCATTAAATGCATTTAAAGCCTCCTTATCCCTCTTACATGCATTTATCATGCATTTAAGAAGCCCCTCACCCCTTTCTTACACCCTTTGACCTTAGGCACATTTCCCAAATTGTGCACATCTCTCCCATCTTTCAACCCAATGCCCTTGTGACACTTGTCACAAGGAGGTGGCCCTAAACTAGCACAATCCATGTGCTCCCCTTTGATTGAATCTTGGCCTCTCTTAAGGATTTTGATCCTGACCACTCATTCTTCCTACCCAAGCCCTTAGGAAATCGTATAAATGCTCCCTCTTCCAAGAGCAATTCATTAGCTTAGCTTTCATTCTCATGCATTTTTATCATGCTCTTTTACTTCTAGCTTTAGCATAATCAATACTAACTATTAATTTTTCATCATTTCCAAGCTTTCTTAGAACACATCATAGCTTAGCAATATTGGATTAACATAATTTCTTTCATTGTTCTCCATAGCATATAGCATCATATTGTTAGGAATAAGGTGTCTCAACCTTGGATAATTCCTATTCTTATTATTTGTTTTGTAAGTGTGTTTTTTGCAAATAATGTAATTAAGTGTGAGTGTACATGTCTAGTTGGCATGTTGATGTGTCACTCCACTTGATGTGTCAGAATCTTGTTCGTAAGGAGATCATGATTGAAACGGTCATGACGGATTCCTATGAAGCGTAAGAACTATTTAAGGAATGTGCTATGACAGGTGTAAGAGCATCTTATGACTTGGGCCTATTTGGGCACCCAAGAAGAAGTGGTTGGTGTGTGTAAGAGAATATGCCAAAAATAGGTTGGTATGACAAATTCTCTTACACTTCTCTTGTGACTGTTATTTTTGGCAGATTCTATGACAAGCTGTCATAGTCTATTCTAGGGATGGATGCCTATTCTTGGGATTGCATGTAACAACTGTGTACATGTGGCTTTGTGCATGGGTCTTGGTGGTTGTGCCTATTTTTGGGTCTAGAGGAGTCTATATATATGATGCTGCTCCTATGGGAGAGATATAATAGAAATTTAAGTCTTGTTGGCTTTGTCTCTCATTTCCTGAAAGAACTTGCATTGCAAGTGTATTGTAATCTTTGTGTTGAAGATAATACATTGTGCAGGTTTTGGAGTGCTGGGGTTTTTTACCGAAAGGTTTTCCCCAGGGTATATCATTGTGTCATTCTTTATTTTTTTGTATACATTGTATGTGGTTGCAATATCTTTGTTAAAGTAGTTAACGAATCTAAAATTGTAAGGATTTATAAGAATTTGCACAATACTCTCCTATAGAGATTAGCGTAGGAAGCTGTTTCCGCACCTGAGTTTCCTTCCAAGTGGTATCAGAGCTTGATTAACTTTTGATCCTAGTTGTTGGGTAGTGTTTTTTGAGCTAATCTCAAGTTAAGTGGGAGTTTTTTGCAGAGCATTCTAAATCTTATTTGCAGATTGAGATGGCAAGTTCATCATATGGAAGAATGGAGGTGGAGAAATTTAATGACACTAATTTTGAGTTGTGGAAACTCAAGATGGAAGACATGTTGGAAGATCGTGACCTATGGGAAGTGACTTCAAGTGCTACAAGACCAAGAACTATAGCTTAAGCAGATTGGGATATCAAAGACCGTAAAGCTAAGGGTCTCATAAGACTCTATTTAACCGATGCAGTCCTTCTAAATGTTCTAGATGAGAAAACTACAAATAGTTTGTGGGAAAGACTTGCGACCGTGTATCAGGCCAAATCTCTGGTGAAAAATTTGTTCCTGAGGAAGAAGTTGTAGTCTCTACGAATGGAGGAAGGTGGATCCTTAACGGATCATTTAAATGAATTTAATCTGCTGGCTGCACAATTGACATCAGCTGGTGTCAAGTTAGAGGAGGAGGATCGTTGCTACACACTTTTGTGTTCTTTACCAGATTCATGGGACCATCTTGTGATGGCTCTCGGAAGCACTTTAGTCACCTTCAAAATGGATGATGTGGTGTCTTCACTGCTATTAGAGGAGATGCGGAGAAAGGCTTCCATTTTGGAAAAAGAAGCCCTTGCTGTTCGTGGGAGATCCACTGAAAGAGGGAAGAAAAATGATAATAAGTCTAACAATAAGGGTAGATCCAAATCCTGTGGGAAGTCAAAGACTTCCAATAAGTCCAAGGCAAAATGTTGGAACTGTGATAAATTTGGGCACTTCCATAAAGACTGCAAAGAGCCGAAGAAGAAGAAGAAAGGTTTAGATTCAGCTTCAGAAAGATCTCAAGAAGATGGCGATGCATTCATCGCAGCTTTGGCAGCCCATGTATCTAATGATGTGTGGTTGGTTGACCCGGGTGCATATTTTCACATGACCTCTCATCGAAATTGGTTCTCAAAATATGAAGAGTTTGATGGTGGAAAGGTGTACTTGGGTGATGATTCTCACCTAAAGATAGTTGGACGCGGAAGGGTCACTATCAAATTTCTTGATGGACGAGTAAAGGGAATCAACAGAGTTATGCACATTTCGGGTTTGGCACGAAACCTATTATCTATAAGTATGCTGACTGATGTAGGTGTGCAAGTTGTTTTTCTGAAAGAAGGATGCAAGATGATGACAGGATTGATAATGCTTGCAAGGAGTACTAGGAGAGGTACCTTATTCCAGCTAGATGCATGTATTCCTCTATGTAATAGTTCTTCATCCTCACCATCTGAACAAGCAGTGAAGAAGTCTGTGGCTATTGGTTCTGATGGTAGTGCAAACACTTTGGAAGGTAAGCTTCCTGTAGAAAAGACAATGTTGTGGCATATGAGATTTGGCCACATTGGTGAAAAGGGTCTCAGAACCCTGAAAAATAAAAATCTCGTTGAGGGGTTAAATGATTGCAATCTCGAGTTTGACTTCTGCAAATACTGTGTCTATGGTAAACAAAATCATGTTCAGTTTTACTCTAGTTCTCACAAATCTTCTGATGTTTTGGATCTTATTCATTCTGATGTATTTGGTCCTGTAAAAGTTCCTTCAATCTCCAAGTTTATATTTTTTATATCTATCATAAATGATTATAGTAGAAGCACGTGGATTTATTTCCTTAAAAGTAAGACACAAGTCTCTAGTCGGTTCAAGAAATTTAAAGCTCTTGTAGAGAATCAGACTAGTAAGAAGATTAAGTGTGTGAGAACTGACAATGGTGGTGAGTTTTTCTCAGCAGAGTTTGAATAGTTCTGTAAAGAACAAGGTATCGAGAGGCATAAGACAACTCTTTATACCCCGCAAAAAAATGGAGTTGTAGAGAGAATGAACAGGACACTGATGGAGAAGGCTAGGAGTATGCTTAGTGGAGCTGGTTTGGAACAAAGGTTTTGGGCCGAAGCTATGGCCACTGCTTGCTATCTAGTTAACAGATCTCCTACATCAGCCCTTGTTGGTAAGACACCCATGGAGGTGTGGTCTGGTAAGAAGCCTTCAATTAGACATCTTCGTGTTTTTGGTTGTGAAGCTTATGCACATGTTCCAAAGGAGAAAAGATCTAAGTTGGAAAACAAAGCCGTTAAATGTATTTTCATTGGATACAGTGATGGTGTGAAAGGATACAAGCTTTGGGATCCCGTGACTAGTAAGGTGTTGTATAGTAGAAATGTTATTTTCAGAGAGCTAACATCTTCTCCTATTGTGCTACAACTAGATCAAAAAGAAAAGGAAAAAAGATGTTGTTCAGTTGCCTCCTACCCCTGAGAAGACTGAACAGAGAGACCATGTTGGGCCTAATGATGAGGAGAGCTCTAGCAGCTCTGATAGTTCAGAAGAAGAGGAAGAAAAACCTCAACCACAACCCTTGAGGAGATCCACGAGAGAAAGAAAGCAACCAGAAAGGTTTGGTTATTCTATGTTAGATTCTAGTTGTGCCTTTGCTTTGATTACTAACACTGATGAGCCTAGATATATGAAAGAGGCTTTGGGCATGGAAGATGCAGGTTCCTGGATTGAGGCTATGGATGATGAGATGGCTTCATTGGAGAAAAAAAAAACTTGGGACCTTGTACCTTTGCCTAAAGGGAGAAAATCTATTGGCTGTAAATGGGTGTTCAAGAAGAAATTCTGTGCAGATGGCAGTGTTGAAAGGTATAAAGCTAGATTGGTTGCAAAGGGGTATTCACAGGTAGAGGGAATAGATTATGGTGAAATATTCTCTCCTATTGCAAAGTTGACATCCATTAGATTTCTATTATCTCTTGTTGCATCATATGATTTAGAGATAGAACAGATGGATGTGAAGACAACTTTCCTTCATGGTGATTTGGAGGAAGAGATTTATATGTCACAGCCTGAGCACTACATTGTTAAAGGTAAAGAATCCTTAGTTTGTAGATTAAAGAAATCTCTATATGGTTTGAAGCAATCTCCTAGGATGTGGTACCTTAATTTTGATGCCTTTGTGTTGTCAATTGGATTTGTAAGATCAAAATCAGATCATTGTGTTTATTTCAGAGTTGAAAATGATTGCCTTCTTATTGTTGCATTATATGTTGATGATATGTTGCTATTTGGGAAGGGTAAAGGTATGATTTCTGATTTTAAATCTCAGTTGTCAGCATAGTTTGAGATGAAAGATCTTGGGGTAGCTAGGTACATCTTGGGTATGGAAATCAATAGAGATAGGTCTAACAGAAAACTTTGGTTGAGTCAGAGTATGTGAAGTCTGTGTTGGACAGGTTCAGCATGGTAGATTGTAGACCACTATGTGTTCCTATTTCTGTGGGAACAAAGTTATCTGTAGATGATTGTCCAAAATCTCCTAGTCAGGTGGAGGACATGAGTAGAGTACCTTATGCTAGTGCAGTTGGCAATCTTATGTATGCTATGGTCTGTACTAGACCAGACATTGCCCAAGTAGTGGGAGTCCTGAGTCGGTTTATGGCTAATCCTGGATGGGTACATTGGGATGCAGTTAAGTGAGTATTCAGATATTTGAGGGGTACATCAGATTACTCCATATGTTATCATGGTAACTCTTCTAGATCTCCGCATTCAGTTTGTGGATTCAGATTGGGCAGGTGATATTGATAGTAGGAGATCCACCAGTGCTTATGTGTTCACTATGTTTGGTCGTGCCATTAGTTAGATGAGTAAGTGACAACCTATGGTTGCTTTGTCCACTACAGAAGCTGAGTACATGGCTGCTACTCATGCTTGTAAAGAAGCCATTTGGCTTAGAAGATTGTGTTCTAATGTTGGTGTTGATGCAGAACAAATTACTATTTGGTGTGACAGTTAGAGCGCTATTTGCCTTGCAAAGAATCCAACTTTCCTTGCCAGAACGAAGCACATTGATGTGCAGTTTCACTTTGTGAGAGATATGGTGGAAGATGGAAAGGTAAATTTGGAGAAGGTAGATACTGTGAAGAATGTTGCAGATGCATTAACAAAACTAGTGGGCACTGAGAAGTTCAGATGGTGTTTGGAGTCTATGGGTCTTTTGGCCTATAGCAGTTAAAGTTCTTGTTATGTTCATGTTGCTCTTACAAGGTGTTCGACAAGTGGGAGAATGTTAGGAATAAGGTGTCTCAACCTTGGATAATTCCTATTCTTATTATTTGTTTTTTAAATGTATTTTTTGCAAATAATGTAATTAAGTGTGAGTGTACATGTCTAGTTGGCATGTTGATGTGTCACTCCACTTGATGTGTCCGCATCTTGTGCGTAAGGAGATCATGACTAAAATGGTCATGATGGATTCTTATGATGCGTAAGAACTATTTAAGGAATGTGCTATGACAGGTGTAAGTGCATCTTATGACTTGGGCCTATTTGGGTGCCCAAGAAGAAGTGGTTGGTGTGTGTAAGAGAATATGCCAAAAATAGGTTGGTATGATAGATTCTCTTACACTTCTCTTTTGACCGTTATTTTTGGTGGATTCTATGACAAGCTGTCATAGTCTATTCTAGGGATGGACGCCTATTCTTTAGATTGCATGTAACAACTATGTACATGTGGCTTTGTGCATGGGTCTTGGTGGTTGTGCCTATTTTTGGGTCTAGAGGAGTCTATATATATGATGCTGCTCCTATGGGAGAGATATGACAAAAAATTAAGTCTTGTTGGCTTTGTCTCTCATTTCCTGAAAGAACTTGCATTGCAAGTGTATTGTAATCTTTATGTTGAAGATAATACATTGTGCAGGTTTTGGAGTGCTGGGGTTTTTTACCGAAAGGTTTTCCCCAGGGTATATCATTGTGTCATTCTCTATTTTTCTGTATGCATTGTATGTAGTTGCAATATCTTTGTTAAAGTAGTTAACGAATCTGAAATTGTAAGGATTTATAAGAATTTGCACAATACTCTCCTATAGAGATTAGCGTAGGAAGCTATTTCTGCACCTGAGTTTCCTTACACATATCACATCTCTATTTGGTCTAAAATCAATCTTAGCATAAACATCATGTAGCTTAACCTTCATTTCAGCATCATTTGGATCCTTGAGGCCTTAGGGGAAAATCAGGTGTTCTATACCTATTTTGTGCCATTTATGAGGTTTTCATGGATCTCAATCCATCCTAAAATGCATAAGGAACATGCTCCATGCAAATGGAGAGCACACCCACATCCCCTTAAGCGAGAGAAAATCAAGCAGTGCTTGGGTGCACCTATTTAGGCTCAATCTGAGGTGGCTTAGCTTAGAGTTTTATTTGTTTTGGATTGATTTCATGCTAGATTAAAATCTAAATCTTTGTTTGGTTTGAAAAATTTCAAAACAGATATCCTCAAAAGCCTTGCTCACATTCTAGAATGCCCGGTGGGACTCAAAACCATAATCACTTGATTAGATCATACTTTGTATTCTCATATTTGTAGGAAACAAATGAAATGTTTCCTACACACAATACAATCATGCCTAAAATAGTTTGATCACACCTACAAGCTCTATATCGACGCCTATTTTCTGAAAGATTTCTACCTTCGATAACTTCTATTTTGTCTCAAACTTCTTTTCTGTCACTTGTAACAGAAGTAATCATGCCTGTAAGATAAACTTTCACACCTCTGTGTACAGAAGTCTTGCCTATAATCATTCCGTTATTGCATTCCATGTTTCATTTATCACGTTCCATATTTCATTTATCACCTGTAATCATTTCATTGTCGCCTTTTCATATTTAATTATCACCTGTAATTATTTCATTCTCGCCTGTCAAATTTCATTTATCACCTATGATCATTTTGCTGACGCCTACGAGCTTTTAATTATCACCTATGCATATTTCGCTATTGCCTATACACAAGCTCAAGCCGCTTTTGAACATTCTCTATCACCTATAACACAAGCTCCTATCGCCTGTACACATTTTTTTGTCACCTATGACACAAGCTCCTGTTGCTTGTGAACTTTTTCTTGTCACCTGTGCACAAAGTTCCTGTCGCCTTTCAACTTTCAAGTTCCTGTCGCCTGTCCTCTCAAATTGATATTGGATTCTTTTTTTTTAAGCAAAAGTCAAAAACAAATCTTGAATGAAATTAAGGGAAAGAACTTAAGTCCTAAAGCATCATTATCATTTTGAAAATCAAATACACTCTTGAATGCAATAAACTGAAAGAACAAGAATCTCTATTCCTTCCTTTTTTCAAGCAAGCACACAATCAAATCTTGAATGCCTTAAAGGATCAAAACAAAGCATCTCAAAGTTCTTAAATCAACACGCAAATCTCAATCTTGAATGCCCAAAGGAAAGGAATTACAATCGCTCAAATTGTTTACTTTTTGGAGAAAGAACAAAACAAAAACTTAAACACTTGTGTCTTCAATTTCAAAATTCAAACACCACTTAATCAATTTGGGAAAAAGAACAACTTTCTTGATGTGCATCTAGGAGCTTTCATTTTCTATAAATCCTTGTTAAAGTAAGCAATGTAGAACATTTGAACTTGGACAAGTTCACTTGTTCTACTTTTAGCGAGTCCAGTCTAGGGAGAAAAGTGCTTCCTCCTCAGAGAATGACCTCAAAACGGTATCCCCCCTGGCCGGTATATAAATAAAGTGAAGGCAAAAAGTACTCACTTATATCTCCTAATCCATTAGCATCTTGTGCCAAATGCAAATGTCTGGGAATGGTAAATATTCCTCCCCCAGTGTTGTTGGCTAGGATCTTAAGTGAGTCACAGGTGATCAGCATAACCGGGTATGGAGACTCCATGGAACTATTAAAAAACTTGATAAAATAGAGTCTACCCTATCTACATCTGAAAGTATCAAAATCCTTGTGAAGGGACTGATCCAAGGGGTTTACCGGATCACCTCAAGATTACTCATCATTTGTATTCCCTTTTAGGGGGTACCAAGTTGTGGGCAAGTGATTTTGATACTCACCTTCTTTAGGTAGACCTTCTTGAAGTGCTTGACAGTCAAAAACTCCATGAAAACATTGTTGAAACGTACACTTTTCAAAGCTTTATCAGAGTCAATTATCCTGTTTGTATCCCACAACGTTGCTTTGTCCCTTGTGGAGATTTCTTTTCTAAAAATCTTTGTTGAAATCCATCCTTTTCCATTGGAAAACATCAAACTGATCTAGAACTTGGTTCATGATACTCAGAATAGCCATGTCAGTCCAAATCCTCCCAAAATCCAAAAAATGTCCAAAACTTTCAGAATCTCAAATCATGGTCTTCCAGTCATATTCAATCCAGTCTTATCATCCTTTCCTCCTATCCTAGGTTAGCAAAGTCATCTTGGTCATCCCCCATCCCCTTGTCTATCTTCCTCAAGAGTCAGTCTTCTTCCAATCTTGAGCCAAATCCAAACCTAAGTTTGATTCTATTAGTCATCCCAATCTGAGTCTTAGTCTTCCAATCCATCTTCATCCTTCATTCCTATCCAACTCATCCACAAGTTAGCATGTCTCAAAACTATTATGATGAGTTTGGTTATTATGTCTCTCCCCTCAATCCATCCTATCCCAAAGATGATGAAAGCCTTGTAGATCACGATAAGTATTTTGAAAATCTTATCAAGTTTTCTCCAAACATCCCCCAGCATCCAATCATTCCTCCAAAATATCCTATCATACCTTCATGCTTATCCACTAGCACTCCCTTTCATGTCCTCAGCAAGGCAAATCCATTATCTTATCCATCCACAACTTATCCCTATCTTAAACCTACACATCCTCCATATGCATCCTTCATACCTCCATCTCCTACTATGGTCATATCCCAATCACCACCATCCCCTCAAAACACTTCACAGTACTTCCCTTATCTAAAACGTCCATCCACTTATCCTCCAAAACCATTTCAAAACCAAACACCAAGTCTTCCAATCCTTTCCCCCAATCCTCCATCCTATCTCAATCCACCATCTTCTATTCCAAACCACATTTCAAAAAATCCCCTCCCACAAGAAGAGTGCATCCTTCAAACCACTTCATATCTCACACCTCGATCCATCACCTCTACCTCTTCAGCACCATCATCCCCTCAAGTAGGTTCCCCTTCATCCACCCCATCTTCATATAAGGACTATCCTAGCTCTCCATCTCCTCCACATTCCAATCCTTCTTCACCACAAAAGTCTCCAAGGAGTTTCACAAGGAAGCCAATAACAAATCCCACTCCTAAGAATGAAGAGCCAAGCCATTTCAATCCTTCATGAGAAGCCATCATTGATGAGGCCCATCCATCACTCCCATCTATTATCTATCTTCCATACATCCCACTCATTAATCTTCTTCCGTCTCCTAGCATCATTGGGTCCCTTCCATCTAAAGTCTCCATCCAATCCCCACCAACATCACCTCCTCCTAGTATTATCCAAAGCATATCTAATAAGCCTCATGAGTTCACCCTTCTTCCTACCATCACAGCTACAAAATCTTCCATCCTTTCATCCATACCATCTGAAGAGTTCTTCCTTCTTCTAGACATCATAGCTATAGAATCTCCCATCCTTCCATCCACCCCCTCTGAAGAGTCCATCCATACATTCCCCATCACTCTATCCACACAAATCCTACCATGTCAAGATCTTTCCCAAAAGCATGTTGAAATACTCATAGAAGAAAATCAAGATCCAATCCCTTCACTTCCCCCATCACATGTTCTATTGCTTCCATCACCCCCAATCCAAAATCCTACAATCCCAATTCCTCCAATCCAAGATCCTATCATCCTAGTTTCTCCATCTGAAGATCCATTACCATCCCCCAATCCCAGTCAAAATCCCACCATCATATCCTCTCCTCTTGAGGATCTTCCAATCCAAACTATCCCACTGCCATAACTCTATCCTCTTGGACCACTTACATTTGTCAAAGGCAGTCCACTTGAAGCAAAAGAAATTAGTTTCATATCTTCCATCAGGGAACCAGAAACTGGATGTTTATCATATTCCCCAAGTCAGAAATATCCTTGTTTGGATAAAATGCTGAAGAAATAGAATTATCAAGGAAAAGGCCTAGGCTCTCATGAACAAGGAAATCTGGAGCCCATTCAAGACAAGAAACATCCAAAATCATGTGGTATTGGTCACACATTAGAAGAAGGCACTTCCTCCAAAAAGGTTTGTATAGCTAAAGCTAAATTCAAGCATCCTTCCAAACCCACCATCACATCTTCCAAAGCATACAATGCTATTCCTCCTCCTCCATCATTATAGCCCAGGACAACCTATCACATTCCTCCTTCATCCTCCAAATCCATTTTGGGTCCCTATGTCCCAAAATCTACCAGCACATATCCTTCACATGCTAAATCCATTTTGGGACCTTACATCCCAAAATATCATCCCCCATCTTATCCTACTCAGTCCTTCATCCAAAATCCAAACATCCCTAGTCAGGATCAACAAAGGCACATGCCCATATCTCCTATCTGCCAATCTTCATCCATCTCTCTATTCCACACATCTCCTCATATATATTCCAATGCTCCTTGCAATTTGGATGCCTTATCCAATATGCATAAAGGGAAATATCCATAAAAAGCCAAAGATTGTCATGTCCAGCCTAAACAACATGGTCAACCAAAGAAAAATCCAATCAAGTGATCCAATGCATCCCAATGGCCGCAAAGGCCCAGCAAAGCACAAGAAAAATCCACTACATGGCCACAAAGGCCCAACAAAGAAAAAGAAAAATCTGATGCATACCAATGGACACAAAGCCCCACCAAAGCTAAAACAAAAATGATGCGGATCCCAAAGCAAAAAGATGTAATGCATCTAAAAGAAATATCCATAATGGCATCCAAAGTTGCTAATCCCCCAGCTACTCAGTCTTCTCCTCCATCTCCTTAATCTATATTGGATCTTAAAGATCCTAAATCTCCTAGGATAAATCCTCCATCCTATCTACCTCTATCTTCTGAAACCCATCCACTTCATCCATCTCCCCCGTAACATGTGCCAATGTTGATCCTGACAACATCCCCCTATCATGATCACTTTCCATCTTTTCATCCAAACACTTTCTACCACCATATTTCCCATCTCCCCCATCCAATCTGTGCTTTTGCATAAATCCATCCATCCTAGCGAAGTTGTACGAACATCCAGACAAATTAGAAAGGCAGCAACAAAATTAGAAAACATCAGCAACAAATCAGAAGATCAATGAAGAAAGACATCAACACATCAGAATATCAAAAGGTCAGCATCTAGTCAGCAAAAAATTAGAAAATCCATAAAAATTGGAAAAATTAAGACAAAAGTATCAGAAAAGAAAAAGAGAAAAATATTCATCCTATGGTGAAAACTTGGCAATTCAAGCACCTTGGACAAGTACCATGGTGAAAACCTGGCAAATAGGTGTCATGTGTAGGTCCCCCCCCAATTCCTTTCTGCAGTTGGGGGCCATTCCCTTCTATCACCTCTTATCCAACATCTCCTCCATCCCATTTGTCTCTCATCTCCTTCATCCTCCTTTGGATCTTGATGACAAAACAAAGACTACCAGGTATACATGCTTTTGGGCACCTTCTTGGCATCCATCACACCTTTAAGCTACATATCCTCTATCCAATCCATTCATCCTATCTTCCATCTACCTTCCTCATCCTCTTGTTAGCATATCTTCCGTCCAAGCATACCCCATGCCTCTGAAAATACATGAACTATCCTAAGCAAGGGGCATCTTATTCCTTGGTAACATATTCCTTGGAGACTATATTTCATCCAAAATCTTTCCATCTTCCAATCCCCAAGAAAATCTACCATCCAATCTCCCCAAATCTTCCTCTATCCAATCCTCAAGCATTCTTCCATCCAAATCCAAATCTCGTAGCAGTTCCATCATCCTCATCCTAAGCATTTCCTCCATCTTTCCATCACCTGGTCTCTTCCCTTGTCATTATTATCTAGCTATAGGCTAACCTCATTGTAATCCAATGCCATTCATCCCTATCCAAACATTCCTAGTAGTCTTCTATCAATCTTCCAATCCTCTCCACATCCTCTAGCTATCCAAAATCCAACATCCAAGATCAAGCCAACCAATCCAATCACATCCTTAGTCTTGTAGCAAGCCTTGATCTCAATCTAATCATCATCATTGGGATATGTCCTTCCCAAATCTATGTCATTTGAGGACACATCTTCTGTCAGTTCGTCTTGGCTTTCCAGCCCAACTAAGGCATCGTCTTGCATATCTTTGGAGTTTTCAGCTTCATCCCCAAGTTCTTTGTGCATCCTATCCTGAGTCTTGTACCATAGCGTCAATTGTGTCTCCACCTAATCTCATTTGTACATATGTGTATTTAGGTCCCATCCTTTATGTCAGTCAACCCTTGTCGTTGTCCTATTGTACATATCCTTGTTAGTCCTGCAGTAGCATCTGATACGAAATCTTGTCCTACCCAGCCTTGCACTTCAGCAATATCAATTGTCAACTATCCTTGATCATCATGACCATCTTTGAACTGCATCATTTTCCAATCAGCAACACAACATTTTCCCCATTAGCATTGAGTCTACACAGATGTATGCTTTTGTTTTTTCTGACCTAAGCCTAATCACGGGTCCCCTCAGTTGTATCCTTCCTGTCTGACCTAATCTTCCACCAAGCACACCAGGTCCGTTTCGATGTATCCTTCCACACGTTCAAACCACTCTTCCCACCATCAATAAATCAGTCACATCAAATCTCTTTCCTTGGCAAAGGATGTCTTTTTGGAGTTCTCATTTTGGTCTTGGATTTTGTCCTTTGGATCTTGTTAATATTTTATGGCTTCTCGTTGTTTTCTACTCAAAGTCACCACGATCCTTTTGTAGACACCTAAAAATCATTTAGAAAATAAAGTATTTTTATTTTCTGAAAAACCCCTAATGACATCATCATTTATTAATTAATTATTTAATTAATTAATTAATTTATTTTTATGTCATTAAATCCCTTTACCTTAATTAAAAATATTTAATTAAAGAATCCCTCCAAAAAATGTTTAAATCTTATTTAAACATTATCTCCTTATTTATTAATTATTTAATTAATAAATTGACCAAAAATCCCAAAATAAATTATTTATTTATTTTTTGCCAAAAACTTGGCCAATTGTCTTAAGACCACAAAACTCTTCCAGAATCTTCTAATCCTTCTTTAATTTCGATTAAAAGCTAATCCCATCATTTCCTAACCCTAATCCCAACTCAAAATATTTAATTAAAATTAAATATTTAATCCTCATGTTTATTAAATTCATTTTAATAAATATTCTCAAAACCTAAACCATGGAAATAAATAAATCTTTATCTATTTCTTAAAATCCATGTTTATCCTAAAGAAATTCTAGACTCTTTTAGAAAGTCCTAATCCTAATCCTAATCCCCCCTAACCTTGTCACATTCCCTAACCAAGGTTAGCCAACTCCTAAGCTTAACCCAAAGTCAACAAATTTCTAGAGACTTCTCTTACATGCATTAAGTGCATTTAAGGCCTCCTTATCCCTTTTACATGCATTTATCATGCATTTAAGAAGCCCCTCACCCCTTTCTTACACCCTTTGACCTTAGGCACATTTCCCAAATTGTGCACATCCCTCCCATCTTTCAACCCAATGCCCTTGTGACACTTGTCACAAGGAGGTGGCCCTGAACTAGCATAATCGATGTGCTCCCTTTTGAATGAATCTTGGCCTCTCTTAAGGATTTTGATCCTAGCCACTCATTCCCCCTTTGGAAATCCTATAAATACCCTCATTTCTAAGAGCATTCATTCACCTTTTATTTCAAGCATTGTTATCATGCTCATTTAGCTCTAGACTTAGCATAATCAATACTAACTGTTAGTTTTTCATCATTTTCAAGCTTTCTTAAAACACATCTTAGCATAGATTTAATGGATTAACCTAGTTTTTTTCATTGTTTTGCATAACCATAGCATCATATCACATCTCTATTTGGTTTAAAATGATTCTTAGCATAAATATCATGTAGCTTAATCTTCATTTAAGCATCATTTGGATCCTTGAGGCCTTAGGGGCAAATCAAGTGTTCTATACCTGTTTTGTGCCATTTATAGGGTTTTTATGGATCTCAATTCTTCCTTAAAAAAAGCATTAGGAACATGCTCCAAGTGCTTAGAGAGCACACCCACATCCCTTAAGCAAGAGAAAATCAAACAGTGCTTGGGTGCACCTGTTTAAGCTCTATCTGAGGTGGCTTAGTTTAGAGTTTCCTTATTTTTGGATTGATTTCATGCTAGGTTAAAATCTAATATTTGTTTGGCTTGAAGCTTTCAAAATAGGTATCCTCAAAAGCCTAGTCTACATTCTAGCACGCCCGGTGGGAGCTCTGTCCTGATCATGTACTCCAGAATCAACATTTTGTGGCCATTTTTCTCCTCTTTTTTTTCTCAAAATTTTGGGTTTCAACATTTTGTCATATCAGAAACTGCGCATTTGTTGTCTATAACTGTGCATTTGCATAAAATTTTGTAAATCTATGCATTTATCATGAAAAAATGCACATTTATAATTAAAACTGCACATTTTTCACTAAAATTGCGTAATTTTTTAGCCTTGCTGCGCATATGTGCAGACTTGTTGCGCATATGTTCAGACTTGCTGCGCATTTGTTCAGACTTACTGCACATTTATTTTTTGTGAAAATTAGTATTTTTAAAAGCATTATGGCAGAATAGATGTAGTTGTGCATGCATTCTCTATTATTGCGCATATGTTCAAAATTGGAAAAGTGCGCATCATCACATATTCCTGCGCATTTGTTCTCTGTAACTGCGCATTTATTCCAGAAAGAGGTAATCTGATGTTTTTAAAGTTTTTGAACTTTGATTTTTCTTATAGGATCTAAACTCCGTGTTTTGCAGGTACTTCTTAGAGGGAAAGGAAATCACCAAAATGATAAAGCCTTAAGGCTCATGAACCTTCTTGCATGTTTAGGAACCTCAAACTTTCATTTGGTTGGCTTAAAATAAACTTCAATGCACTCTTGAATGCCTTAACAAAATCTTGCAAAAATCTTTGTTTTTTTCATGCATCAAAGCTAAATTAGGAACTTGTCTTCTTAATCAAAGAAAATGGTCAAAACAAGTCTTGAATGAAACTAAGGGAAAGAACTTAATTCCTAAAGCGTCATTGTCCATTTGAAAATCAAACCCAATCTTGAATGCATTCAAAGAACAAACATCTCTATTCCCTCCTTTTCAATTCAAGCAAGCACACAATCAAATCTTGAATGCCTTAAAGGATCAAAACAAAGCACTTGAAAGTTATTAAATCAACATGCAAATCTCAATCTTGAATGCCCAAGTCAAAGCAACTGCAAACGCTCGAAAGTCTTTTGGAAAAAGAACAAATCAAACCTTAAGCACTTGTGTTTTCAATTTCAAAGTTCAAATCACACTTAATGCATTTGGGAAAAAGAACAACTTGCTTGATGTGCATCTAGGAGCTTTCTTTTTCTTGCAAAAACCTTGTTAAAGTAAGCAACGTAGAACATTTGGACTCAGACAAGCTCACTTGTTCTACTTTTAGCGAGGCCTATCCAGGGAGAAAAGTGCTTCCTCCTCAGAGAATGACCTCAAACCGGTATCCCCCCTAGCCAATATATAAATAAAGTGAAGGCAAAAAGTACTCACTTATATCTCCTAATCCACGGGCATTTTGTGCCAAATGCAAATGTCTGGGGATAGGTAAATATTCCTCCCCCAGCGTTGTTGGCTAGGCTCTTAAGTGAGTCACAGATGGTCAGCATAACCGGGTATGGAGATTCCATGAAACTATTAAAAACTTGATAAAATAGAGGCTACCCTATCTACATCTGAAAGTATCAAAATCCTTGTGCAAGGACCGATTCCAAGGGGTTTACCGGGTCGCCTCAAGATTACTCACCATTTGTATTCCCTTCTAGGGGGTACCAAGCTATGGGCAAGCGATTTTGATACTCAGCTTCCTTAGGTAGATCTGTTTGAAGTGCTTGATAGTCAATACTCTGTGAAAACATTGTTGGAACATACACTTTCAAAGATTTATCAGAGTTAGTTATCTTGTTTGTATCCCACAAGGTTGCTTTGTCCCTTGTGGAGATTGCTTTTCCAAAAATCTTTGTTGAAATCTATCCTTTGCCATTGGGAAACATCAAACTAATCAACAAACCCAGTTCGAGATACTCAGAACATTTTTTAGAGAAACCCTTGGAATTAGATATCCAAAGAACCTTTTGTCTCAAACCAAGCTTATCAGAATTCCCCTGAGTTATGCCCAATTTGATCAAACATCCGAAAGCTAAGTTACCCAAATCCAAGGATTATCAAGAGAAGAAAGTTGCAGAAAGAAACCTTAAGAGCCATCAATCCTCTATCCAAGTAACCCAAGCAAAAGAAAAATATGAAGAAAGACTTGATAATATTGGCTATAACGCAAGAGTCAAATAGTTTTCCTACCGATTCCGAGTGAACCATCGCTACGTCAATCTTGAAAGAGAAGATTAGCTGGATCCATTGCATGTCCCAGTCTACCTTCAAATCTCAAAATCCTATCTTGGCAGTCCTTCATCCTAGTTTCATCCTTGCATCATCATCAAATCCTTAGTTGCATTCTAGAGTCTTTAGTTGCATTCATCATCATCTTCCTAGCAGCATCATAGATCATCCATCTCAATTGCATTTGCATCATCCTTTTAGAGAGAGCATTGTTTCATCATCCTTCACCATCTTTCCGTCAGCAATCCACAATTAGAATCCCAAATCCTTGATCCAAATCCAGCATCCATCATCCAAAAAAGAGTCCACCATCCTTTGCACCAAATCCAGAGATCCAAATCCATAATCACTTAGTGTTCAAAACCTTTGAGTTTTTTCCATCCCTTATCCTAAATCAGAAATCATCCCATTTTTGACAGAGCATTGTCTAAAGGAAATCCAATTTGTCCTTTCATAGCCTCATCATCTCGAGCAAGAGATTGGTTTGTATTGATAAGAATCCAGTTGACTGAAGATCATTAGTCTATCCTAGGTTGGCCAAAATCCTACCACTGATCCTCCATCAGGAAAAACAATAGCTCATTGTTGACATTTAGTAATCTTCCACCAGCATCCCACCAATCCTCCACCCAATCTTGACCCAAATCAAAGCATCCCACCAAGCCTCCATTATCACCAAGCTTTTTTACCAATCTGTCACCATCTCCCATCAATCTTCCACCATCCTTGATCCAAATCCAAGCATTTCACCAATCCTTGCATTGCATTCTAGAAATTCATCATCCCTAGAAGTTCCTTAAGCTTGCATCCATCATCCTTCAGAGTCTTTTAGGAAACATCTTGCATACATCTAGCATCTGCATCTCCATGCCTGTCGAGACAAGATCCGGATCTAGAAAAAGAAGGAACATGAATCCTTATCCAATCACCAGTTCATTTGATCCTAACATTTTTACCAGTGCAATGATAGCCTATGATCCCCAAATACAAAATAGAAATACATGGGATGATCCCAATATCCCCTTGGCTCCTCTAGCAATAGAAACATTTGTGAATCATCTAGAGAATCCACCAGTAGTCAATACACTCATGGCCCAAAACTAGCAAAGCATGTTCACTAACTTTGCACAAGTTTAGACTTCCATTCCACCATATCTCCATCCTCACATTCTCATAAGTACTATCCAAATCCCAACACAAGTATACTCCCCATTCATCCAACCATTCCTTGATCCAACCTTGCAAACATCACAAGAAACCTCCACCATTCCCCTTCTTCTGCATGGAAGCTTTGCAAATCCTGTAACACAAGCTATAACACCATCTACTCCATTCCCTATCATGGATACTTCATCATTTGCCATGGCTGCTCAAGCTCTTGCACAAATCCAATGCTTGTCCCAGAATCAACTCCCACCTCTTACACAAACCTTTGTACAAGAAGTTCTGCCATCTTCCATAGGCCAAACAACACCTTTCACTCGGGGAGGGATGCAATCATCCTTGCCCTTCACTTCACAAGCTTCCACATCCACACCTTTTGTTCTAGGAGGAACGCAATCATCTTTTCCTTTCAATCCCCAAGCTTCAGCATCCACGCCATCATTTCAGGGGTCAGCGCAATCATTTCCCTCTTTCACCCAGTAAACCTCTACATCATCTACTCTAAGGGCAGCGCAATCATTCCCCTTTCAAAATCAGCAAACTTTCACATCACCTTTTTCATGGGGAACACAAGCATCCTCTTCATTCTCCCCCTAGCAAAATTCCTTCACCACAGGAATGCCTTCCATGGGTTTTTCCAATCCACCATTCATATCCCAAACTCCCATTACATCTACCTTCCAGGCATCTGCTACAACACAATTCCCACCTCACACTAGTTCTCGTTGGGGTCTCACTCAAGAAGACATGAAAGCCTTTGGAATACCAACTCACTCTCCTACATCCGTGTTTGCAAACCAACAAGCCACCTTCTCACAAGCAGCACAACAACAACCACCTCAGCCTCCACCAAATTCATCCTTCACAAGCTATTTATTCCCAACACCCAGTGCTTTTTAGCAAGTTCCTGCACCTCAGCAGAAAAGTTCCTCCCATTTCATGAGTCATCTTTCCCAGCCACCCTTCGCTTCAAGCTTCCCTACATCAGTTCCACCCTTGAGCAATGTAGGAATGCACCCGACCTATATCGGTCAACCACCGAGCCAAGTTCAGCAAGGACCATCTTATCAACAAGCTGCATCATTCCACCAATGACCCCCACAACAAACATACTTCCAATCATAGCAACAAGTACCCATCATCTCACAACACCAGCAAGGAGTCCCACATCCTCCACCGCAATATCCCCCTATGCTACATTAGCAATATCCCTAGCAAAAATCGCTTCAAAATCTAGTCCAATCTACCTATCCCATTGGGCCATCTCCATATCCCACTCCACAATACCCACCTCAAATGGGAGCACCCACTCAAACACCAATCAATGTCGAGTGGGAAGCCATGAAGAATGCTCTTAAGGAGCGTCAAAATGGTACCGATAGCAAAACCTACAAGTTTGAGGAAGTGTGTCCTTATTCGTTTGACCGATCCATTGCCGCTATACCTTTCCCCAAGCACTTTGAGACACCTAAATTTGATAAATATCAGGGGAAAGGAGACCCAATCAACCATATTAAATAATTTTATATGGCATGCCAAGAAGTGGCTTACAGTGATAACTATCTCTTACGACTATTCCCCAAAAGTTTGGGAGGAACTGTTGTTGAATGGTTCTACAAAATACCATGTGGGACTATCACAACCTTTGCTAAATTTTTTGAGAAGTTCATTGCCTACTATGCCCACAATGTTGAGAATGAGTTGACCTTGTTAGATCTCTGCAACTCAAAACAGAAAGAAGGAGAAAGCCTAACAGAATACTTGCAATGATGGCAAAACCTTACCACCAGGTTATCATACTAGCCACCTGAAAAACATTTGACCAAAATCTTTATTGATAATCTACATCCTAAGCTGTCCCACTTCATGAGGATGAATTGTCTCCAAACCTATCAAGATATCAAGAGCAAGGGGATAGGTATTGAAAAGGCCCTCCTAGATGAAGGCATGATCTGACATTTCAAAATTGATGCTCAAAAACCTAGCAATGATAAATCCCGTTACTAGAATCATAACAAGAACGTTGTTACTGATGGAGCCATTGACACCAAGCATGTCCAATTTTTCATAGCTAGTCCTCCATCCACTCCTGTATACCAATAAAAACAAGCACCCATCTATCAAAAACCTCCTCAAGTCCATCAACAACCCACACAACAATATCATTCTCAGAATAATCAACAGAATTATCAGCAACAAGCCCATCAAATTTATCAAGGTAATCCAAACAATTAGGTTAATGTCGTTAATATTGCTCCCAAACAACACAAGCCCAGAGCTCAGAACAATCCAAGGAAGACCTTCACACCACTGGGTGAACCTCTGGATGTTATCTTTCACCGAATGGCCAAGGCCAACTTGATCACGTTTCCACCAATCCAACCAGTTGATGATACCACTCCCAAGCCTGATTGGTACAAAGATCATGAATACTATGATTTTCATCATGTCAAAGGACACACTACTTTGAAGTGTATGAGACTCAAAAACTATATCCAAGATCTCATTGATAAAAAAAAAATTCAAGTAGATGCACTTGCTCAAGCCTCACCAAATGCCAATTTACAAATCTATCAAAATGTGTTCCCACAACACAATGCTAGGAAGAACCAAGCTAATACCAATCATCCCTAGAATCATGGTAAAGGCAAGCAAGAAGATCACACTACTACCTAAATCAATTATGATAAATTTTTTGGATGTATAACCCAAGTTGACCCCACAGTCAATACCATCCATGTCAGAGGAGTGGATCGTCAATGTGCTATTACTACCCACAGAGGTCGGATCACTGTTGCTGGTGCCCATCCAAGGCTAGTACAAAATGCACACAATGCATACTATAACCTCATAGAACTTCTTGGGAATACACCATCCCAAATATCCATCTTGGACCTTCTCCACACTTCACCTCTCCATCAAGAGATCCTTGATCAAGCTCTCAAAGAAGGACATATCCCCACATACATTAACACCACCTAGTTTGCGACCCTTGTGGGACATCTATCTGTAGCCTGTGCTTTATCCTTCAAAACATTTGACATACTAGACATTGCACCTGACCATACTCTCCCTCTTTGCATCACTATCATGGTTAGAGACTTTGCCATCAAACGGGTCTTAATAGATAATGGCTCAACCCTAAACTTGTGTACTTTGAAATTCATTCAGCAGATTGGGTTCACCCAGGCCAATATAGCACATGAAGTAATCACTATCAAAGCCTATGACAACTTGGAGTGTACCTCAAAAGGTACTATTAATTTTCCCATTCAGCTGGGCCCAGCAACATAGGATACTATTTGCCATGTTGTTGATCTTGACCTACCATTCAATATCCTCCTAGGTCGACCATGGATTCATTCCATCAAGGCTATACCATCTACTTACCATCAGTGCATCAAATTTCCACATCAAGGCACTGAGGTTACCATCCATGCTGACCCCCAACCCTTCGCATACTATCGTGCGATGGAAGCATCATTCCCTCACTCCATTCATTGTCCTGGACCTGACATTGGTACTTCTATTGCCAGCTCGTCCTGATCCCATTGCGATCTAAAAACCATTCTCACCTCCACCCTCTCTTCTGTCAAGATCAATAACCAGGGTTGTGGTGAATATAGCCTACATGATACATTTTTCATAGGGGCCCTCCCACGTGATCCACATACCCAAGGGCGCCTGAGTCACCAAAGCAAGCCTGTTGAAGAGCTTCATGAAATCAAGAGAATCAGATCTATGACTTTTGAATCCCATGGCAACATAAACAGTCAAGAGATGGATCCTAACATCAATAGGTGGTTGTATAAAGATCCCCCACCACCTGACACTCAACTTCTTGGCTATTTCAAAGATAAATATCCAAAACAATATAAGTATACCACTAAACAATGGAACTATCAAGGCGGTGGTCTAGCACCACAAGAAGGTGGAAGCAAAGACCCAATTATAGCATCCAAAAACCCACAACATCAAGGTCTTGGCTTTAATACCCCTCACCTACATATACAAGGGCCCAATACTGCAACTGGGGGCACCAACATGACTAGTGTTCCCCTCTTGAATAGCCAGGATGACCTCTTAGAGATCAAAGACATCCCTAAAGAGAAAGAAATCAGATCCTATGATGATATCTTTGATGATGACACCCTCCTGGGGACTTCTGTCCTCCAACAACTTGCCATCAATCTCATAGATCTTCCCCTCATTCACCCTCAACTCATAGACTAGGACCAACCAAGCATTGCACACATCGATGAGTTCCCAAGCATGGAAGCACTCCTAGAATTCATAGGGGCATCAGGCCCACTATCAGTTCACAATTCAGAGTCAACTCACATCTATAAGCTTGACCCAGAAGGATACTTCGGAAAGGAGGCAAGCTTTAGGTGCAAAAGAGAAATAGACAGAGTAAAACATGAGTCCTTATGTGAAAACCCTTCTGGAGCACATTCTAATTCCAAAAAAGTAAAAATAAAGAGCGTATCTTCTAGTGAAAACTTGGCAATTCAAGCACTAGAAGATGAAGACTTGCCTCTTCCTCCCATCCAGGATCATAGACCTGAGCAATCACCTATCATCATAGAAGAAACCAAGCCAGTCAACTTAGGCACAGAGGAATGTCCGAGGATCACCTACATTGCAGCCAACATGACAGAAGGTGAATAAATGGCTCTCATTGCGCTACTTCAAGAAGCTACTAGGAACTTTGCATGGTCATACGCACACATGCCTGGACTTGATCCTAAACTTTTTGTTCATCATCTGGCTATGGACCCCAATGTTAAACTAGTAAAGTAGAAGCTACGCAAAATGCATCCCAAAGTAGCTTTATTGGTAAAATCAGAACTAGAAAAGCTCCTGGATGCAAAGATTATCAGAGCTATAGATTACTCAGATTGGATCTCCAACATGGTACCTGTCACAAAGCCTTCCGACGACATCCAAATTTGTAGAGATTTTAGGGACCTAAACAAGGCATGTCCTAAAGATGATTTCCCGCTACCTAACATAGACATGATCGTAGATCTTACAGCGGGCCATGAAATGTTGTCACTAATGGACGGCTTCTCTGGATATAATTAGATTCATATAGTAGAAGCAGATCAACATAAAATAGCATTCACAACTCGATGGGGTACCTTTTGAAACAACATGATGCCATTCGGGCTAAAGAATGCAGGAGCCACATATCAAAGAGCAATGACAGCAATCTTCCATGACATGATCCACAAGATTCTAGAAGACTATGTGGATGATATTCTTGTAAAATCAAAGACACGCCATGAACACCTTGACATCCTTGAGAGTGTGTTTGATTGCTTGCAGCACTATGGGTTAAGGCTCAATCCAAAGAAATATGTCTTTGGTGTTACATCTGGAAAGCTCCTAGGTTTCATAGTATCGTGACAAGGCATAGAGATTGACCCTAAAAAGGTCAAAGCAATAATAGAAATGCCTCCACCAAGAACACTCAAATAGCTCAGAAGCCTGCAAGGAAAGCTTCAATCAGTGCATTGGTTCATTTCTCAACTAGTAGACTAGTGCCAACCTTTTACGCATCTCTTATGCAAAGGCACAAGCTTCAAATGGGATCTCATATGTCAGAGAAGCTTTGATAAGCTCAAGGAGTATCTAGCCAATTCTCCAATCCTAGTACCACCAATTCTAGGATGCCCTCTCATACTCTACATCTCAGCAACCACTACAGCACTAGGGGCACTCTTAGCTCAGTATGATGATGAAAACAAAGAGAGAGCCATCTACTACATCAGTTGAACTCTCGTCGGCTATAAGCTTAATTACTCACCTATGGAAAAAGCATGCCTCACAGTGGTCTTTTCCACTCAAAAGCTTAGACACTACATGCTTAGTCACACAATCAGGCTCATTTCAAAGGTGGACCCCCTAAAATATCTACTATCAAGGACAACTCTCACAGGTCGTATGGAAAAATGGGTCATGATACTCATCAAGTTTGACATCCAATACATAGATCGGAAAGCAATCAAAGGGCAACTCATTGCCGATTAGCTAGCAGAAGCACCACTGGTGGATGCTTATCCACTAATCATGGAATTCCCTGATGAACACTTATGTATGATTGAAGAACAACCCATGTGGAAACTATACTTTGATGGCTCCTACACATCACATGGATCAGGAGCAGGAATCCTATTCGTCACACCTCAAGGTGACTACATTCAAAAATCATTCAAATTGGATTCCCATGTACCAACAACGTTGCAGAATATGAGGCACTCATCTCAGGTCTCAAAATAGCTATTCAATGGAATATCATAGAACTACAAGTGTTTGGAGATTCACAACTGATTATCAAGAAAGTCCTTGATGAATATCAGACAAAGGATGACAAGTTGCTACCCTACAAAGAGCTGGTGGATAGACTAAAAGAGCATTTCCTCAATCTACAATTCACACAGATACCAAGACTTCAAAACAAAGCGGCTGATGCAATGGCAAGCATTGGGTCCTTGTTAGAAATCCCATGTGATGCATCACAGTATGAATTCCTAGTCAAACAGCTACATACACCAGCTTATGAGAATGCCAATGCAAAAATGGTGTGTGTCTTGGTTGGTCCCCAGTCCCCGTGGTACCACAACATCCATGCATATATAAAGAATGGTATCATATCTCCCCATCTCACTAATAACCAATGCCAAAACCTTATTCGTAGAGCTTCCCGCTACACTCTTGTAGCCAACACCCTTTATCATCGAGGGTATCACAATATCCTCTCTAGGTGTTTAGATTCAAATGAGGCCATCCTGGCTTTACAAGAGGTCCACGCTGGAATTTGCGGTGCCCATACGAGTGGCATGGTTTTAGCTAAGCAATTGCTTCGAGTTGGGTATTATTGGCCAACCATGGAACGTGATGCTTGTGAGTTTGTTAGAAAATTTTTACCATGTCAACAACATGCAAATTGATTCATGCACCAGCACAATATTTTCAACCCATTGCGCCACCTTGGCCATTTTCATGTTGGGGCTTCGACCTAGTCAGCTTAATCACTCCCCTTTCCTTGGATGGACACAAGTACATAATAACTACCACAAAGTACTTCACCAAATGGGTTGAAGCGATTCCGCTCACCCTAACTACTGGCATTCAAATATCCAAGTTCATCCTTTACCACATCATTTGTCACTTTGGCATACCATCTACCATCTTCACGGACCATGGCACACCTTTTGAAAACTATCATGTGGATGATCTGTGTGCTAGACTCCACATCCATCATCATCTCTAGTCCATATTTCCCTCAAGGAAATGGCTAAGCTGAGGCAACCAATAAAACTATCTTGAAAATCCTCAAGATGGTTGTCAATGATTCTGGTCATGACTGGCACCTCCAAATCAATCCTGCCCTTTGGGCCTATCATACCTCTTATCGTACTCCCACAAGCACCACCCCATATTCCCTTGTATATGGTGCCCAAGCCATTCTGCCAATCGAGGTTGAGCTCCCATCATTGTGAGTCTCCATGAAGAACTACACCACTGATGAAGACTATCGTGTGGCCCGTCTCACACAGCTAGACCTGTTAGATGAAAGGAGACAACAAGCCTATGATCACTTGGCTACATACCAGAATCAACTCAAAAGGAGTTATAACAAGAAGGTCCATTCTAGACAATTTCAGGTCGGTGACATGGTCCTTAAAGAAAATTAGAAAGTCCAAGCAAACAGAGAAAAGAAAGGCAAGTTTGAGCCTACTTGGTTGGGCCCCTATGTTGTCACAACATGATTCGGCTCTGGATTTTATCAGTTATCTACACTAGAAGGTGAGCCTTTGAATGATCCAATCAACATCATACATTTGAAGAGGTTCTATGCCTAAACCAAATCTACATATTCAGAAAATAAATATTTTTTTTTAAAAAAAGCAAAAAGAAAAAGAAAAACAATCATCTAATGGTGAAAACTTGGCAATTCAAGCACCTTGGACAAGTATGTTGGTGAAAACCTAGCCAACAAGCACCATACATGGTGGACCGAGTCATTATCTATCAAACTCCCATCCCTCCATCCCAACATCTCAATCCTTTTTCTACCATCCCAATCCGCATCCACCATCCCCCAGCATTCCTCTTTTTAATAATCCTCCAGCAAATCTGCAATCCTACCTGCACATATCTTGTACCATATCTTGTATCATATCTTGTATCATATCTTGTATCATATCTTGTACCCTATCTTGTACTATATCCTGTTGATCCTTCTTGTACCATATCCTTTATGGAGAGATCTTCCTATCCCCAATCCTGAGCTTCTGTACATATCCATTGTATCTCTTTTCCCGTCCATTGTACATATCCTCATGTCTTTTTGTACATAGTCCTTGTCAGTCCTCCAGTAGCATTTGATCACAAATCTTGTCCTACCTAGCATCGCACTTCAACAACATCAATTTTAGACTATCCTTGATCATCATGACCATCTTTGAACTGCATCATTTGCCAATCAACAACACTCATTCCCTCATCAATCAGTGGGTCCTTGAGGATGTATCCTTCCTCCTGTCAGACCTAATCTTCCACCAAGCACACCAGGTCCATGTCGATGTATCCTTCCACACGTTTAGACCAATCTTTCCACCATCACATCAAATCTCTCTCCTTGGCAAAGGATGTCTTTTTGGAGTTATCATTTTGGTCTTAGATCTTGTCCTTTTAATCTTGTTAATCTTTTATGGCTTCTCGTTGTTCTCTACTCAAAGTTTCCATGATCCTTTATATCATGGTGCGCTGTGAATGAGGACAATTTAGGGCAAGGTCTTTTGATCTTTTGTTTCTGCTTGTGAGTCAGTCGTGTGTTTGTGGTTTCTTCAGCATCGTTTCCACCATGCTTCCTCTTGGGTTCATGCGTGATGCTAGGGCAACCCTGCGTGTCTTTTTAGCGTCAATCCTATGCAACGTTGGTGACAAGGCCTTGTGATCCCAGTATCCTTGGCAGGTCTCTAGCATTGCTATATTAAACTAGGTTGTGCTCTCCACATTTGCACTTGGAGCTTCCCCCAATCCCCTGCATCCTGCATCATATAGATTACTCTTGCATCTTGCATCTCTCATGTAGCTGCATCCTGCATTTTGCATTTCATCTCATCCTGCACTCCCCCATCTTTTCTCTTGGAAGCTTGGTTATTTAACTCCCCTTCTTCCTAGGTCCTTCCTTCTCTATTTCTTTTCGAGAAAATTCCAAAACGTTTACTCCTTGCGTTATTTTCTCGAGGGGGCATGACCCCTTATTCCTCCAAATTCTAGCCTTGGGCATCTTATTTTCTTGTCTTTGACACCATGCCACTTGCGGCATCGCATCAAAGAGGGGAAAAATGTAGACACCTAAAGATCCTTTATAAAATAAAGTATTTTTATTTTCTGAAAAACCCCTGATGACATCATCATTTATTAATTAATTATTTATTTAATTAATTTATTTATTTTTATGTCATTAAATCCCTTTACCTTAATTAAAAATATTTAATTAAGGAATACCTCCAAAAAATGTTTAAATCTTATTTAAACATTATCTCCTTATTTATTAATTATTTAATTAATAAATTGACCAAAAATCCCAAAATAAATAATTTATTTATTTTTTGCCCAAAACTTGGTCAATTGTCTTAAGACCACTAACCTCTTCCAGAATCTTCTAATCCTTCTTTAATTTTGATTAAAAGCTAATCCCATCATTTCCTAACCCTAATCCCAACTCAAAATATTTAATTAAGATTAAATATTTAATCCTCATGTTTATTAAATTCATTTCAATAAATATTCTCAAAACCTAAACCATGGAAATAAATAAATCTTTATCTATTTCTTAAAATCCATGTTTATCCTAAGGAAATTCTAGACTCTTCTAGAAAGTCCTAATCCTAATCCTAATCCCCCCTAACCTTGTCACATTCCCTAACCAAGGTTAGCCAACTCCTAAGCTTAACCCAAAGTCAACAAATTTCTAGAGACTTCTCTTACATGCATTAAGTGCATTTAAGGCCTCCTTATCCCTCTTACATGCATTTATCATGCATTTAAGAAGCCCCTCACCCCTTTCTTACACCCTTTGACCTTAGGCAGATTTCCCAAATTGTGCACATCCCTCCCATCTTTCAACCCAATGCCCTTGTGACACTTGTCACAAAGAGGTGGCCCTGAACTAGCACAATCCATGTGCTCCCCTTTGTATGAATCTTGGCCTCTCTTAAGGATTTTGATCCTAGCCACTCATTCCCCCTTAGGAAATCCTATAAATACCCTCATTTTTAAGAGCATTCATTCACCTTTTATTTCAAGCATTGTTATCATGCTCATTTAGCTCTAGACTTAGCATAATCAATACTAATTGTTAGTTTTTTATCATTTTCAAGCTTTCTTAAAACACATCTTAGCATAGATTTAATGGATTAACCTAGTTTTTTTCATTATTTTGCATAACCATAGCATCATATCACATCTCTATTTGGTTTAAAATGAACCTTAGCATAAACATCATGTAGCTTAATCTTCATTTCAGCATCATTTGGATCCTTGAGGCCTTAGGGGCAAATCAGGTGTTCTATACCTGTTTTGTGTCATTTATAGGGTTTTTATGGATCTCAATCCTTCCTAAAATAAAGCATTAAGAACATGCTCCAAGTGCTTAGAGAGCACACCCACATCCCCTAAGCAAGAGAAAATCAAACAGTGCTTGGGGGCACCTATTTAAGCTCTATTTGAGGTGGCTTAGTTTAGAGTTTCTTTATTTTTGGATTGATTTCATGCTAGGTTAAAATATAATATTTGTTTGGCTTGAAGCTTTCAAAATAGGTATCCTCAAAAGCCTAGTCTACACCTTTATATCATGGTGCACTACAAATGAGGATAATCTAGGGCAAGGTCTTTTGATCTTTTGCTTCTGGTTGTGAGTCAGTCGTGTGTTTGTGGTTTCTTCAGCATTGTTTCCACCATGCCTCCTTTGAGTTTCATGTGTGATGCTGGGGAAACCCTGCATGTCTTTTTAGCATCATCCCTATGCAACGTTGGTGACAAGGCCTCGTAATCCCTTGGCAGGTCTCTATTGTTGCTATATTAAACTAGGTTGTGCTCTCAAAAAGATCCAAAACATGGAGCTCCCTAAATCCCCCATCTTGCATCATATAGATTAATCTTGCATCTTGCATCTTTTCATATGGCTGCATCTTACATTTTTCATTTCATCTCATCTTACATTCACCCATCTTTGTTCTTGGAAGCTTGGTTATTTATCTCCCCTTCTTCCAAAGTCCTTCCTTCTCTGTTTTCTTTCGAGAAAATTTCACAACATTTACTCTTTGCGTTATTTTCTCGAGGGGGCACAATCCCTTATTCCTCTAAATTCGAGCCTTGGGCATCTTATTTTCTTGTCTTTGACACCATGCCACTTGTTGCATCGCATCAAAGAAGGGCAAAATGTAGACACCTAAAAATCCTTTAGAAAATAAAGTATTTTTTTATTTTTTGAAAAATCCCTGATGACATCATCATTTATTAATTAATTATTTATTTAATTAATTTATTTATTTTTATGCCATTAAATCTCTTTATCTTAATTAAAAATATTTAATTAAGGAATCCCTCCCAAAAATGTTTAAATCTTATTTAAACATTATCTCCTTATTTATTAATTATTTAATTAATAAATTAACCAAAAATCGCAAAATAAATAATTTATTTATTTTTTTCCGAAAACTTGGCCAGTTTTCTTAAGACCACTAACCTCTTCCAGAATCTTTTATTCCTTCTTTAATTTTGATTAAATACTAATCCCATCATTTCCTAACTTTAATCCCAACTCAAAATATTTAATTAAGATTAAATATTTAATCCTCATATTTATTAAATTCATTTTAATAAATATTCTCAAACCTAAACCATGGAAATAAATAAATCTTTATTTGTTTCCTAAAATCCATGTTTATCCTAAGGAAGTTCTAGACTCTTCTAGAAAGTCTTATCCTTGTCCCCCTAATCCTAATCCTAATCCACCCCCTAATCTTGTCACATTCCCTAACCAAGGTTAGCCAACTCCTAAGCTGAACCCAAAGTCAACAAACTTCTAGAAACTTCTCTTACATACATTAAATGCATTTAAAGCCTCCTTATCCTTCTTACATGCATTTATGATGCATTTAAGAAGCCCTTCACCCCTTTCTTACACCCTTTGACCTTAGGCACATTTCAAAATTGTGCACATCCCTCCCATCTTTCAACCCAATGCCCTTGTGACACTTGTCACAAGGAGGTGGCCCTGAACTAGCACAATCAATGTGCTTCCCTTTGAATGAATCTTGGCCTCTCTTAAAGATTTTGATCCTGGCCACTCATTCTTCCTACCCAAGCCCTTAGGAAATCGTATAAATGCTCCCTCTTCCAAGAGAAATTCATTAGCTTATCTTTCATTCTCATGCATTGTTATCATGCTCTTTTACTTCTAGCTTTAGCATAATCAATACTAACAGTTAGTTTTTCATCATTTCCAAGCTTTCTTAGAACACATCATAGCTTAGCAATATTGGATTAACATAGTTTCTTTCATTGTTTTCCATAGCATATAGCATCATATCACATCTCTATTTGGTCTAAAATCAATCTTAGCATAAACATCATGTAGCTTAATCTTCATTTCAACATCATTTGGATCCTTGAGGCCTTAGGGGCAAATTAGGTGTTCTATACCTATTTTGTGTTATTTATGAGGTTTTCATGGATCTCAATCCATTCTAAAATGCATAAGGAATATGCTCCATGCGAATAGAGAGCACACCCACATCCCTTTAAGCAAGAGAAAATCAAACAGTGCTTGGGTGCACCTGTTTAAGCTCAATCTGAGGTGGCTTAGCTTAGAGTTTCTTTGTTTTGGATTGATTTCATGCTAGATTAAAATCTAAATCTTTGTTTGGTTTTAAAACTTTCAAAACAGGTATCCTCAAAAGCCTTGCTCACACTGTGTATCTCTTGTGTCTAAGAAATCTTGCCCAATGGATGAGGCAGTGGCCTAAATGAGTAAATCTCTTGTCAACATACATTGATTGAAGTTATTGCAATCCAAATCTTAAAATCAAGAACCATTTTAAGTTTTAAATCTTTGGTTGTGTAGTTTGGTTACCCCATAGTAATGGAGAGTCAATGAATGTAAGGTTGGCATTAAATACTTTCTTGCTATCATCTATTATATAAACCTAGACTTTGGTGTGTAAGGTATATTTTTCACTGGGTTAGGTGCACCCACCTTGGTTTTGGAGAGCTAGAAGTGAAGAGGTCAGTCTTGTCCCTACAGTTGGTCCAATTACAATAAGATACTTTTACATTTTGGAACTAACCACTCCTAAAATCTATCTGAGGGTATATTGGTAGCCTAAGAGCATAAGCCATTTTGAAACACCAACAAAGCACAAAGGGATGCTACATCTCTTATATGCTCAATAGTAGAGGTTTGATCTTCTCCGGTGAAAATAGGAAAACTTTTAAGAGCTGATATAGGTATATCATTATGCTGCTCCAAATTCAAGGGGTTGCATTGATTTAAGGCTACAAAAGGATGTTGTCTAGCCATTAGAGGATTAAGGGGAGCTTGAATTGCTGGTGCTGCTTGCACTAGCTAGATTTGGGAAGTGGTTGTATGAATGTGAGCAGGATTAGGAGTAGAACTAGGAGTAGGATTTGCAGATTTTGATGCACTAGCTTGGGCTGCTTTAGAATTCTTTTTTACGGATGGCAGCTCCATATACACAAAATGATTCTTACTCTGCCTAGTTAGGATCTCACTCATAAGCTTAAGTATTGATCTACATGAAACAAGATTAGAGTCACCAGGTATGATTTAAAAACACTGTCACTACTCATACCACACAATAACTTGCAAAAATCTTCTTTGAAATCTGACTCACTGAGTCTTCTGTCACACTGGGCGTGCCAAAAAATGTTGTCACTAAGGATTGCACTTGAGTATGGCTAAGTGTATAACTTAGCAATCCAATGAAACATGGGAGTATTCTTAGGCTATGGGTAACCTATCCGAGAATAGACCTCTGGATTAAAGGCCAGCTTCCCTTTGGATCACTTGAGACTTACCAACTTTTAGGAGGAAATAGAGAGAGTGCATAAAAATAAACAACTGCAACTGAATGAAAAAAAAGGTGATCCACTAAATACTAAAGAGATCTATAGCTAAAATAAGTTTATTCAAACAATAAAACAAACTTTAATCACAACGTGGTTCCGCTTCCTTAAACTTCTTAATGAAACTAGGTACTTGAGATATAGAAAAGGAAGAAAACTCCACAACTCTGATATTCTCAATTGCACACAAGTTACACTACTGAATTAAAATGAATTCCTGAGAATTGACTTGAATCAACATACAGATTAAGGACACAAAGACATCATAGTAGTCCTGCATGTGATTCAAAAGAAAATCCTAAATTGTAGGGGAACAAGAAGGATCAAATTTATTGCTAAAAAGAAACTAAGTACAATTGTGTCTCTCAGAGCTACAACACTCATATCAAAGAGAAAAGAATGAAGAGCTGCGCTCAATCACCAAAAGTGAGAGGTATATAACTAAAACCTAGGAATCTGCATTCAAATTCCACTACCTCCTAAGAAAAGAAAAAGAGTTAATAAAAGACCCATGAGGCTATATCACAATTCGAATGCCAGATTCTCAGGTTTCTAGGGGGCAAGGAAAGTGGGGGCCCTAAAAATAGATAGGCAAAGGAGACCACTCTATCTACTAAGTCATGCACTGAAATATTCTAACAATGGTTTATAAAAATACCATTTTCCAGAATTTACAATAATATGTGCGATGACTAATACATTTTGACATAACCCCTATGACATGAAAATGGATTTAATGTGCCTTCTAAAATGGTCTCAACCCAAAATAGGGAGACACATTTTTTTTTTTAAAACATTAAATTAAAACCCATTTATGCACTAGCACAAACTATGGACTTAGCATATACCTCAAAAAAAATCCTCAACCACGTAAGGGGAGAATATAAAATAATCATTTTTCAAAACCCTCTCACAAAAGAAAACCCTGACATGGCTCAAATTTAGTTTCAACGGCTACCAAGTTCAAGTTTAAAACATGATCATTGATCATATGTTTCCTGACAGATTGAACAACCTACATTAGTCAACACAATGATTGACCATCCCTTTGAAAATTCCACGACCACATCACCTACCTCTCGCTCAATGGGAAACAGACAAATCGGCACAACTCGGCAGCGGACCCACCTCTTTGTTGACTTTAAATTGGATGATGGTCACATGATCGTAAGGAGAAAGAATATTCCTTGCAATCAAGTGACAAACATTAGATTTTACTGCACTGTCATTCCACCTGAATATTTTGGGCCTACCATTAGCCTCCACATCACCACCACTCAACCAATATGAAACAAGAACCTCAACATGACCTGACAGTGGGCCCACAGTCTCTATTTGCCTTTTCGTGCCAAAAGATTAGACGGTTGTCGCAATGTCAAGAATATTAACCCTCAAGCACCTTTTCCTTGTGGCATTATGACAATCGTTGATCTTGATCGAACTTTAATCACTTCAGAGCTGAGACCCCCAGATAAAACACTAACCACTTGCCAAATCACTTACGACTAAGGCACAAACAATCAGGGTTGCGTGAACACACGACCGAAGAGAATGTTGGGTCACTGAATGAAAAGTACCTAACTCCCAGAAACAAGAGACCTCATGAACACACAGTCGCCCAGTTGCTGAATAAAAACTTAACCACCTTGGAGATCAAGCAATTGTAGTCATGAAGAACCGGACCCCACTCGATCGCAGCAGGTCACATAGGAAAAGATGACACTAGAGAATAAGTGCAAAGGTGTGAAAGGTAGAAAAAAACCAAGTTTTCCAAACCTTGACAAAGGTAACAAAGAGGTAGAAAACATTAGAGTTTTATGCTTAGACAATTGTTTTAAACCCTACTCCATAAAAAGAGCTATTCCTGTAGACCTTGAAACTTGAATATCTCCCTGGGTTCTGCGATCAGGACTGGAGCATGGTGACACATTGAAGAACATGGGGCTAAGGGTGCAAGCCACAAAACTTTTTAGGCTTAATTCACAAATGAAAACATGCCAAAATTGTACGATAGGAAATTTTGGGTAACATTAACCTAGTTAGGTGAATGCAAAGTTTGAAGTAGAAAGATTGTAGAAAGTTTAAACCAGATCCACCTTTCTCAACACTATGTGGAAGCAACAACAACACGGTGGGAGAGAGAAAATGCCAAATCATTCATTTATTAAACACAACTGATTCATACATACCAGGCTGTAAAGCCTTCCCAATTATGGCCAAATATTACAATGAATTACAAAAGTCCTCAAATATGCGAGGATCTATCCAAATCTCCAATTATATCTTCTATCCAAAACTGCCTCTAAACTCTAACCAAACAACTACATTTATACAAGAGTCTACTGAACTTAGTCAGCCTTCAGATCCATAATCCATGGAAGAAATGGTTAGATCTAGGACCACACACTTCCCAATGATAGATACCAGCATTAAATCTGTGAGCCATAATAAATGCATAAGTTAGCCACAATAGAAACTCAAAATAGACTACTCAGAAACAAGGATGATTGAGAAAAAGACAACCATCATCAAGCGCTAGTGAAACTACCGACCGCACAGGAGATAACCGGCCGAACTCAGTAACCAAAGGAAACCGACCAACACCGAACCAACTTGGTCAAAGAAGGAACCGAGCAACACAGAAAAAAAACACAAACATGTTTTTGGTGACATAGGATTGCCAACGACTCGAGATGCTCTTGCATCACAAGACATCCTAGTTCCTTCTTATAGTAAATGTATGCACAGATTTCTTCAACATGCATAACACCCATAGGGGTTCGGAAGAATGCTCTTTCTAAATCATCTAGGGTAGATTTGAAAGGGTGCCTCTTGGAAACATATCTCTTCTTCTCATCAATATCAAACATAATAGGAGTAGACATAACTTAGTTTTTTATCACTTTAATTAGGTTTCCAAGAAATTCTAAATCATCGCGATAGATTATGGCTTTTGCAAATGATCAAATACACTTCTTCACTGGTGAATCACACTTTAATCCTTCAAAATCAACTTCTAGGGATTTTGTGCTCTCCCATCGCTCAAACTCAAATGCAATGAGTGATATGCAAGACTTTGAGTACTTTAAACTAAAAAAAATTTCCATTAATGCTTGCTGCGTAAACTAGACTTTCACTGAAAATCTCCAGCTTTCATTCTACAATAAATCAGGTAGTGCTCTCTTACACATAGGTTCTACTAGTCTCCAAAGGGTTAAATCCAAAGGTGCATACTCTGAGGGTGAGTATACTTGTCACGCAGGGGTCTAGAGCTAAATTAGCTCCCCCTATGACCTTGAGGGTCATTGATCCAAATGTAGAGGGTGTCTCCATTGTGGATGCATCCAATACATACTCATAAACCTTGAATTTCTTTGCCTCTAACCAAATCATGCTAGCATCTCATGAAGATTTCACAAACTTGACTTCTCCTTTGGTATCTAAAATTGATTCTTCTAGATTTTTAGGGCTTTCCTGACTTTGTGTTCTTGATCTACAAAACTTTGAGATATGTCTAGCCTTGTTAAATGGATGACAGATAACTGGAGGCCTTAAATTCATTGATGCATTCATATGAGTCACTATTTTACACTGTCTAGCTGAGTGACCATTATAATTACATATCTGACATGTAACACTATGACAATTTCTTGCATTTATTTGATTATGATTTCTCTAATTATTCTAAGTCTTGTTTTTCTCACTTTTTTTAGAATTCATAGCTCTATGACCAAATTTATTTCATGAATAACAGTAACCATTGAAAGGTCTTACCTCTTTACAATTCCTTTCTATATGTCCATGCTTGTTACATGCATAACAGGTTTGGTCTAATGTCTTGTGCTCATCCTTAAATGGTTCAATACTATTTTTAGTCTGACTTCCAGCCTCCTTAGCATCTATGGTGTCTTCTAGTGCTTTCATTCTTGCTTGCATGTTGTCAATCTGATTTTGTGCTTCATTGAATCCAATGTCACTGTTATCTCCTTTAAGTTTTTGACAATATAAGTCAGATTCAATCAGATCCTTTCTTGTGTGTAATTTATCAATGTGATTCTTTGCTTCTTTCAATTCAGATTCTAACTTTTCTTTGATGTTCCTTAGCTCCAAGATTTCCATGTTTGCTTGCCTTAATTCTTCATTCAGTTGAAGGTTCTCTTTGATCTATTCTTCATAAAATTCTTCATTCAACTTTTTTATCACTATCCCTAAATCACTGATAGAGCATTCTTTCAAATCTTTTCTTAGTCTTTTGATGACTCCTTGAGAATCACTAAATCTTTCTTCTAGTTCTTCAATTTCTTTTTCAGATATATCAAGGTCTTCAAGAGCAGCTTCAAGATTCTTTTTCAGATGTTTCATTTATGCCTTGTCCATGATCTCCTCCAGTGGTTAAACTTATTTTCTGAGGACCAGAGCTCTGATACCAATTGTTAGGAATGGGAACACTAAGAGGGGGGGGTGAATCAGTGCTCACTATATTTATTCTTTTTCTTTTTACTCTTGAAACTTAATATTGATTGCTTAAGTAAAGAAATAAAATTCAATGTAAACAAGATAAATAAAAACAACACATAACACCAATATGGTTACGGGGAAACCCAAATAGGTAAAAACCCTGGTTGGAATCGACACCCACTAATAATTTGTACTAGTGTCTTATGATCCTTGTTAGAAGATCCTTAACCCTGTTAGGAGTTTTCTTTACAATGCTTTTAGTATAGTGACCTTGTCAAGGGTTGAACCCTGTCAGGAGTCTTTTACAATAACCCTATTAGGGGAGAGGACACACTATCCTAGAGCTCACTGCTTTAGTGGTGAAGGCTACAACCTTCAGATCTTAGATACACACTATATCTGCAGGATGAACTAGTGTTGTGACACTACTTGTCAAATTAGTTCCTTTGATGTGCCAATGCTTTGACCTCTTGCAAAGCTCTAATACATCTTGACTACTCTTTGCACACTTATGCTCTACTTATCTCAACTCTATATCAATTTCCATGCTTAATTACAAAGGTGCATCTCATATTTATACGCGCTACCAAAATAATTAACTAGGTCGGCCTATAACTGATTACATAAAACACTTCCAAGTGAATTGGCTCAAGCGTCTTTACAAAAAAATATAATTACATGTCTACAACATAATTACAATAGGTGCATAGCATTTACAAAACAATAACATCATCGCTAATCAAATTACCAATAGTCAGCTCCGTACTCTATCTTGTTCTAGCATTCATACGTTGTACCTCTTCAACTATCTGTATCTTTGTCATATGGTCTCATATGATCATGCGCTCTTAGAATCAACATGAATACATACATACAAGATTAACTTCAAGGGAACATACCATAACTTGGTCATACACACGTGCATTGATGCTCTGATATGCTGGTGCTATGTTAAATGTCAAGTCTTCAGTACTTAGCCAAATTCTAATCTTCTCATGAACTACACTGACTCCAAACCACTATATGACTATGTTTCCATAATGACAACACTATGTTTAGTCATATGTAAAAGTATAGTCAACTTTCCAACACTTTGTGCATGATTGTTGGATTTTATGTGGACCTAGGTCTATGGTCATACCTTATTATGTTATTCATGGTAATTGGTTCATCTTTTTGGGGGCCAATCCTTTTTTTTTGTAATCATTTCTTTGGAAATGTAACTGTAGACACCTAAAAATCTTTTAGAAAATAAAGTATTTTTATTTTCTAAAAAACCCCTGATGACATCATCATTTATTAATTAATTAATTAATTTTTATGCCATTAAATCCATTTATCTTAATTAAAAATATTTAATTAAGAAATCCTTTACAAAAATATTTAAATCTCATTTAGACATTATTTCTCTATTTATTAATTATTTAATTAATAAATTGACCAAAAACCTTTTAAATAAATTATTTATTTATTTAAGCCCAAAACCTTAGAAATATCCTAAAGATCATTAACCTCTTCTAGAATCTCCTAATCTCACTTTAATTTTAATTAAAGGATGATTCCCCCTTTTCCTAAGCCTAATCCCAACTCAAAAACATTTAATTAAGTTTAAGTGTTAAATCCTCTTATTTATTAAATTTATTTAATAAATAAAATCCTCAAACAAAAGCCTTTAAAATAAATAAATGTTTATTTATTTCCTAAACTCTTTAATATCCTAAGAAAGCCCTAGACTCTTCTAGAAAAGTCAATCCTTCTCCTTGACCCAAACTCTACCAGAAACCTTACCCCTAACTCTAAACTTCCTCCTAACCTAAGCCCTTCCCAAATCCTATAAATACCCTCCTCTTGCAAGAGAAAAACAACCAATTCACATTCAATTCATAGTAATGTTATGTTGCCCCACTTTTCATCCTATGGCTATGCTGTCAAGTGGAAAATTTTGGTGTCACAGTCATCTAATATCTAGGTCTAAGTCTTTCTTAGGTAGGCTTTCTTTGCCAGTTTTCCCCTCATTTGCCATCTTGTTTTAAGCCGGGTGGGATGTTTTCAAGGTCTTTTTACATTGGGTAGGTTATAGACCCCAATCTGGCAAAGAAAAATGGTGCTCTATTGATGATCTTTTCAACAAGGATGATGGTTGAGTTTCAGACATTCAAAGGAATCAAGAGAAGACTCTTCATGTGATGGATGTTATGACAAAATTAGTATTGAATCATTCAAATTTTACTTTATATAACAGTGTGTACACTACAAAGTATGGATGATATTGCAATTGCAAACTCACCTAATGTAGCAGAGTGTGGACAGTCATGGAATAGATTGCATTAAAGATCATTTGAAATCTTTTGGGCAAGGTTTCATTATGGTTTTTGAAAGAAGCCTATCATTCATTTCCAATTCTCTGAGAACTTCTTATTGCCAATTGATTACAGTAGTCACTATAGAAGGACATGATTATTTATCTCATTGTTAATAGCTTTGCATTTCTCTGAAAGGTGTTATTAGCAGAATTCGGGATAAATGAAGATTAAATAATGATTAGCCTCCTTTGATGGAATTAATGTTCGAGTTATATGGTGAGTTCATTCTATTACCAACAATCATTTAAATAGTGAATTTGACATCATTTGATTATATCAATGGTTTGTATAATGTATTTGGGACTCGGTCATTGTGTTATAAGGCAATCTATACAACATGCTATGTATGTATTCTGCACTTTTATGTCCTCGAACCCATGTCAAATACAATAGAACAGATGCAAGATAGAACAAAATTTAGAGGAAATGAAGATGGTCAAAAAATGGAATTGATTCTCATTCCAGTAATGAAACTGAACTTTATAATGTTAAGGGGCATGTGGATAAGTGTCATGATTATCGACTGTGTATTTTTCAAAGAAATGATAGCTCATGGTGTAACAGAGCCGAGTTCGTAGTCATTCATATATCTTTTGCAGTTGATTAATGGTTAATACTTTGCATTATTAAGATGCATATCATGGTTTCCTAAGTCATCACGAGCTCACTGCAAACAAAATGGCAAGTGATTTGGTTCAAAAATGACAAAGTTACATGCTGGCGGGAATGTAATAATCAAGATTCTTCATCAATGACCCCTGCTGGAATCCACATGTGCCAATGGTAGAGTGGTCGCATGATCGCATCAATTAAAATAATACCATGAGATCATGCAACAAGGAAGCCTGCTGGGACCCGCCTATGCTAACAGTGTAGTTGCGATCATGCTTATGGAAATTGACCAATCATGGAACGGTCGCATGATCGCATAAATAAAATTATTACCATGCAATCATGTGACCAAATGGTGGAAGCCCTGTGGTCTCCAGATCTATGGTCCCCGCAAGATCGCATGACTGAGAAACCGGTCTTCTGATCATGTGAGATGCAGCCACGTGGACTCCTCAGCATATGCGGGCCCAATTCATATGGTAGCCTTTCTTTGCAGCATAGCAGGATTGAGACACATGGTGGTGGGTCCTTGGGCGGTGACTGGTCCAGTTTTCATAGGCCGGCAGGGTAATACATTGGCAGTGGGGCCTGAACTTTCAGTGAGGTGGCGGTGGTTAGGAGATCTACGGTGGTCGTAAGATCTCATGGAATCTTCTGACCCCATGAGATCTTGCGCCCACCGTTAGATCTGAATCTCAGTCAAGGTGGGCCTGGGGTTGGCAAAGTGGATGCGTGGCTGCGCAGTTAAGGGATTTTGCATAGTCATTGGATAAAATCAGGGTTAAGGAAAGGATCATGCGACTCGGTGACTAAGAGGAGATGAACCCAGGGTTAATTTAGAGTTAAGTCTGCAGTAAGGATCGAGGTGGGTCTGAATGTGCTGACATGTTGGTATGCTTGCTTCCGATTGGCTTTTGACTGGTGATGTGGACTTTAACCTTTCATAGGGGCTTGTGACTATTTTGGGGATGATCCAAATCATCCGATTTGCCAAGAAGGATGGGATTAACGGCCATGTTTTAAACGAAGAGCTGGTAACCGTTGGGGCCTGAATTTGAACATTTCTGTAGGGTTTTTTTTGCCAGTTGTGATTTGCAGACTTTCTCAAGCCAAATTAGATGAAAGGATAAAGTCTTATCAGTTCCTCCTTGTTGTGATGTCGAAACACCTATCTTTAGTCTTTTCAAATTCTAGAATTTGAAACATTTTGTATTCCCATGAATGCTATGTATTGTAAAATTCTATATATACTGTAAAGGAAGTTAATAAAGGGTCAGCAAAATTTTTGGTGTGAAGCTAGTTGCAGAGACAATCAAGTTCAGTGCCATTTATTTTCTATCCAACTGTATCTGGTGTTATTTCATTGTGTTGAATTGGGAATGATAAATAAATAGAGTTTTGTTCTATTGTTTTCAGTTTAGCTAATCAGTAGGATAATCAGAGAATTATATAACTAGTTGTGGAATTGCATCAGCTACTTCATTTGCATTTCATAATTTGCATAATCATTTTTCCAATGCATCTCATAATTTGCATTTTTCATAATTGCTTTGTTGGGAAATTCATAAGATTGTGAAGGTCACAGCATAGCATCTTTGCATTTAAATCCTGCTTGAGATTTCACTTGCATGGGTGGAACTCGGTTTTCCTCTATTGTTCTCTAGTTAAGAACTTATTTGTAGTAGGGATAAGATTTGAAACATAATTCATTGAATATTTTTCATATAGGGAGCTATACCTCAATTCAGAGGGAAACTAGATATTCTCAGAAACAGTTTCCCAACTTTTGAGTAAAATTGTTCTTTGATATAAATTGGGCAAATAAAAGGAGTTTGAAAAGAACAATTTGTTTACCAATAGATTTTTGGTGACTCTGCTGGGGACTAAAAAATAGTCATGTGATCAGAAAGTATTTGAAAACATACATAGAGCTTGAAAGAAGGTCAGGGAGTGAGTTACAAACAGCATTGGTAATGAGTCACTCTAGAGAAATCAAAATACTTAAGGAGTGATAGGGAAAAAGGTGAGGAGGATCCAACTTTCCAGAATTTAGAAGCACTTGGATATCCCTTGTTAGAAGTACCTCATCAGAAAGGTGGGCGTCAATCTAGAAGCAGGCCTTCATCACCACCAAAAGTAGTAAGTACATTTTCTACAACTTGCCAAGTATTGACTTTGCACGGGGTTGTTCCTCCATAAGTTATCAAATTTCCACAATATCCTCTGCAAAATCAACCGAATATGGTTGCACCTTGGGCAGCTGCTACTGGGCCACTCAATTTTGTAGCTCACCATCTTCTTCCTTCTGGTTCCCAGAAGAATATACCCAAGTTTGCAGGAGATGGGAAGATTACTACAGATGAACATATAAAATCATTTTTCACAGCTATAAATATTTTGGGAGTTAATCATGAAGATGTTGCAGTCTGATTATTTGTTGAAACCCTTACTGAAGTGGCTGCAAATTAGTTTTATCACTTAACTGATGGAGCTATCACTAGTTGGAATGCCATGAAGACAGCTTTTGAAAGTCATTTTAAAACTACTGAAGATGAAGATGCTTTGTTGGCTCAATTAACATCAGTAAAGAAACTTCCTTCTATGAGCATGAGAGGTTTTGTTGCCAGCTTCAACAAGATTACCAATAGAATTCCAATAGCAGATAGACCCATAGAGGGTAATCTGAAAACATTCTTTATCAGTGCTATGCCTCCTGAAATTAACTTCGAATTAAAAAGATCTAGACCTACAAATTTAGAGGCAGCTCAGAGGACTGCAGTAGAGTTAGAAGATGACATGATTTCAGTAGGAAGGTGGAAGCGTGAAATTCAAAATAGAGCTAGTACTAGTGGAACCACTTCATCAGAAGAAATGATTTAGAAGTTATCTAATGAGATTATTACATTGAAGAGGTAGCTTCCAAAATTCAATAATTCATATCAAAGAAACTTCTCAGGGAAAACTGGTGATAATAATAACAAACCTTTGCAATTGCCTGGATTACAACAGAGGTTAGCAATAGAAGCTCCACCTAAAAAAGTGAATGGATGTGTACTTCACTTGACCACTGATCATGACAGTGAAAGTTGCCCGGATGTGATCAGTAGAATGCAATTTTTGACTATCAATGAGCCCAGTTCTCCCCTATCCAGTGATGAGACTAAAACATGCTCAAATGGCGACTCCAGAAATTTATTTTTAGAGTATGTATCAGACTCAAAGAAGCAGGGAGAATGTTATGCCACCATTATTGGACATACTTATAATGTACTCACTAGAGGACAAAAGGCAAAGGTGGCTGCTGATTCAAAAGATGTTCAAGCAAAGCAAAGTCAACCAACATCTAAAACACAAGGTACTAATAAAGGGGTGGAGACTTTACAATCTGGTAAGGAGTGCAATTCCTTTGACTTTATTCAATTTTGCAAAGACCCTAAAATTTAGATTTCTGCCATTGATTTTCTTAAATCACATCCCAATGAGTTGAAAAGATTTATTGAGTATTGTAGAGATGAAAATATAGAATTAAATCATGCTGCAACTTCTGGATTAGAGGATGAAACATTGATTGCAAACCTTTTCAATGAAGTTGAGAATTCTGTCCTAGCTACTTTTCCTGGGCAAAAACCAGAACCATTCTATGTTTCATTGTTTATCAATGGGTGGAAGTTAAGCAATTGTATTATTGATTCTGGAGCTTCGGATAATGTGATGCCTTACACATTGGCTAAAGCTCTAGGCTTAACACTTACTAAAGCCAATGGTAGATGTTATGCAATGGATGCCAAACAAGTGAGTCTGGTGGGTCAAATCAAAGAGATACAGGTTGCATTGGCGGCATATCCCGAAAAGAGAATACTTCTAACCATTCTAGTTGCAAACATTCCTGTTAGTTATGGCCTGTTATTGAGCAGAAGTTTTTGTAGGGATTTAGGTGGAGAGATTAAATTAGATTGGTCTCAAGCAATAATTCATGTTGGTAACAAAAGAGTGAAATTAGAACCTGAGGAGAAATCTAAATTCATAGTTCAAAAATCAGACAATCCTAAGGCCCAAATTTTATATCAAGAGTTGGAGTTTGGTAATTACATGTTGTATACAGAGGATGATGCTGTGGAAAATGAATTAGAAAAATTAGAATCTAAAAATTCTGGAAAAGAAACACAAATCTGGACACTAGAATTTGATGGTAGCTGCTCATCATCCGGTTCCGGTGCTGGTATTGTTTTAATTTCTCCAACTGGTGAATTAGAGCCTCTAGCATTTAAATTACAATTTAATAACACCAATAACAATGTTGAATATGAGGCATTATTTCTTGGCATCATAGCAACTAAGGAAAGAGGAATTAAAATTCTAAAAGCCCAAGGTGATGCAGAGCTGGTTGTAAAACAAGTGAGAGGTCAGTATTCAATGAAAAATCATAAATTGAAAAATTACTGAAACAGAGTTTGGGATGAAATTGAAACATTAGATGCATTTTCTATAAATTCTGTCCCTAGAGAAATGAATATGAAGGTGGACTCTTTGGCTGTATTAGCATCCTTATTGCTTCCTCATCTAGATTTTAAAGATAAGAAATACCAGATTGAAGTCATCTACAGGCCATCAATACCAGACAATATAGAAGATTGGCAGATTTTCAATGATGATAAAGGTCTGCAGCTATTTTTGGAGAACACTAAAGGTCTTGAAGATGAAAGTAATTGTTTGGATGATTCTATAGAGAAAGAAAAACATGAAAATTAAGGGATTACACAATTGAAAAGTAATACAATTCCACCTTATTTTGTGTCTCTAGAAAAGCTCTTCAATCGGCATGATATGTATGTAAAGAAGAAAAGAGCAGAGAAGGGGCCAACTACAGGAGAGTTTGAAAATATAAATATTGGGACAGATGTCAATCCCAAAATGATAAATATTGGTAAATGTTGTACACTGGAGTAAAAGGAGAAGGCAAAGGAATTGTTTCAAGAATATCAAGACATCTTGGCCTGGAGCTATGAAGATTTAAAGAGTTTCATCAGTGCAAATTTCAAACACATGATTCCTCTGAAACCAGATGCTATACCTTTCTGGCAAAAATAGAGATGTTATAATCCAAAGGTAGTAGATGCCATTTACAGGGAAATTGATAAAATGTTGAAAGCTAGAATTATTTATCCAATACATCATTCTACATGGGTTGCAAACATTGTGCCTGTAAGAAAGAAAAATGGTGAAATTAGAATATGTGTTGACTTCTAGAATTTAAACCAAGCTTCTTTGAAAGATAATTATGCATTGCCAAATATGGATCACTTACTACAAATAGTGGCTGGAGCCGAGATGATGTCTATGCTGGACGACTTTTCCGGGTACAATCAAATTGAAGTGGAAAAGAAGGATCAACACAAAACAACTTTTACAACTCCTTGGGGTACCTTTGCATATCACAGAATGCCATTTGGTTTGATTAATGCTGGTGCTACTTTTCAGCGAGGTATGGATGCTTCTTTTGCTGATATGAAGAACAAAATAATTGTGATTTACCTTGATGACTTAACAATGTTTTCTAAGAAGAGGAAGGATCACATAGATGATTTGAAGAAAGTGCTATAGCGATGCAGGGAGCATGGTATATCTCTAAACCCAAAGAAGTTAGTATTCTATGTGACGGAAGGAAAACTATTGGGCCATATTGTGTCACAAGAAGGAATAAGGATTGATCCAGAACGTGTGAAAGCTATTCAAAGATTAAGCTTGCCTTCAAATAAGACTGTTGTTAAATCTTTCTTTGGCCAACTTAATTTTCTTGGAAGATTTGTTCCTGATTTTTCAGAGATTACCAAATGTATTGTAGATATGATGAAAGGTAATGCTGTTTGCAAATGGAATGAGTAGGGAAAACAAGCTTTCAATGAAATTAAGGAAGCAATTGCTAATGCACTAGTCCTAAGTCATCCGGATTATAAAAAAGATTTTATTATATACTGCTATGCTTCAGAACACACATTGTCTACAATTTTGATACAAGAAAATAAAGAAGAAATTCAAGCACCTATAGCATTCATGAGTATACCTTTGAAGGATCATGAATTGAAGTACTCACAATTAGAGAAACATGCATATGCTATAGTGAAAGCATTGAAGAATTTCCGTTTCTATATTTTACATTCACATTCTTTAATTTTGTGCCTGATATTGCTGTGAAAAGTATTTTAACACAACAAGATGTTGGCTGCAATAATAGAGGTTCATGGATTGCCAAAACTCAAGAATATGATATTGAGATTAAGCCTACAAAATTAGTCAGAGGAAATGCATTATGTAAAGCCATAGCAGAGAATTTGGAAGAAGAAGAACCAGCAGCAAATCAACTAGTTTTAAATGTAAGTCTCCAAGATCCTTGGTTTGAAAATATTGCATCCTTTTTAACTTATGGAGAATGTCCAAAAGGATTGACAGCCAAACAGAGAAGGGATTCAAAATTAAAAGCTGCTAAATATGTGATTTGGGAAGATAAGCTCTACAAGAGATCAATTGATGGCACGTTTTTAAGATGTGTTGATAAGCAACAACAGGAGCAGTTGCTGAAAAGTTTTCATGATGAGGCTTGTGGAGGACATTTTTCTTCTTCAGTCACAGCATTTAAAATTCTGAGGCAATGTTATTACTGGCCTGGCATGTTTAGAGATGCATATCATTGGGTGGCTAAATGTGAAAAGTGTAAAATGTTTTTCAACAAACCACAGTTAGCAGCACTTCCATTAAAACCAGTTATCATAGATGGTCCATTTCAGCAGTGGGGCCTTGACTTCATTGGTCCAATGAATCCAGCATCTAGTGCGGGGCATTCTTATATAATTACAGCTATTGATTACTTCATGAAGTGGGTTGAAGCTAAAGGAACCAAGAAGACCACTTCTGAGGTAGTGTGTGAATTCATAAAGGAGAATATTATGGTAAGGTTTGGAGTTCCTCATAAATTGGTAATGGATAATGCTGCTTACTTTTCATCTATTGAAATTACTAATTTTTGTTTTGAGTATGGTATCTCAGTCAGCCATTCATCTGATTATTTCCCACAAGGAAATGGTCAAGCAGAGTCAAGTAATAAGAATTTGATCAATATTGTTAAGAAATTGGTGTTAGACAATCATAAAAATTGGTACAAAAAGATACATGAAGCACTATGGGCTAATAGAGTGACTCCAAAGAGAGCAATCCGGATATCTCCATTTGAGTTAGTGTATGGAGTTGAGGCAAGCCTTCCATTACCACTAGAGTTGGAAACATGTAAGTTGAGGACAGTCATAGAGGATGATATTTACAAGAATGGTTTGGAGAAAAGAATCATGTATTTGAGCAAGCTAGAAGAAGAGAGGGAAAGAATGTTGGATCGCATTAATCAACATCAAATGAAGGTGAAGAACTTGTTTGATAAGAAAGCTAGACCCCATAAATTCATGGTTGGAGATCTTGTTTTGCTATGGAATAAGAGGAGAGCTCCCAAAGGGATGCATGGGAAGTTTGAAACATTATGGAAGGGTACCTATACTATTCACCAGGCTTTTGAAAAGAATTCTTTCAAGCTGGCATATCCAAATGGAGAGGTACTTCCCTTGACCTATAATGGTCAAGATCTAAAGCTATACCAAATGATCAATTGAAAATAGGTATCCCTTGTTCTATACTATAGTTTTGTTCTAGTCTGTGTTTCCTAGTTTAGTTTTCCTGCTTTCTTTAGTTAGTTGTAGCTTCCTTGCTGCTTTGTTTCCCTTGTTTACTTTTTTTGTGTTGCTGCCCTTTTCATTCATGTGTGAAACCAGAGATTCAAGATTCATTGCTTAAACATGGGAATGTTCAAGTCCCCAGTCAGAGCCATCTATTGACCCACTTTTCATCCTATGGCTATGCTCTCAAGTGGAAAATTTTGGTGTCACAGTCATGTAATGTCTAGGTCTAAGTCTTTCTTAGGTAGGCTTTCTTTGCCAGTTTTCCCTTCATTTGCCATCTTGTTTTAAGCCAGGTGGGATGTTTTCAAGGTCTTTTTACATTGGGTTGGTTATAGACCCCAATCTGGCAAAGAAAAATGGTGCTCTATTGATGATCTTTTCAACAAGAAGGATGATGGTTGAGTTTCAGACATTCAAAGGAATCAGGAGAAGACTCTTCATGTGATGGATGTTATGACAGAATTAGTATTGAATCATTCAAATTTTACTTTATATAACAGTGTGTACACTACAAAGTATGGATGATATTACAATTGCAAACTCACCTAATGTAGCAGAGTGTGGACAGTCATGGAATAGATTGCATTAAAGATCATTTGAAATCTTTTGGGCAAGGTTTCATTATGATACTTTGGAAAGAAGCCTATCATTCATTTCCAATTCTCTGAGAACTTCTTATTCCCAATTGATTATAGTAGTCACTATAGAAGGACATGATTATTTATCTCATTGTTAATAGCATTGCATTTCTCTGAAAGGTGTTATTAGCAGAATTTGGGATAAATGAAGATTAAATAATGATTAGCCTCCTTTGATGGAATTAATGTTCGAGGTATGTGGTGAGTTCATTCTATTACCAGTGATCATTTAAATAGTGAAGTTGACATCATTTGATTATATCAATGGTCTGTATAATGTATTTGGGACTCGGTCATTATGTTATAAGGCAATCTATACAACATACTATGTATGTATTCTACACTTTTATGTCCTCGAACCCATGTCAAATACAATAGAATAGATGCAAGATAGAACAAAATTTAGAGGAAATGAAGATGGTCAAAAAATGGGATTGATTCTCATTCCAGTAATGAAACTGAACTTTATAATGTTAAGGGGCATGTGGATAAGTGTCATGATTATCGACTATGTATGTTTCAAAGAAATGATAGCTCATGGTGTAACAGAGCCGAGTTCATAGTCATTCATATATCTTTTGCAGTTGATTAATGGTTAATACTTTGCATTATTAAGATGCATATCATGGTTTCCTAAGTCATCACAAGCTCACTGCAAACAAAACGGCAAGTGATTTGGTTCAAAAATGACAGTTACATGTTGGTGGGAATTTAATAATCAAGATTCTTCACCAATGACCCCGGCTAGAATCCACATGTGCCAATGGTAGAGCAGTCACATGATCACATGAATTAAAATAATACCATGCAATCATGCGACAAGGAAGCCTGTTGGGACCCGCCTATGCTAACAGTGCAGTTGCGATCATGCTTATGGAAATTGACCAATCATGGAACGGTCGCATGATTGCATAAATAAAATTATTACCATGCAATCATGCGACAAGGAAGCCCTGCAGTCTCCAAATCTACGGTCCCCGCAAGATCGCATGACTGAGAAACCGGTCTTGCGATCATGCGAGATGTAGCCACGTGGACTCCTCAGTAGATGCGGGCCCAGTTCATACGGTAGCCTTTCTTTGCGGCATAGCGGGATTGAGACACATGGTGGTGGGTCCTTGGGTGGAGACTAGTCCAATTTTCATTGGCCGATAGGGTAATACATTGGCAATGGGGCCTAAACTTTCAGTGAGGTGGCGGTGGTTAGGAGATCTGTGATGGTCGTAAGATCTCATGGAATCTTTTGACCCCATGAGATCTTGTGCCCACCATTAGATCTGAATCACAGTCAAGGTGGGCCCAGGGTTGGTAAAGTGGATGCACGGCTATGCAGTTAAGGGATTTCACATAGTCACTGGATAAAACTGGGGTTAAGGAAAGGATCATGCGACTCGACGACTAAGAGGAGATGAACCTAGGGTTAACTTAGAGTTAAGTCTGTAGTAAAGCTGGAGGTGGGTCTGAATGTGCTGACATGTTGGTATGCTCGCTTCCGATTGGCTTTTGACTAGCGATGTGGACTTTGACCTTTCATAGGGGCTTGCGACTATTTTGGGGATGATCCAGATCGTCTGATTTTCCAGGAAGGATGGGATTAACGGTCATGTTTTAAACAAAGAGCTGGTAACCGTTGGGGCTTGAATTTGAACATTTCTGTAGGGTTTTTTTTTCTAGTTGTGATTTGCAGACATTCTCAAGCCAAATCAGATGAAAGGATAAAGTCTTATCAGTTCCTCCTTGTTGTGATGTCGAAACACCTATCTTTAGTCTTTTCAAATTCTAGAATTTGAAACATTTTGTATTCCCATGAATGCTATGTATTGTAAAATTCTATATATACTGTAAAGGAAGTTAATAAAGGGTCAGAAAAATTTCTGGTGTGAAGCTAGTTGCAGAGACAATCAAGTTCAATGCCATTTATTTTCTGTCCAACTGTATCTGGTGTTATTTCATTGTGTTGAATTGGGAATGATAAATAAACAGAGTTTTGTTCTATTGTTTTCAGTTTAGCTAATAAGTAGGATAATCAGAGAATTATAACTAGTTGTGGAATTGCATTAGCTACTTCATTTGCATTTCATAATTTTCATAATCATTTTTCCATTGCATCTCATAATTTGCATTTTTCATAATTGCTTTGTTGGGAAATTCATAAGATTGTGAAGGTTACAGCATAGCATCTTTGCATTTAAATCCCACCTGAGATTTCACTTGCCTGGGTGGAACTTGGTTTTCCTCTATTGTTCTCTGGTTAAGAACTTATTTGTAGTAGGGATAAGATTTGAAACATAATTCATTGAAGACTTTTCATATGGGGAGCTGTACCTCAATTCAGAGGGAAACTAGATATTCTCAGAAACAATTTCCCAACTGTTGAGTAAAATTGTTCTTTGATATAAATTGGGCAAATAAAAGGAGTTTGAAAAGAAGAAAAATCTATTTACCAACATGTTATAATGCTAAGATAGTTCTAAATCCTTAAAGCTTTCATACTAATTGTTAGATTTCAATCATTTTCATGCGTTTATAACTCATCATAGCTTGGAATAAATGGATTAACCTAGTTTCCTTCATTGTTCTTCATAGCATAGCATCATATCACATCTCTATTTGGATTAAAATCAATCTAGAAATAAGTATTCATAGCATAGACTCCATTTTTGAGCTTGTAGGATCCTTAAGGCCTTAGGAGCAAAATGGGTGTTCTATACCTAGTTTTGTGCCACTATGGAATTCTTTTGGTCCCTAAGCTATCCCAATATCTCCTAAAAAGTATTAGGGACATGTTCCATGTGTTTTGAGAGCACACCCATATCCCTCTTATCAAAGCAAATCAAACAGTGCTTGGATGCACCTATTTAGGCTCAATCTGAGGTGGCTTAGCTTAGTTGTTTCTTGTTTTGAATTGATATAATGCTAGATTAAAACCTAAAATTTTCTTATTTTAGCCTTTCAAAATAGATACGGATAGCCTAGTCTACATTCTAGCATGCTCGATGGGACCCCTGTCTTGATCATCTACTCCAAAATCAACTTCTCTTGGCCATTTTTTTTAATTTTATTTCAAAAATCTGGGTTGTAACATTTCACTCTCGGTCACACTTGCACATACATTCTCTGTTGCTACACATATGTCCAAGATTTGAAAAAACTACACATTTATCACTTATGACTGTGCATACATTATATGTCTATACGCATGTTTGCAAGATTTGTAAAACTATGCATTTGTCACTATAACCTACGCATGTGGTCTCTGTATCTACGCATTTATACCAGAAATAGGTAATCTGATGTTTTTTAAGTTTTTGAAACTTTGATTTTTCCTACAGGTTCTAAACTCCATGTTTTTTGTAGGTACTTCTTGAAGGACAAAGCAATAATCAATAAAATCCTAAAAGCGTTAAGGCCCATTAACTTGCTTCTCAAAATAGGAACTTCAAATCTTTCATTTGATTTCTCAAAACTAACTTCATATTGCAAAGTCTTGAATGCCTTCTTTTCCAAATTTCATGCATCAAAGTTAAATTAGGAACTTATGTTTCAGAGATAAAAATCAAAGCAAAGGTCAAAAGAAAATCTTGAATGAAACTAAAGAAATGAATCTAAGTCCAAATTGAGTCATTGTCATTTTGAAAATCAAACAAACTCTTGAATGCATTAAACTGAAAGAAAAAGCATCTCTATTCCTTTCTTTTTCAGTTCAAGAAAAATGCAAAATCAATCTTGAATGAATTGAGGATAAAAAAACAAAGCACTTTCTCAAAGTTCTAAACCAACACACAAACTCAATCTTGAATGCTCAAAGAAGAGAACTTGCAATCACTCAAATATTTACTTTTTGGAGAAAGAAAAACTCAAAACCTAAACACTTGTGTCTTCAGAAGTTTTCAATTCAATCACACTTAATCAATTTTTGAGAATGGAATATTTGCTTGATGCACATGTAGGAGTCTTCAATTTCTTGCAAAATCCTTGTTAAAGTAAGCAACATAAAACACTTGAACTTAGACAAGTTCACTTGTTTTACTTTTAGTGAGGCCTATCCGGGGAGAAAAATGCTTCCTCTCTGGAGAACAAACTCAAACCGGTATCTTCCCCGATCGGTTGTTGGTTCCTCTCTTCATTTCTACTTGTAGGTTTACACTATGATTGACAACTAAATGCCACTGACTCTATCACCACTCCAAAGTCTACAAGGAAAAGGGCCAATTAACAAGGATCAAGGAGATCCTCCTATGCTTTGAGCCTTAATGCTTAGGTGGGTGTACCCTTGATTCACTTCAAAGGAATCAAAAAATATTATACAACTATACCCCTTACTAACTAATTGAAATATTTTATCATTTAATTTGTGTGTGTGATTGATGATGATGGATTGCATCTAGAGAAGAGATCAATGCCTTAACCTAGGGCATAGAGTCACCTAATAGCATACATCAACTGAAAACCCTAACTCAAACACACTTGAATTCAGGATAAGTGCTTTGCCTATTATCCCTCTCACTCACATATCAAGACATCAAATCCTTATCTAGCCATGAACTCGCTGAAAATACCACAAAGACTTTAATCCTAACTTTGTTAGGAACTTAAAAATAATTTCAAAATACTCTTTGTTTACCATATGCTAACCCACTTTGTGAAATTAACATATATGAGCTCAAGAACAAAACAAGAAGACATACACAAATATGAAATTGGAATCCAAATGTATTCTCATTAAAATTTGCAAAATCAATACATTATCAAACAACAAAATGCTAAAGAAATAGACCTAAAATCTAGGCTCTCCTCGCTCAGTATAATACCATCAACAAAAACCCTTACAAAATATCACTTTTTTCAATATATACCACTACTAGTCATCTTGGAATCCCCAAAATAGGATGCAACAAGCTTCAAATGACTAGAGTTAGGGTTTCACCCAATAGAACAACCAAATCAGTCAAAAAATTTATTACAAGGATGGAAACCTAGGTGATCAGATCCAAAAATGATCCCCATTCATGAGAATTTTTTGAGTAATGTACCAAGGGCCGTAAATTTTTCATGCCAATCAATCTAATCACCTATCTACAACATGCCTAGAGTAAGAAAACTCATCCCCTCATGGTACAAAACTCTCTGCAAATAATCATCAAACCCTCTAAACCACACTACAACAGTTGACACCACCAAACTAATCAAATCTGGCCGCTAAATCCAGTTGCTAACAATCCCCTTCAAAAATTTGAATTCAAACTGCAACGGTTATATCCATGGTGCTTGCAGAAAATCGGTGGTCATCATTCAACCTGAGATCAACTTTAAGTCATGACCATTCGATCTTGTCCTTTTGTGGGCTTTATGACTTAACTCATCAAATAGCCCTGGGTTTACTCCTAGCGAACATGTGATAAAGCATTTTCTTATTCATGAAGTGAAATTCCTAACCTGAGCTTAACCTAGTGATTCAGTGAACAAACAAGAAAAACCAAACCTGGTCACATTTGGTGAACTAGCGACTGAAGACCCCTTTCCAGTTCATGGAATACTTTTTCTCTCTGCCAGTTTATTTAGTGATTACACAAACACTTGTTCGCCAAATTGCCAAAACATTTAGAGCCCTGCCACCTTTCTTCGTGAATGAGAAAAGCCTTTTAAAATTTGTCAAGCTACTAAACATATTTATCCAGACTGCTAGACCTCAGACCCTCACCTGGACCCACTTTGTTGCACTTGACATCACACCATTCATTGCTTACCACCCAATCACCTCTAACACAGGACCCACTAACACTCCAACATCAAAATGGATGGCTGGCACATGTTCTCATGCAGTAAGAATATTCCATAAGATCATGCACCAACCATCGATCAATATTTCTGACTCAGGTCTCACTGACAAGCTCCATGTCAACCTTCATCGAGCAATGAGGAGATGCCAAATTGAGTACATGTAGCAGTGGACCCGCCAAACTTTATCACTTTTGAAAAAGGTGAAATCGACGGTCATCTGAAGATCTCATGTGTCTGACACATTCCTTAAGAAATTATGCTTGTTGTTGATTCTCTACAGATGTCAGGACCCTCTCACAAGCCAGAAACCAGGTCCCATTGACAACTGCCACCATATTATATCGTGGACCAATCACAAATTGCCAACTATACCTATGTGTCATTTTAGACCCACCATTTATTACTGACCTGAACACCTGGCGAAATGGATGGTTGGCGCATGTTCTGAAAGGCTTAAAAGATTATATGAGAATACATGCCAACCGTTGATTTGGAATCATAGCTGATATCATAGAGTGTGACCCCACCATGCTGCATAGGATACTTTGACGAATCAGGGACCACCACATCACAAAATCCAACAAGTGGACAGACAATTTTTTCTTCATTCGCAAGTCATTCTAACAACCCTACCACTTCATTGATTCTTTCCGCCAATAGGGAAGTGCCATATGTGCATACCTGGCAGTGGACCTGCCACTTTGAAACATTACATCACAAAAGAGAATCAACAGTCATCATGAAAGAGCATGCCTCTGACACACTCAATGCACTTTCACAACAACCATTAGATTGAGATGGTGTCAGGAGACTGGGGCTAGGAAATATTAAGGCCGAAACATTAGGAAAAATAAGGCGTAGGACATAGGAAAATTTAAAGCACCACCAGGCACATAGACTTAGGATATATTAAAGAAAGAAAACATCCACGGGGTGACCAAAAATATAAAGCATGTGTGTTATAGGAGATTTAAGTGGCCCCAAAAAGTAACTTAAAATTAGAACAGGGTCAGGGTAGACTTAGGGTTTTTTCACTATAACAGCTAGATTTTTAAATCTTGACAAGGGTTTTAAGGCCAGAGACAAAAAAAATAAAAATTTGCAGGGACCAGAAGAAAAGTGCTACAGCCATGAAATTTTTTTTAGGTACTAACAATGCCTCTATCTAGGGATGTGTGGCTCATGCAGGCACAACAAGAATCTATAATCACTGGTTAAAGCAGACCACCCCACAAGACAAAAATTGAACAACAAAGAGCAGCAGGACAAAACCCTACAAACCAAGACAAAATGAAACAAGGGCAAGCAACTATTTACAAAAATTACAACATATATAGACCTAACTACTATTCATGGAAACAAAATCTTTCAACTGAAGTATTTCTTTAAGAATTGTCCATGAACTGGAAATTCTTGAACTTCACCATTCAATTCTTTGATCATATATGAATCCTGGCCCCATTTCTCATGAATTAGATATGGCCCTAACCAAAGTGGATCAAATTTTCCATGTTTTCCTTTATCCTCCAGTCTGGCATCCTAAATCAATATCAAATCACCAGGTTCAAACCTTCTTTCAATAGTTTTCTTGTCATACAAACTCTTAACCTGTAACTGCAATTTCACATTTTTTGAAGCTGATTCTCTTCTGGTTTCATCCAGTCTGATGAGATCTTCAATTCTCAACTGCATTTCATCATCTATATCATCATCATATAACTGAACAAACTTGTACATTTCCAATAAATTATTCTGAGGCATTCTTGCATGTATTCCATATACTAGGTCAAATGGCGCACAACCAATTGCCTTCTTCATAGTCACCCTATCATCCCATAGAACTAATGGAAACTTTGACTTCCATGCTCTTTTATTCTTTTCAAGAATCCTATTTAGGATTTTTATCAGGCTCTTATTAGATGATTTTGCCTGTCCATTTCCTTATGGATGATAAGGTGAGGAATTTGACCTCTGAATTCGTAGACCTTTGCAAAATTATTTGTACTTAGTAGACCTGAAGCACATTGCATTGTCACTGACTATCCTCTTAGGGAAACCAAACCTTGTAACAATATTATTCAGTAAAAAATCAATTACCACCTTACTAGTTGCATTTCTTGTAGGGATAGCTTCTACCCACTTAGTAAAATAATCAATAGCAACTAGTATCCATGAATGTCCTCCACTAGACTTGTTTGGTATTTCCCTTATGAAATCTATTCACAATTGTTGGAAAGGAGCTTGCACTTCTACTGGCCTTAAGGGCATATTGCCTAAAAAGTTAAGCTTACCAGAGAACCTTTGACAAGCATCACACCTCCTTACCAACTTTTCTACATCCTTGAAGATTGTGGGCCACCAAAATCCTGCTCTCAAGATTTTATGAGTAGTTGTTTTACCCATGTAATGCCCTCCACAAACTCCCTCATGCATTTCTTTCAACAAATTGTTAGCCTGATTTTCATCCACACATTTCAAAAGTATGTAGTCTAAATTCTGTCTATATAATTTACATTTCACAATTACATACCTGATGGCCTATAATTTTAATGTCCTCTTCTGATTATCATTCATTCTTGCTAGACATTTCATATTCCTCAAGTAAAATATAACATCTTGATACCAAATACAATCATCCATATCACATGTGTAATCAACCTCAGCTTGATTTATCTAATTTGCATCAAGATTGGATTGAGCCATCAGTTTTTCCAATCCTTGTCCTCTAACCAATTTAGTAATTTGGATGTCAATATTGAATTCTTGAATTCTATTTATCCATCTGCATCTCCTCCCAGACACCTCTTGCTGTGAGAAAATATCTTTGACTACTGCACTTGGTACAAAGGCAATCACAATTGCTCCCATCGGATAACATCTAAAAGCCTTGATTGCCTTGACAAGTGCATATGCTTGTTTTTCATTGATGTCATACTTCAATTAAGTAGCCTGCAAAGATTTACTAAAAAATGCAATAGGCTTCTCATAACCTTCCTTATTTTTTTGCAACCACACTACAACAATAGTATGAAAAGATGCAAAAGAGAAGATATGCATTGGGATACTATAATCAGGTGCCTTAAGCACATGTGCATCTTTAGTAGCTTGCTTGATATTCTTGAAAGCTTCATCAGGCTCACCTTCCCATGTAATAGCAGATCCTTTCTTTAACATCTTGGATATAGGTCTAGTGACCGCAGCAAAGTTTGTTACAAATCTTCTCAAGAAGTTTACCCGACCAAAGAAGGACTGAATTCCTTTAACATTCTTTGGTCTCTGAATCTTATCAATGGCTACCACCCTCTCAGGATCAATTCTAACTCCTTGCTTACCAACCAAGTGGCCAAGAAACTTACCCTCAGTGACACCAAAAGCACATTTCCTTGGGTTTAATGAAATGCCATATTCCAAAGCCCTCACAAATATTTTCTCTAAATGAGTACAATGGTCTTCTTCCTTCTTGGAATAAGCAGTTAAATCATCTTGATAGACAACAAGGAAAACATCAATAAAATTTTAAAATGCAACATCCATTGCCCTCTGAAAAGTTGCACCTAGCTATGTGTTGTATACAATTATCTGAAGGACATTGTTGGATTAGCTATGTGTTGTCTTTGATGTCACACAAATGTCATATCAATTATCATTCTCAATGTCTACTGAGTTCAGTCAGTCAGCTAAGCGGTTCTGAGTGTCTACCGAGCTTCGTCGGTCAGTTAGGCAATTTTTAGTGTCTACCGAGATCTCTCAGGTGTCTAAAGGAAACATGATAGGGTAACAGTGTTAACTGAGCCTCCTCGGTTATCGAAGGAAAAGTAGTGGTTACCGAGCTCTCTCGGTCTCCAAAGGACGTTGCAAAATTCGCTGTGGTTACCGAGTTCACTCGGTCACCCAAGGAAATCTTTTCAGGATTAATGTTTACCAAGCATGGTCGACCATTCAAAGGATTTTGTTATTACAGTTTGTTTATCCAAGCTAACTATTATAATAATTATTAGTGTCGACTTGACAATCTAAATGTTAATTAGAATGGCATATATATAGAAGGTCAAGTGGTGAATAGAATATATACAGCATGCAGAAATCATTTTGAAGAAAGGTATGTGTGAATTTTGAAGGATGGTTAGATATCCTTGAGGAGCAGCAAAGATTTATTTGATCGGTAAGGATCTAGTGAAGCAGAACAGAGATCTATATTCAGCAATTCAGTTGCAGGTCATTTCATTGTTACTCTCTTACAATTGTAGCAGTGATATCAAAATCTCTTAACCGAGTTGGTTTAACAACCATTTTGTAAATCCTCTAACAAGGTGACAGTTCTATTGAATTGTTTCAAGACCTCTTACAAGGCCACTCCTAGCAGGGTGATTAAATCCTCTAACAAGGTCACACCTAACAGTGTGTTTTGTAACCTTTTACCAGGTTGGCTTCTAACCGGGCATCACTTCAAAAGAGTGAAAAATAGTAACTAGTTACATTGGTGGTTTTTCCCATATTGGGTTTCCATGGTAAATCTAGTGTCTCTTGTGTTCATGTTATTTTCTTTATTCATGTAAGTTAATTAGTGATGAATGCTTAAGAATAGTTTAATTATTACACACTTCAAGGATCAAGTTTTAGCATTTCTCTGTATATTTACCAAGTGGCACAGTAAATAATTTGTTAAGATATTTAAGGGATCAGTGGTAATATTTTTGTGTTTAACTGATTCACCCCCCCCCCCTCAGTTACTGCATCTATATTTCCAACAATTGGTATCAGAGCTTTTGGTGCTTGCAGGAAGGGTTTCAAGGCCCTAAGCTAAAGACTAGGATGTCTTACAAAAGAGAAATTCTAAGGCTTAACAGAAATAACTTTTTAGCATGGCAAGGTCTCATGAGACTTCATCTGGCTTCCATTGGTGATTCAGGATGCAAATATATTGATCAAGAATATACAATTCCTACTGGCACATTAACTATTGAAGACATTGCAGAGAAGAAGAACCATAACACTATGATGATAGACATTGCATCAGCTCTTAGCTATGAAGAATTTGATGAAATCAAAGACTGCACAACTTCTCATGAAATGTGGAACAAGCTGAAGAAAATCTATGGTGGTGATGACAATGTGAAGAGAGCCAAAGTAGAGAGCCTAAGAGGACAGATTGATCAGATGAAAATGAGAGAAGAAGAAAACATTGCAAAATATGTTGAAAGGATCAAGACAAGTGTTAGTGTAATCAGATCTTCTGGAGGAAAAATTGATGATGAAACTGTTATAAGTAAGGTTCTTAGAACATTACCTCCTATTTATGCAATAAGAGTTTCTGCTATTCAAGAAAGAAGATGTGAAGAAAATCACAATATAACTTTGGATGCCTTAGTTGGAATATTGATAGCCTTTGAACTGGATAACTATGACAACTATGTTCCAACTTCTAAAAATATTGAATCAGCTTTTGAGGCCAAACTTTCACACAAGAAAGGGAAGAAAATCCAATCAGAAAGTGAAGAAGAATCAGAGGAAATTTTTGATAGAGATCTTGAAGTTATTGAAGCATTACTTGCAAAGAAGTATTCAAGAGGCAGAGGAAAATACAAAGGTAAAACTCCTTTAATCTATTTTTCATGTGAAGAAATTCATCATATTGTAGCTAGGTGTCCAAACAAGAAAAGCAAAGATGAGAAGAAAAATGACAAGTACAATGGCAAGAAGAATTTCAAATCATTTAAGGATAAAGGTAAGAAAACATGTTTTTTAGGTAAAGATTCGGATGATAGTGAAGAAGAAATTGTTTTCATTGTTGTAAAAGATGAATCTGATAATGATGAAGATGAGATGGCACTTATCTCTCATATAATAAAAAATGATACATGGATTATAGACAGTGGATGTTCACATCATATGACTGGTGACAGGACTAACTTTGAACACTTTGAAAACTTTGATGGTGGTAATGTAAGGTTCGGAAACAATGAACCTTGTTGTATAAAAGGAAAGGGATGAATTTCATTAACCAAAGAACTTATATGTGATAATGCATATTGGGTTGAAGGACTAAAGCATAATATTCTAAGTGTAGCACAGCTAATTAACATTGGATTCAAGGTTTAATTCATGAATGGCAAAGCAAGACTACTGGATGACAAAGGAAAACTGATAGGATCAGGCAAACAAACCAAAGGTAACCTATTTTATCTTGATCTTGGTGATAACTCATGTTTTATTTCTCAAATTAAAGAAAGTTGGTTATGGCACAAAAGGTTATGTCATGTAAATTTTGATAACATGATGAAAATAAGCAAATTCAAGAAAGTAAGAGGTATTCCTACTTTGAAGAAACCTGATGTTGGTCTATGCAAGAATTGTCAAATTGGTAAAATGGGAAAGTCTAGTTTTAAAAGTAAAAACTATCAGTCTGAAGATATTTTGGAAATTGTGCATACTAATTTATGTGGACCTATTGGAATTGAGAGCTATACCGGAGAAAAATTCTTTATTCTCTTTGTTGATGATTACTCTAAAATGATGACTGTTATGTATTTAAGAGAAAAGTCAGAAGCATTTGAGAAGTTCAAATGGTATTTAGCAAGAGTAGAAAAGGAAATAAGAAAAAGAATAAAATGCTTGAGATCAGATAGAGGTGGTGAATTCATCTCCCATGAATTCAGTAATTTCTGCATTGAAAGAGGAATCAAAAGATAGGTATCAGCCCTGAGAACTCCTGAGCAGAATGGAATAGCTGAAAGAAGGAATCGATCTATCATGGACTATACAAGGACTCTAATGATTGAAAAGAACATTGCTATGAAATACTGGAAGGAAGCTATCAGCACTGTAGTTCATACCTTGAACCGAGTACAGCTAAGAAAAGACACATTCAAGACTCTGTATGAGCTATGGTATGGCTACAAACCAAATGTAAGTTACCTAAAAGTATTTGGTAGTAAATGTTACATCTTAAAAGAATATAGAAAAGGAAAACTTGATGTAAAAAGTGATGAAGGAATATTTTTGGGATATTCTTGCAAAAGTAAGGCATATAGATGTCTAAATTTGTCTACTCACAAAATCATAGAAAGTGCACATGTGAGAATTGATGAGTTTGCAGAAAAGACTGAAGAAGAAAGAAAAAAGGAACCAGAGGATTACAGAAAATGTGTTTACATCGAACCTGATACATTGCCAGACACATATAAGGAAACTACATCTACCGAGCCTAGTACAGTAACCGAGTCACAAGAAGAAGTTCAGACCGAGTCACAAAGGACCGAGTCTTAGTCTGAAGCTACTGAGCAAGTATCTATCGAGCCCGAGCAAACTGAACCTGAAGATGAAGAAGATGACAATGTAACTCATTCAGGAAGCAAGGAGCCTGTATTGGCCAAGTATGTCAGAAAGCATCATAAACCAAATCAGATGGTACTATGACAAGAATTAAACTAAAAGGTACATGTTTATTTGCTGATTTTGAACCTAAAAATGTCAAAGATGCATTAGAAAATGAAAGTTGGATTGAGGCTATGAATGAAGAAATAGAGCAAATAGAGAAAAATAAGACATGGACTCTTGTACCTAGGCCGAAAGATAAAAATTTAATTGGGACAAAATGGGTATTCAGAAATAAGTTGAATGAAGATGGTCAAGTATCAAGAAACAAAGCAAGATTGGTATGTAAAGGATATTCTCAAGAAGAAGGAATAGATTATGGAGAGACTTTTTCTCCTGTTGCAAGATTAGAAGGTGTGAGGACTTTACTTGCATATGCAACACATAAAGGATTTAAGGTATATCAGATGGATATAAAATCTGCATTTCTCAATGGTATTCTTGAGGAAGAAGTCTACATTGAGCAACCTGAAGGCTTTATTGAAACAAGCTCCTAGAGCATGGTATGAAAGATTACATAACTATCTTACTCAGATTGATTTCAAAAGAGCTAATGACAACAGTAATTTATACATCAAAGAAGGATCAGATAACAAAATTGTTTTGGCAGAAATATTTGTGGATGATACTGTGTTTACAGGAAATGATGATCAGTGCAAAGAATTTTCAGAGCATATGAACAAAGAATTTGAAATGTCTATGTTTGGTCATATAAAATTTTTTGTTGGACTTCAGATTCAGCAGAACAAAAATGGTATCTACATTACTCAGTCTAAATATATCAGGGAAATACTTAAGAAATTTGGTATAGAAGATTCAAAACCAGTTGGTACACCCATGTGTACTAGACTAAATCTTACCAAAGATGATGATTCAAAAGAAGTAGATCAAACCTTATACAGATCAATGATTGGAAAATTACAGTATGTAGTACACACAAGGCCTAATATTGCCTTAGCAGTTGGTATAGTGGCAAGATTCTCGGCTAAACCCAGAGAAAATCACATGATGGCAATCAAAAGAATCTTGAGGTATTTAAGGGGAACTAAAGATTATGGCTTGTGGTATAAATTTGGAGACAATCTGGATTTAAAAGTTTTTACTGATGCTGATTGGGTAGGAAACATTGATGACAAAAAGAGTACAAGTGGTGGAGCATTCTTTCTTGGCAAGAGGTTAGTATCTTGGACTAGTAAAAAGCAAAACTGCACATCCCAATCCACAGCAGAAGTAGAATATGTTGTTGCAGTAGTAAACTGCTCTAATATTGTATGGTTTAAACAACTTTTGGAAGGCATGAAGGTTGAGATCAAAGAACCAGTTGTTATGTTTTGTGATAATACAAGTGCAATAAATATTTCAAAGAATCCAGTAATGCATTCCAAAACCAAGCACATTGCAATAAAATATCACTTTGTCAGAGAATTGGTGTAGGACAAGGAAATCAAATTGGAATATATTCATATAAAAGAACAAATTGTAGATATCTTCACCAAGCCACTACCTAAGGATGCATTCTTGTATCTAAGAGGCAAGTTAGGGGTCACTCCCCTATCTGAGGTTCACTAAATAAAGTTTTAGTGATGCATCAACCAAAACATGTTGAAGATCAATCAGTTGATGCAGCATAGTCAAGGAATCATTGCATATGAATCAATACATAAGGTACATTGATATTTACTAAAACTATGTAAGTTGTCTTTGGCATGTGTTGTCAAAGAGGGAGAGTTTGCTGTCATTTCAAGAAATTTTTAAGAAGAATAATTTGAGAAGTTAAGAGGGAGAGTTCTCAGTGAGAAAGAAGTTTGAAGATGATGGGAATCAGAATGAAGCTAAGGATATGTTTCTTACTCTAGGTTTCTCTGTGAAATTTCATTGCGCTATGACATGTTGTGTTGCCATCAATGCCAAAGAGGGAGATTGTTGGATACAATTGTCTGAAGGACATTGTTGGATTAGCTATGTGTTGTATTTGATGTCACACAAATGTCATATCAATTATCATTCTCAGTGTCTACCGAGTTCAGTCGGTCAGCTAAGCAGTTCTCAGTGTCTACCGAGTTCAGTCAATTAGCTAAGCGGTTCTCAGTGTCTACAAAGCTCATTCAGTCAGTTAGGTGGTTTTTAGTGTCTACCGAGATCTCTCAGGTGTCTAAAGGAAACATGACAGGGTAACAGTGTTAACCGAGCCTCCTCGATTATCGAAGGAAAAGTAGTGGTTACTGAGCTCTCTCGGTCTCCAAAGGATGTTGCAGAATTCGCTGTGGTTACCGAGTTCACTCAGTCACCCAAGGAAATCTTTTCTGGATTAATGTTTATCGACCATGGTCAGCCTTTCAAAAGATTTTTTTATTACAGTTTGTTTATCCAAGCCGACTGTTATAATAATTATTAGTGCCGACTTGACAATCTAAATGTTAATTAGAATGGCATATATATAGAAGGTCAAGTGGTGAATAAAATATATACAGCATGCAAAAATCATTTTGCAAAAAGGTATGTGCAAATTTTGAAGGATGGTTAGATATCCTTGAGGAGCAGCAAAGATTTATTTGATTAGTAAGGATCTAGTGAAGCAGAACATAGATCTATATTCAGCATTTCAGTTGTAGGTCATTTCATTTTTACTCTCTTACAATTGTAGCAGTGATATCAAAATCTCTTAACTGAGTTGGTTTAACAACCATTTTGTAAATCCTCTAACAAGGTGATAGTTCTATTGAATTGTTTCAAGACCTCTTACAAGGCCACTCCTAGTAGGGTGATTAAATCCTCTAACAAGGTCACACCTAACAGTGTGTTTTGTAACCTTTTACCAGGTTGGCTTCTAACCAGGCATCACTTCAGAAGAGTGAAAAACAATAACTAGTTACATTGGTGGTTTTTCCCATATTGGGTTTCCATGGTAAATCTAGTGTCTCTTTTGTTCATGTTATTTTCTTTATTCATGTAAGTTAATTAGTGATGAATGCTTAAGAACAGTTTAATTATTACACACTTCAAGGATCAAGTTTTAGCATTTCTCTGTATATTTACCAAGTGGCACAGTAAATAATTTGTTAAGATATTTAAGGGATCAGTGGTAATATTTTTGTGGTTAACTGATTCACCCCCCCTCTTAGTTACTGCATCTATATTTCAAACAATCTTTATGTTCAGGGATCCTCAAAAATTATGACAAAGGAACCTTAACTATGATTTGAGACAATACAACTAACATATCAATAGGAGTAGAGGGAGGAATCTTTATCTACACTGATTTAGTATCCTTTTTCTTATCTGATACTTTAGTTGTATTGGTGACATTCATCTTTACATTCTTAGCCATTGTGCTAACTAGCGTCTCTATCTCATTAGAAATTTTTTCAACTCCAACTCCCTTAGGTTCCCATTTCTTACCTTTTACATTCTTGAACCTTACCATATGATCATTTTTTTATTTACTCTCACCTAGCTCTCTGGAGTTGGTGTTCTTTATAAACATTCATGTAGCTTTCCCATTTGTATCCCTTACCACCATGCCTCTAGTTTGCACTTGAGAAATCATTTATGTAGTGATTCTATCCATCTCTTCTCTTGAAGGCCTTCTTAAATTCACTAGCTAAGAGGAGGAAATCATGTTACATGTCTTTTCATCAATATCATCATCATCAGAAAAAACCTCTTGATGGAAAAGTGTCTAATTGTGTCTCTTTGAGCATACATCTACTTCTTCATCAATATCAGAATCATCTTCATATCCTAGATATGAAGTTTCCATGTTGCACCCAATGTCATCATGGGCCCCTTCTTGATCTAATTCTTCATTGCTATCATCTTGATATGTTTACATGGATTGTGCAACCACACAATGTTCCACAGAGTGAGGGGACTGGCATGCTGTGCACCATGGTGTATCCTCTATAACATTTATAGAAGATTTTTGTAAAGAATCAGGGATAACTCTATCATTATTATTTCTTATAGAAGGGACAATAGGCTTGCCATCCTTCCATTGGGTGTTATAGGGATAATTCTGCAATCTATTCTACCTACTGAAATTGTTGTTGAATTGAGGCTTTTCATTGGTGGGAACACCATTGTTCCTAATAATAGGTGCTTTTAAATCATTCAATGCATTCAACACCTTATCCAAATTATCTTCCTCTTGCTTCTTATTTCCAACACTTCTCTCATTATCCTTTTTATACCTTTTGTCTCCAAACAACTTTGGATCATCTCTCTTCCCACCCAATTTTCCTAATATCTTCATATTGTTTTCAATGTTGACAACAATCCTAAAAGCATCCCTGAGAGTTCTTGGTTCTTTTTCCCTCAATAAATATCCCATCTTTCCATCAAATGCATTGAGGTATGTGGTCAAACAAACATTGTCATCTAACCGCATAACTTGAGACAACTTATGCATGCCCTTCTGAAATCTCATATTAAATTCAGCTGCAGATTCATTTTAATTTTTCCTTATGGTATTGAATTCATTTAACATGAAACTAGCATTAGGCCTATCACCATACTGCTCTTTAAAAAATCTCTCAAAAGCATCCCAAGTGTTAATACAATGGTCAGGGAGTCTCTTAAATGAATATCTAGCATCCTCCACCAAAGATTAAACAAATAATTTCATGACTATGTCCTCATAGCATTATTACTAGAAAACTTAGGTACCTTATCTCTTATATCAGTTTGAAAAGAATTTGGGTAGCCAGGAATTCCATCAAAGCTAATTTTCCTATAGCCTTCTAATTGCATAGATCTTCTCTAAAAACTTGAACTAGTGTTAACTCTAGGATCAACATTTATATTTACATTTCCATCTACTTGTGCATTTGACTGTTGTCTAGGATCAGCACCTATCCTAGCAGATGAAGAAGGAATTGAACTAGTAGTAGCATTACTAAGTGGAACAGTAGTAGTCATAGATGGCATACCTAGTTTAGTAACAAATGGGCCAAGAGCATTAGCCAATGAAGCCTTCAAGAACTGGATCTTTCTTCTCTTTTTTTCAATGGACGCTTCAATTTCAGCCTTCTCTAATTCTTTTGCAAGGTCCTCATCTTCCTTTCTTCTTCTCTCCATCTCTGTATCTTTATTTGAATTGGGTGGTGGGACCCCTAGTATTGTCAATGATTTGCTTGTTTGCTATCCCACCATCTTTTGCTTTCCTTTTTCACCAACAGCAACAGTAGGCCTAGTGATCTCATGTCCATTTTTATCTTTAGGGAGGGAAGCATAACTTTGAACCTATCTAACCACAGGGCCCTCTTTATCAAACTCATGATCTTGCAACAAGTGCTCCTGCTCACTTCTCAAAGCATCAAGATCACCGAAGACATCATGCTACAAAGTCTTAGGAGCAGAAGCAAGCATCTTGTTTCTCTCCTTCATTTCATTAATCTTTCTCAAAAGAGATTGTCTTTCTATTAGAGCATTCACCTTTTTAGCTTCTCTCTCCTCTTGTAACCTCTTATGTATGGCATCTTGCCCCACCAACTATAGCCTTAGTGCATTCAAATCATCTGGGTCTATCATAATATCATCAGAACCTGATGACACATCTATATCAGTGAGACTTTGATATGGGAAATGGACTTGCCTTGGTCTCATGGGTTCCCTTATGAACATATCCTCATCAGGATCTAAATTTGGTCCCAAACATCTTTCTCTAGCTTGTTCATCCTGACTTGCAAGCAATGAACCCTTATCCTGAAATACTGCCTCTCGGGTATCATAAAATTTATCTTTAGAGCGGCCACTGTATAATTTAGAACTTCTATCTTGTGAACCTTCCTCACTTGAGGAAACATGTGGTGCTCTATTCCTGATATTTCTTTGTTCTCTCATGGGAGCACTAGTAGACTCACCATTCTTCTAATTCATCTCTTCTTTTCCTATCTAGGTAACTATTCCAGAGCAATCTCTAGAATCTTCTTGACAAAGGACCTAGTATTCCTTCTTTTCTCCATGATTTGCAATCTTTAACACTGGTTCTAACCTTTTGAGTCACCACCCACCAAATTGGGAAATCTTTAACTGAATACATCAGGAAAATAAGAGTCCACTTTAATAACTTTTATCTCTAGACTCTCCCCAGCAGAGTCACCATTTTGTTGGTTCCCCTCTTCATTTCTACTTGCAAGTTTACACTATGATTAACAACTAAATGTCATTGACTCTATCACCACTCCAAAGTCTGCAAGGAAAAGGGTCAATTAACAAGGATCAAGGAGATCCTCCTACACTTTGAGCCTCAATGCTCAGGTAGGTGTACCCTTGATTCACTTCTTCGAAGGAATCACAAAATATTATAAAACTATACCCCTTACTAACTGATTGAAATATTTTATCATTTAATTTGTGTGTGTGATTGATGATGACGGATTGCATCTAGAGAAGAGATCAGTGCCTTAATCTAGGGCATAGAGTCACTTAATAGCATACATCAACTAAAAACCCTAGCTCAAACACACGTGAATTTAGGATAAGTGCTTTACCTATTATCCCTCTCACTCACATATCAAGACATCAAATCCTTATCTAGCCTTGAACTCACTAAAAATACCTCAAAGACTTTACTCCTAACTTTGTTAGGAACTTAAAGATAATTTCAAAATACTCTTTATTTACCATATGCTAACCCACTTTGTGAAATTAACATATATGAGCTCAAGAACAAAACAAGAAGACATACACAAATATGAAATTGGAATCCAAATGTATTCTCATTAAAATTTGTAGAATCAATACATTATCAAACAACAAAATGCTAAAAAAATAGACCCAAAATCTAGGCTCTCCTTGCTCAATATAATACCATCAACAATAACCCTTACAAAATATCACTTTTTTCAATATATACCACCACTAGTCATCTTGGAATCCCCAAAATAGGATGCAACAAGCTTTGGTTGACTAGGGTTAGGGTTTCACCCACTAGAACAACCAAATCAGTCAAAAAATTTATTACAAGGATGGAAACCCAAGCGATCAGATCCAAAAATGATCCCCATTCATGAGAATTTTCTAAGTAATGTACCAAGGGCCATAAATTTGTCATGCCAATCAATCTAATCACCTATCTGGAACATGCCTAGAGTAAGAAAATCCATCCCCTCATGGTACAAAACTCTCTACAAATAATCATCAAACCCTCTGGACCACACTGCAACAGTCAGTACCACCAAACTAATCAAATTCAGCCGCTAAAACATTAAAAACCAGTCCTTTCTATTGCTGAGAAACCCCTTCAAAAATTTGAATTCAAACTACAATGGTTATATCCATGGTGCTAGCAGAAAATTGGTGGTCATCATTCAAACTGAGATCAACTTTAAGTCGTGACCATTCGATCTTGTCCTTTCATGGGCTTTATGACTTAACTCATCAGATAGCCTTGGGTTTACTCCTAGCGAACATGTGAAAAAGCATTTTCCTTTTCACAAAGTGAAATTCCTAACCTAAGCTTAACCAAGTGATTTAGTGAACAAATAAAAAAAACCAACCTCGGTCACATTTGGTGAACTGGCGACTGAAGACCCCTTTCTAGTTCGCAGAATACTTTTTCTCTCTGCTAGTTTATTTAGCAATTACGCGAACTCTTGTTCCCCAAATGGCCAAAACATTTAGAGCACTGCCACCTTTCTTCATGAATGAGCGAAGCCTTTTAAAATTTTTTGGTCCACTAAACATATTTATTCAGACTGGTAGACATTAGACCCTCACTCGGGCCCGCTTTGTGCCACTTGTCATCACACCATTCATTACTTACCACCCAATCACCTTTGACACAGTACCCACTGACCCTCCGGTATCAAAATGGATGGCTGGTGCATGTTCTCATGGAGAAAGAATATTCCATAATATCATGCACCGACTGCCAATCAATCTTTCTAACTCAGGTCCCACTGACAAGCTCAATGACAACCTTCATCGACCAATGAGGAGATGCCAAATCGAGTAAACGTAGCAGTGGACCCACCAAACTTATCACTTTTGAAAAAGGTGAAATTTATGGTCGTCTAAAGATTTAATGCATCTGACACATTCCTTAAGAACTTATGCTAGTCATTGATTCTCTATAGATGTCAGGACCCTCTGACAAGCCAGAAACTAGGTCCCACTAACAACTGCCAACATATTATATTGTGGACCAATCACAAATTTACAGCTGTACCTACATGTCATTTTGGACCAACCATTTATTACTGACCTAAAAACCTAGCGAAATGGATGGTTGGCGCATGTTCTAAATGGCTTAAAATATTCTATGAGAATACGTGCCAACTGCTGATTTGGAATCATAGCTGATATCACAAAGTGTGACCCCACCATGCTACATAGGATACTTTGATTATTCAGGGACCGCCATGTCGCAAAATCTGGCAAGCAGACACATAATTTTTTCTTCATTCATAGGTCATTCTGACAACCCTACCACTTCATTGATTCTTTTGGCCAATAGGGAAGCACCATATGTGCATACCTGGCAGTGGACCCACCGCTATGAATGTTACATCACAAAAGAGAATCAATGTTCATCATGAAAGTGCATGCCTCTGACACACTCAATGTGCTTTCATGACAATCATTAGATTTAGATGGTGTTAGGAGACTAGGCCCAGGAAATATTAAGGCCGAAACATTAGGAAAAATAAGGTGCGGGACATAGGAAAATTTAAAGCACCGCCGAGCACATAGACTTAGGAAATATTAAAGAAAGAAAACCTCTGTGGGGCAACCAAAAATATAAAGCATGTGCGTTATAGGAGATTTAAGTGGCCCCAAAAAGTAACTTAAAATTAGAATAGGGCCGGGGTAGACTTAGGGTTTTTTCACTATAACAGCTAGATTTTTAAATCTTGACAAGGGTTTTAAGGCCAGAGACATAAAAAAAAAAAAATTTGCAGGGACGAGAAGAAAAGTGCTACAGCCATGAAAATTTTTTTAGGTACTAACATGGTATATAAATAAAGCACTAAGCAAACTCTCGCTTATATCCCCTCAAGCTCAGGTGAGGCGTGTTGATGGTAGCCCAGGGTAGGTGAATAATCCCTACTATTTTGGCATGGTCAACTAGGCTCTTAAGTGAGTCATGCGCATACAAACTAATTGGGGGACTCTATAGAACAATTACAAACTGGTTAAAATAGAGGCTACCCTATCCACATTTCAAGGTATCAGAATCCTTGTGCAAGGACCGATCCAAGGGGTTTATCGGATCACCTCAAGATTACTCACCATTTGTATCCCCTTCAAGGGGGTACCAAGCTATGGGCAAGGATTTTGATACTCACCTTCCTTAGGTAGATCTGCTTGAAGTGATTGATAGTCAAAAAAATCTATGAAAACACTTGTTAGAACATACACATTTTCAAATATTTTTCAGATTCAGGAGTTAGTTATCTTTCTTCTACCCCACAAGGTTGCTTTGTCCCTTATGGAGAATTTTTTTCCAAAAGTCTTTGTTCAAATCTGTCATTTTCCATTGGAAAACATCAAACTGATCTACAAGCTTCCTTTAAAATTAGACACCCAAAGCTTTTTTTTCAATCCAATTTCCAAAAAATCTCTCCAAGTTATTTCTAATTTGATCAAACATACAAAGGCTAAACTTCCCAAATCCCAAGCCTATCGAGAGAAGAAAGTTGTAGAGAGAAACCGTAAGAGCCATCAATCTTTTGGATTAACAAACCAAGCCGAAGAAAAGTACTAAGAAAAGATTGATAACGTGGGGTATAATGCAAGAGTCAAGTAGTTTACTTACCAATTCCAAATAAACCATCACTACATCAATCTTGAAAGAGAGGACTAGCTGGAGTCATCACATATCCACTTTTCCTTTGGAATCCAAGGTCCTATCTTGACAATTCTTCATCCTAGTTTCATCCTTGCATCATCACCAAATATTTAGTTGCATCCTATAAGTCCAGTCTTAGTTTCATTCATCATCATCTTCCTAGCAGCATCATAGGTCATCCCTTTTTGATGCATCTGCATCATCCTTTTAGAAATAGTGCTGGATCATTTCACCATCCTTCACCATCATTCCATCAACAATCCACAATCAAAATCCAAAAATCCTCTATCCAAATCTAGTGTCCATCATCCAAGTCAATCTCACCAAGCCATGCACCACATCCAGTGACCCAAATCCAAGAGCACTTAGTATCTAGAACCTTTGAGTTGTTTTCATCCTCATCCTAAATCAAAAATCGCCCCCTTTTTTATAGAGCATTGTCTAAAAGAAAATCCAACTTGTCCTTGCACAGCCGCATCATCTTGAGTAAGAGATTGGCTTGCATTGAGAAGAATCCAGTTGACCAAAGATCATTAGTTTGTCCTAGATTGACCAAAATCCTATCATTGATCCTCCATCAGGAAAACAAAAGCTCATTTTTTGACACTTTGTAATCTTCCATCAGCGTCCCACCAATCATCCACCAAATCTTGATCCAAAGAAGACCATCCCCCACCAATCCTCCATCATCCTCAATCCAAATCAGAGCATTCCACCAAACCTTCACCATCATCACCATCCTTTAGTTGATCCAAATTCTTGCATCACATTCTAGATATCCACCATCCTTAGAAATCATTTAGACTTGCATCCATCATTCTTTAGAGTCTTTTAGGAAAGATCTTGCATCCATCTAGCATCTACATCTCCACTCCATGCCTGTCATGAAAACATCTAAAACAAGAAGAAGGAACATGGATCCTTATAAAACCCCCAACTCATCTGATCTCAACATTTCTACCAGCACGATGGTAGCTTATGATCCCCAGATTCAACAAACTAGTAATGTATGGGATGATCCCAATATCCCCCCAACTTAATTTGTGATAGAAACATTCATGAATCATGAGTGAAATGTACAAGTGGTTAGTGCACTATCCACTCAAAATTAATGAAACATGTGGGCTAACTTCACACAGGAGGGTACTCCCATTCCACCATATCTCCAAACTCACATCCCCATCCTCAATATCCAAATTCTGGTAGAAGTATACACCACCATCATCCAATAGATCCCTGATCCACTTTTTTGCATGTCACAAGTAACTTCATCCATCCCTTCACTTTTGTAGAGCAACTCAACTCACTTTATTCCCTCTCATAGGTGCACCATCATCTTCCATAGTAGCTCAATCCATCAACCCTACCCAAAGCTTTTCACAAATCCAAGCACCACCTCCCACACAAATCTTTACACAAATAGTTATGCCACCTTCCATGGGCCAAGCAACACCCTTCATTCTGGGAGGGACGCAATCATCCTTCCCCTTCACTTCACAAGTCTTTGCATCCAAACCTTTTGTTCCAAGAGGGACGCAGTCATCCTTTCCTTTCACTCCACAAGCTTTCACATCCATACCATTATTTTTGAGGTCAACGCAATCATTTCCCCCTTTCTCCCAGCAAACCTCTGTATCAACATCATCTATTCCTGGGGAAACACAATCATTTCCCTTTCATACTTAGCAAGCTTCCACATCAATATCACTCTTTTCATGGGGAATGCAAGCATTCTCTTCCTCTACACCCCAAAAAACATCTACCTAGGCACAAGCCCAACAAAATACCTTCACCACAGGTATTCCTTCCATGGGTTTTTCAAATCCACCATTCATGTCCCAAATCCCATCACATCTACCTTTCCAACATCCTCTGCATCACAATTCCCATCATGGACCGGTTCTTGTTGGGGCCTCACTCAAGAAGAAATGCAAGACTTACACATACCAACTCACTCTCCTACATCCACACCTATGAACCAACAAGCCACCTTCTCCCAAATAGTGCAATAATGACCATCTCAAACTCTGCCAGCTTCATCCTTTGCAAGCTATCCATTCACAATGCCTAGTGATTTTCAGTAAGTTCCTCCACCTCAATAGAAAATTTCATCTTATTTCGCAAGTTATCTTGCCAAACCACCCTTTGCTTCTACCTTTCCTACATCAGTTCCACCCTTAGGAAATGCAAGAATGCACCTAGCCTATATCAGCCAAGTGCAAAGCCAAGTTCAGCAAGGACCATCTTACCAACAAGCTACACCATTCCATCAGCCTCCTCTACAACAATAATACTTCCAAATGCAGCAACAAGTTCCTATCATTCCCCAACAACAACAAGCTTCATCCTATCTAGTGCAACAAAAAACCCCCATCATTCCCCAACAACAACAAGCTTCCTTCCACCAACTAAAATAACAAATCCCTATCATCCCACAACATCAGCAAGTAGTTCCATATCCTCCACTGCAATATACCCCCACACCACATCAGCAATATCCTCCCCAGCAATCATCATCCCAAAATCCATTCCAATCCACCTATCTTTCTCAACAATCTCCTCATCCCACTCCACAATATCCACCTCAAAATCACCCTTATTCACCAGCACCACTAGACCCTTTCCAAATGGGAGTACCCCCTCCAATGCCAATCCATTCCAAGTGGGAAGCAATGAAGAATGCTCTTAAGGAGCTCCAAACTAGTACAAATAATAAGATCTTCAAGTTTGAAGAGGTGTGTCCCTACCCATTTGACCGATCAATCATAGATGTTCCATTCCCAAAGAACTTTGAGACACCCAAGTTTGATAAATATTGAGGGAAAGGAGACCCAGTGAATCATATCAAAGAGTTCTATATGGCATGCCAAGAACTGGCTTACAAAGATAATTATCTTTTGTGCCTATTCCCCAAAATCTTGGGAGGAACTGTTGTTGAGTGGTTTTACAAGATACCATGTGGGACCATCACAACTTTTGCTAAGCTCTCTGAGAATTTTGTTTCCCAATATGCCCACAATGTTGAGAATGAGTTGACCCTATTAGACCTTTTCAACTCAAAGCAAAAAGAAGGAGAAAGCCTAGCAGACTACTTGCAATGATGGAAAAACCTCACTAGTAGGTTTTCATATCAACTGCCTGAGAAGTATCTAACCAAAATCTTCATTGATAATCTACATCCCAAACTATCTCACTTGATGTGGATGAATTGCATCCAAACATATCAAGATATCAAGAGAAAAGGGATAGGTATTGAAAGAGCCCTCCTAGATGAAGGCATGATCCGACACCACAAAAATGATTCCCAAAGTAACCCCAACAATGATAAACCCCATTACTAGAATCATATCAAAAATGTCATTACTGATGGAGCCACTAACACCAAACATGTTCAAATCATTGTGGTTACTCCTGCACCTATTACTACATATCAATAACAACCTTAGGTCCATCAGCAACCCATACAACAATATCAGCCTCAAAACAATCAGCAAAACTATCAGTAACAAGCACATCAAGCCCATCAAGGAAATCCAGCCAATTAGGTTAATGCCATCAATACTACTCCCAATCAAAACAAACCCAGAGCTCAAAATTATCCAAAGAATATCTTCACACCACTTGGTGAACCTCTGGATGTTATCTTTCCTTGTATGGCCAAGCCCAACTTGATTACGTACCCCCAATCTAGCAATTTGATGATACCACTCATAAACCTGAATTGTATAACAATCATGAGTACTGTGACTATCATCATGTCAAAGGACACACTACCTTAAGGTGTATGAAACTCAAGAACTACATCCAAGATCCCACTAACTGAAAAGAGATCCAAGTGGACACATGTGCTCAAGCCTTGCCTAATGCCAATTTGCAAATCTATCAAAATGTGTTCCCACAACACAATGTTGGGAAGAACTAAGCTAATACCAATCCTCCCCAGAACCAAGGCAAAGGAAAAGAAGAAGATCACACTGGCCACAAAGACTACACTATTGCCTATATTAATTACAATAAACTTGTTGGATGTATAATCCAAGTCGAGCCCATAGTCAATGTCATCCACGTTAAAGGAGTAGATAGTTAATGTGATGTTACCACCCATAGAGGTCGGATAACTATCATTGGTGCCCATCCAAGACTAGCACACAATGCACAAAATGCACAATACAATCTCATAGAACATCTTGGGAACACACCAGCCCAAATCTCCATCCTTGACCTTCTCCACACTTCACCCCTCCATCAAGAGTCCCTACAGATATAAACACCATCCAGTTTGAAAACCTTGTGGGGCATCTATCCACACCATGTGCTCTCTCCTTCAAACCATCTGACATGCTAGCTATTGCACTTGACCACACTCTCCCTCTTTCCATCGCCATTATGGTTAGATATTTTTCCATCAAATGGGTCATGATAGATAATGGCTCAGCCCTAAACTTGTGTACTCTAAAATTCATTCAACAGATTGGGTTCATAGAGGCTGATATATCACATGAAGTAATCACTCTCAAAGCCTATGAAAACTTGGAGCATACCTCTGAAGGTACTATTACTTTGCCTATTCAGCTAGGCCTAGCAACACAAGACACTATTTTCCACATTTTTGATCTTGACCTACCATTTAACATCCTCCTCGGCTGACCGTGTATTCATTCCATCAAGGCTTTACCATCTACTTACCATCAATGCATCAAATTTCCGCACCAAGGCACTGATGTTACCATCCATGTCGATCCCCAACCCTTTGCATACTATTGTGCGATGGAAGCATCATTCCCTCATTCCACCCATTGTCTTGGAACTGACATTGGTACTTCTATTGCTAGTTCGTCCTGATCCCATTCCAATCTAGAGACTATCCTCGCATCCACCTTTTCTTTCATCAAGATCAATAACTAGGGCTATGGTGAATATAGCCTACATGATGCATTTGTAGGAGGGGCCCTCCCACTTCATCCACATATATGAGGGTGCTCGAGTCACCAAAGAAAGATTGCTAAAACCAAGCATGAAATCAAGAAAATGGGGCCTATGACTTTTGAATCCCATGAAAACATAAATAGTCAAGAGATGGATCCTGACATCAATAGGTGGTTGTACAAAGATCGCCCACCACCTAACACTCAACTTCTTAGCTATTTGAAAGACAAGTATCTGCAACCACACAAGTATGCCACTGAACAATGGAAATATCAAGGCAGTGGTCTAGGCCCACAAGAAGGCGGAAGCAAAGACCCACTCACAGCATTAAAAAATCCAAAACATCAGGGTCTTAGATTTAATACCCCTCACCTACATATACAAGGGACCAATATTGCAACTGGGGGCACTAACATGACTAGCACTCCCTTCTTGAATAACCAAGATGACCTTGTAGAAATTGAAGACATCCCTGAAGAGGAAGAAAAGAAATCATATGATGACATATTCAATGATGATACCCTCCTAGGCACTTCTATCCTCCAACAACTTTCCATTAACCTCATAGAACTTCCCCTCATCCACCCTGAACTCATAGACTGGGACCAACCAAGCATCACACACATCGATGATTTCCAGAGCACAAAAGCACTCCTAGAGTTCATGGGGCCATCAGGCCAGGAAGCAAATCAAGATTCAAAGTCAACTCATGTCTATAAGCTTGACCCGGAAGGATATTTTGGGGAGGAGGAAAGATTTAGCTGCAAAAGAGAAATAGAAAGAGTAAAACATGAGTCCTTATGTGAAAACCCTTCTAGGGCACATTCTGATTCCAAAATAGTAAAAATAAAGAGTGTATCTTCTAGTGAAAACTTAGCAATTCAAGCACTAGAAGATGAAGACTTGCTTCTTCCTCCTATTCAGGATTATAGACCTGAGAAGTCACCAATCATCATAGAAGAGACCAAGCCAATAAACTTGGGTACAAAGGAGTGTCCCAGAATAACCTACATTGCAGCATCTTTGACCGACGGTGAAGAACTGGCTTTTACTGCACTACTTCAGGAAGCTACTGGGAACATTGCATGGTCATACACACACATGCCTAGGCTTGATCCTAAAATTGTTGTTCATCATCTAGCTATGGACCCTAATGTTACACTAGTCAACTAGAAGCTAAGAAAAATGCATACAAAAGTGGCCTTATTAGTGAAAGTAGAGCTCGAGAAACTCCTCCAAGCAAAGATTATCAAAGCTATAGATTACTCAGATTGGATCTCCAACATGGTCCCAGTCACAAAGCCTTCATGTGATATCAAAATTTGCACAAATTTTAGGGACCTAAATAAGGCATGGCCAAAGGATGATTTCCCACTTCCCAACATAGAAATGATTGTAGATCTTATAGTAGGACATGAGATGTTATCACTTATGGATGGCTTCTCAGGATACAATCAGATTCATATAGCAAAAGAAGATCAACACAAAATAGCATTCACCACTCCATGGAGTACCTTCTTTTATAACATGATGCCATTTGGGTTAAAGAATGTAGGAGACATGCATCAGAGAGAAATGACATCAATCTTCCATGACATGATCCACAAGATCCTAGAAGACTATGTGCATGTGTAATACCTAAAATGTAATGTTAAGGAATGCAAAGTAAACTAAACATTCAAAAAAATAAATGAGATAAACACCTATCATTAGACCTACAAAATGAAGACAAAAAACACTCAAAAGCAATAAAAACCTTCAAGCAAACCTTCAAGATGTAGAAGATTTGTCCAAAGGATTAGATGTCTGCTCAAGGATCTATGCTTCAAGCTTCAAGAGAGAAAATGGAATGATAACTTTTCTTCAATGGTGGATGAAAATGAAGGAGGAGAGCTTCTCTTTTATAGAAAGGAGGATGAAATGGATGGTCAAGATTAAGAGGCAAAAGGGATATGAGTAATGGTGGAGATGCATCCAAAAGAGATCACATGGATTGTGCTTTCTCAAATGTATAGCATTGTGACAAGTGTCACAATGGTGGAGGATGAGATGAGAGGCACCTTTGGAAGGTGTGAGAGGGGACAAGTGTGTAAGAGGTGTAAGAGGCTTTTAATTTTTCATTGGAGGATGTGGAGGTGATGTCGTGAGGGTTGACTTTGGGGTGGATTAACATTTCTTAATTTTGGATTATGATTGTGCACATGTTTAAGAGGTGATTATGCTTTGGTTTAGAGGGTAAGTGGAGAATTAGGAGGATGTGATGGGAGGAGAGAGAATGAGTGGAGGATTAAATTAGCTAAGCATGGATTATTAGCTAATGGAGGAGAATTAGGATATTTAGAATTAAATATTTTATTTTATTTCAAGTGGGAGGAAAAAGGGGTTTATGAATTAATTTACTTAGATAAATGTACCCATTTAAATTAATAGAGGAATAGCGATTTAATTAATTATCAGACTATAGGTTTGTCATTTTGATAATTAATTGGACTATAGTTAATGAATTAAATTAATTAACTAATGGATGACATAAATTAATTAAATAATAGTATTTAATTAATAAGATGCCTTAGGGGAAGACTAAATAAAATTACTAAATTATGTAATCAAATTTAGGTATCTACATTTTGCCCCTCTTTGACATAGTGTTAAAATAACACTATTTTGAAGATGTTTTTAGCAATAAGAGATGACACGAAGAATAGACCTGGTAGTAGAGTTGCCCTAGTTATGGGTCAGGGTGGTTAGATTGGGTGATGCCTCCTCGAGAGGATGGGTGGGTTGAAGAGAACATGGGTGTACTCTCAAAATGGATAAGAGGAAGAAGGCGAGGTGAAGGAGGTGGGTAGGTTTGCATCATGATGAGGTGCTCATGGGGGGAAGATGGGTGAAAAATGGGATGTGAGGGAGATGCTCTTGAGGGATTTTCTTTTTTGTGGATGATGCCTTGATACTGGATAGGGATGATGAGAGGTTTTTTTGGATGTTGATAGGTCAGAGGATGTTTCAGGAAGCTTGAGCGCAGGGTATTCCAAAGGGGAACACCACCATGTAGTTTGAGCACTTATTTTGATATAGCAATAGAATAGACTAACCATAGTTACTAGGAATGTGAGGTCATGTCACTAGCGTTGCATTGGATTGATGCAAAAAAGACACGCAAGGATTGCCCCAGCATCACGCATGCACCCAGATGGAAACATGGTGGAAATGATGCAGGGGAACCCACAAACAAACAATACTTCCCAAGTGCACCAAGTAACCAAAAAGATCACTTGTGAACTGTGCAAGGGTCATGTCCAACTAACTCACAGGTAGAAAAGATCAAGACCTGGCCCCAAGTTTCACCATTCATAGCACACCATGATATAAAGGATCATAGCGACCATGAGGAGGTGGACCAAGGAAGCCCAAGATAAAAGATAAACAAAGATCCAAAAGTACCAAAGAAATAAAAAGTATCTCACAAAATCTTTTTCCATAAAGAGGAGGATGGTTGATGACTAATTTGGTTGGTTTGATATGAGGAAGGATACATCCTATGAAGATCGATGGTGGATTGATTTAGACTAAGATTCCTATGACAAGAGACAAGGAAGACACTTGAACCTCAAAGGGGCCTGGGGATGATTGTTGAAGTGCTAGCTAGATAGGTCACAGGTCATGATGACATAAGGACTGACTGACACAAAGGAGGGGACCTAAAGACACATATGTACAAATGGGCCTAGGTGGGGACATGAATGATGCTATGGTATAAGACACTAGAATAGGATGTACAAGGGATCTGGGGATGAAGCTGATGCTGGAGAGATATGTGAGATGATGCCCCAGATGGGCTGGAAAGCCAAGATGGACTGATGGTGGATAGGATGATGATGGATTGGGAAGGCTGTAACCCAATGATGATGATTGGATTGAGATCAAGACTTGCAACAAGAAATAAGTATGTGATTGGATGGGTTGATTGGATGTTTGATTTTGGATAGCTTAGAGGATATGGATAGGATTTTCATACAATGGTAGAATGCTATTATAATTAGGATATGAATGAATGACATTGGATTTCATGGGGGGGAGCCTAGAGATAGATACCAATGACAAGGGAAGTACCTTGGTGATGGAAAGAGTGAGGAAATGTTGAGGGATGGGGATGGAGGAACTGTTGAGGGATTGGTAGAGAGGAATGCTTAGGGATTGGATGGATGAAATCACATGGGGATATGGATAGAGGAATTGTTGAGGAATGGATGGAGGAAATGTTGAGGGATTTGGATGGGAGGAATGGAGGAAGATAAGGATTTTGATAGAGGAAGATATGGATTTGGAGGATAAAGATGGGAAGATATGAAATGACAGGGAGATGTAAGGAATATGGATGTGATAAGGTCTCCAAGGAATATGTCACCAAGGAATAAGATGCCCCTGCTCAGGATAGTTCTTATATTTAGAGGCACTAGGAGGGGGTATGATAGGGTGGAAGATAAGATGATAAGAGGATGAGGATGGTAGATGGAAGCTTGGGAATAGTAGGTGGATAAGGGGAATGGATGGAAGGAAATGGATGGAAGATAAGATGATAGGAAGGATGGATGGATAGAGGATAGGTGTTCCAAAAGGATGTATCCATGGTGGTCTTTGTTTCTATATCAAGATTTGAAGAAGGATGGAGGAGGTGAGAGATAAATGGGATGGAGTAGATACTGGGTAGGATGTGCTGGACAAAAAATTGCCCCCAATCATGGAGTGGATTTGGATGGATGGATTACGCATGATGCCTGTTTGCCAATTTTCATCATGGTATTTGTCCAAGGTGCTTGAATTGCCAAGTTTTCACCATTGGACAAATGCTTTTCTCTTTCTTTTCTTTTCTTTTTTTCTATATTTTTCTTGATTTTTCCAATTTTTATGGATTTTCTGATTTTGCTGCTGACTTTTTGCTGATTTTTCTTGATGTTGGTACAGCCTTATTTGGATTGGTGGATTATGCAAAGGCATGGATGAGATTGGTGAGATGGGGGATATGCATGGGATGAGAGAGATGGTGGTAGAAAGAGTTTGGATGGAATGATGGAAAGTGATTAGGATAAGAGGATGTTGTCAAGACCAACATTGGCACATGTTGTGAGATGGGTGGATGAAGTGGATGGGGTGTGGAAGGTATACATAGATATGACAAAGGATTTGTGCTAGGATATTTTGGGACATAGTGACCCAAAATGGATTTAGGAGATGGAGGAGAAGACTGAGTAGCTAGTGGATTAGCAATGTTGGATGCCATTATGGATATCTTTGTTAGATGCACTGCATCTTTTTGCTTTGTGATCCACATTATCTTTGCTTTAGATTTGGTGGGCCTTTGTGGCCATGTAGTAGATTTTTCTTTTGCTTTGGTGGGCCTTTGTGGCCATTGGGATGTTTTGGATTGCTTGATAGGTTTTTGCTTTGCTTGATCATGTCGTTTAGAGTGGACATGAGAATCCTTATATTTTTGTGAATAGTTTGCCATTATACATTTTTGATATGGCATCCAAATTGCAAGGAGCATTGGAATGAATATGCGGGGATGTGTGAGATGGAGGAAATATGGATGGAGAGATGGAAGGATATTGCAAGATAGCAGATGTTGGGTTGCACCTTTGTTGATGCTGACTAGGAATGTATGGGATGGGACTTTTATGGTGGATGAAGGACTGAGTAGGATAAGATGGGGGATGATATTTTGGGATGTAAGGCCCCAAAATGGATTTGGTATGTGGAGGACATGTAATGGTATATTTTGGGACATAGGGAGCCAAAATGGATTTGGAAGATGAAGGAGGAATATGATAGGTTGTTTTGGGTTGTAATGATGGGGGAGGAGGAGTGGAGTTGTAGGCTTTGGAGGGACAATGGGAAGATGCAGTGGTGCTTTTGGAAGGATGTTTGAATTTTGATTTAGTTGTACCAACATTTCTAGAGGAAGTGCCTTCTTCAGATGTATGACCAATACCACATGATTTTGGATGTTTCTTGTCTTGTATGGGCTCTAGATTTCCTTGTTCATGAGCACCTAGGCCTTTACCTTGATAATTCCATTTCTTAAGCATTTTATCCAAGAAAGGATACTTCTGACTTGGAGAAAAAGATAAACTTCTAGTAGTAGGTGTGGTGGTGGAAGATATGAAACTTATTTCTTTGGCTTCAAGTGGGCCGCCATTGACAAATGTAAGTGGACCAAGGGGATAGAGTGTGTTGGATACAATTGTCTGAAGGAGATTGTTGGATTAATTGTGTGTTGTCTTTGATGTCACACAAATGTCATATCAATTAAAATTCTCAATATCTACCGAGCTCAGTCGGTCAACGAGGTAATTTTCAGTGTCTACCAAGATCTCTTGAGTGTCAAAAGAGAATATGATAGAAAATAGTGTTAACCGAGCTTCCACGGTTATCGAAGGAAAGTTAGTGGTTACCAAGCTCACTCAATCTTCGAAGGATGTTGCAGAATTCACTGTGGTTACCAAGCTCACTCAGTCACCTAAGGAAATCTTTTTAGGATTAGTGTTTACCAAGCAAGGTCGGCCCAATAAAGGATTTTGTTAATTTGAGAAATAAAGTTTGTTTATCCCAGCCAACTATTGTAATGATTGTTAAAAGTTGTAATGATTATTAGTGCCGACTTGACAATCTAAATGAACAATCTGAATGGTATATATATAGAAGGTCAAGTGGTGAATTGTGTGGAAGTGTGAAGAATAATGCAAACATGCAAAATCATTTTAAAGAAAGGTGTGTGTGAATTTAGAAGGATGGTTAGATATCCTTGAGGAGTAGTAAAGATTTATTTGATCAGGAAGGATCTAGTGAAGCAAAATAGAGATCTGTAATCAGCAATTCAGTTACATCTTCACTAGGTCATTTCATTGTTACTTTCTTACAATTGTAGTAGTGATTTCAAAATGTCTTAACCGAGTTGGTTTAACAACCATTTTGTAAATCCTCTAACAAGGTGACAGTTCTATTGAATTGTTTCAAAAGACCTCTTACAAAGCCACTCCTAATAGGGTGATTAAATCCTCTAACAAGGTCACACCTAATAGTGTGTTTTGTAACCTTTTATCGGGTTGGCTCCTAATAGGGCATCACTTCAGAAGAGTGAAAAATAGTAACTAGTTACATTGGTGGTTTTTCCCATATTGGGTTTCCACGTTAAATCTGGTGTCTCTTGTGTTCATGTTATTTTCTTTATTCATATATGTTAATCACTAGTGAATGCTTAAGAACATTTATAATTAATACTCACTCCAATGACCAAGCTTTAGCATTTCTCTATATGTTTACCGAGTGACAACAGTAAATGATTTAATAAGACATCTAAGGATCTATGGTAATATTTTGTGGTTAACTGATTCACCCCCCCCTCTCAGTTACTACATCTATATTTCCAACAAGAGTGATGGTGGTGGGATATCTATTAGAGGATCATGATGTGGAAGGGATGTGATGATATGATCTTGACTGGGTTTGGGGGATGGCAATGAATCTTGAGATGGAGGAGTTTATGGGAGCAATGGATCATGTAATTGAGGAAGTGGGATGGTAGGATCTTGAGTTGGAGGAAATTGGACTATAAGCTCTTGGATTGGAAGCATTGGGATGATGGGATCTTGGATCGAGGGTGATGGAAGCAATAGAATAGGCAATAAAGGGAGTGAAGGGATTGGATCTTGACTTAGTTCAATGGATGATTCAACATGATTTTGGACAAGATCTTCACTAGATTGGATGGGTGTGGGTAGAGTGATGGGGGATGTATGGATGGACTCTTTAGATTGAATGGATGAAACGATGGGGGATTCTCTAATTATGATGGCTGGAAGAAAGGAAAACTCTTTAGATGGTATGGATGAAAAGGTGGTCGATTCTACAATTGTGATGGCAGGAAGAGGGGTGAAATCATGAGGTTCATTGGATGTGGCTTGGATAATGCTGGGAGGAGGAGAAGTGGATGGTGACTAGGTGGAATCAATGCATGGGAATGACTCAATGATGTCAGGAGATGGAAGAGGATCAATAAGTGGGGTATATGGAGGAAGGATAGTTGATGGGAGAGGTGGATGGGCTCCATCAATAATGGATTCACATGAAGGATTGAGATGACATGACTCTTCAACTTTAGGAGATGGAATTTTTGTTGGCTTCCTTTTGAAACTCCTTGGAGACTTTTGCAATGGTAGTTGAGGTGAAGGATTGGAGTGTGTGGAAGATGGATAACTAGGATAGTCCACACATGCAGGTGGGGTAGTGGATTGTGAGCTTGGTTGAGGGGATGATTGTGCAGGAAAGGAGGTGGAGGATGGCATGACTAGATAGTTCACATAAGTGGGCATAGAGGAAGCTTGTGAACTGGATTGACTAACTGGTGAGGTGAGAGTGATGGATAGAGGCATGGGATATGAAGTGGTGGAGGGATGCATATTTCTTATAGAAGGGGATTTGTGGTAATGTAGGTAGGAATGGAAGATGGTAGATTGAGATAGGATGGAGGAGATGGAGGAGAAAGGTAGGATAGATTGGATGGTGGATTAGCAATAGTATAGGGATTATGGTGTTGGATTGGAAGACTAGGAACTTGATTTTGAAAATGGGTTGGAGGATAAGGAGATGGAGGATTTGGATTAGGATGTGGGGGATAAGTGGGTATAGTATAGGAAGAACGTGTGGATAATGGATTTCCCTTGTCAAAGGTATGATAAGGAGTACTAGTGTATATGTATGGAGAACTGGTGGGGTAGTTTGGAGGAATGATTAGATTCTGGGGGATTTTTGGAGAAAGCTTGCTAAGGTTTTCTTCATCATGATCAATAAGAATATCATCATCATTGGAATAGGATAAAGTGGGAGAAAAGATGGGATGACCGAACTCATCATAAAGGAATTGAGACATGATGACTTGCAGATGATGAAGGATGAGGATGGAAGGAAAGCTAAATCTCAAATTAGGATGGTCAATAAGCTCAGATTGAGATTTGGATCAAGCTTAGGATCGGAGGAAAGACTGACTCTAAAAGATGGCAAGGAGATGAGGGATGACCAAGATGACTTTGTTAGCCTAGGATATGGGAGGAAAGGAGGACAATACAGGATGGAAAGGATGCAGGATGATGTGAAGACCAAGATTAGGAGACTAGGATGATAGGATTGTGGAGGCTTGGGTGACTTCTAGACTGGATGATTAGACTGACATGGAAAAAGATTTGTTTGTAGAAATTTTTGATTATGTATGTTCAACAGATTTTTTCACTAGTTTTGATCACTTTGAAGAACATGCACAAGCAATTCCTACCTATAAGATAGGCTAGTATCACAACCTTTGCCCACAACTTGGTATCCCAAAAGAGGAATATAGATCGTGAGTAATCCTCAGGCGACCCAGGAAACCACTTGGGTTGGTCCTTGCATAAAGATTATGATACTTTCGGTAGTAGATCAGGTGGGCTTTTGATTAATGGCTTCTAGTAAGATCTGTGGCATCCCCCCAATCAGTTTGTACGCATGTGACTCACTTAAGAGCTTAGTTGACCATGCCGAAATCATAGGGATATTCACCTACCTCAGGCTACCATCAACACACCTCACCTAAGCTTGCGGGGATAAGGTGAGAGTTTTCTCAGCACCTTATTTAAATACTAGTTGGGGAATTACTGATTTGAGGTCATTCTCTAAAGAGGAAGTGCTTCTCTCTAGATAGGACTCGCTAGAAGTGTTGTCAATCAGACTTGATCTTTCTCTTCACCCAAGATCCATGAAGGCAAGGGGAGAGGATACAGATACAAGTGGATTTCTTCCACATCGCTTACTTTAACAAGGTTGATGCAAAAATGAAAAGCTCTAAGGAAGTGTTGAAAAACACTCCTTCAAACATGCCAAGAAGAATTCATTCCAAATTGAACCTATTAAGACTAAGTGTTTTATATTCTAGAACATCAAACACTCATGTTTAGCATGCAAGGTTCTTTGTTTGAAATGTAAATGACAATGTTTGAAATAGAGATTTGATTTGCAAAAACAAGAAAAGTTTTACTCCCTTTAGCATTCAAGATAGTGTTTGATCAATTTTTAAGCACCAAAAGAAGTGTTCATCGCATTGATTATTTGTCCCTTAGCCATTCAAGATTGAGTAAGTTGATTTTAAGCACCAAAAAAGAAGTGTAATGTTTGCCTTGTTCAATTTTAACCTTTGTTCATTTTAGACCCAAATCAAAAATATGAGGTGCTGTTTGGCATACACTATTCTTTTTAATGCACCAAATGAAAAGTAAGTTATGTTTTTTTTTGTTTTTTTTTTTAAATTTAACCAGCATTCCTACAAAGACCTGCAACAGAAAAATCACGTTCCTGTGACAAAAATTGTGTTCCTACAAAAAGCACGTTCTTGCAAAAAGCACGATCCTGTGACAAAAAATGCATTCCTGCAAAAATCGCATTCCTGCAAAAAGCTCATTCTTGCAACAAAAATTGCATTCCTGCAAAAATAGTGTTCCTACAAAAAGTGAATTCCTGCGATAAAAACCGCATTCCTGCAAAAGATACATTCCTGTAACAAGTGCGTTCCTGCAAAAAAGCACATTCCTGCGACAAAAAATGTGTTCGTACAAAAGCCACGTTCCTGCAAAAAGCGTGTTCCTGCAAAAAAACATGTTCCTGCAACAAAAAATGCATTCCTGCAAAAGCCACATTCCTGCAAAAAGCGTGTTCCTGCAAAAAAACTGTGTTCCTGCAATAAAAAATGTGTTCCTACAAAAGCCACGTTCCTAAAAAAAAGTGCGTTCTTGCGACAAAAATGCATACTTGCAAAAGTCGCGTTCCTGCAAAGAAAATGCATTCCTAGGACAAAAATTATGTTCCCACAAATCCGCGTTCCTACAAAAAGTGTGTTCAAGCATTCCCATGGCAAAATCAGCGTTCCTACGTCCGTACCCACATTCCCACAAAATTGCAAATTTTTTAGATGTTGATGCTGTGTAAAATCTGAAGGCTGGAATGTCTGTGCAAATGTGTCTTCTTCGGCCCTAAACTTGCAAAATACCAAAAAAACCCTTGCAACACACTCAAACAACAAGAAAACTTAGTATTTGTGTTAGTTTTGCAAGAAGAAAAAAAAACAAGATAAAGAGAATGACCCTAGAAGTGTGTCCCACCGGGCGTGCCAAAATGTAATGTTAAGGAATGCAAAGTAAACTAAACATTCAACAAAATAAATGAGATAAACACCTATGATTAGACCTACAAAATGAAGACAAAAAACACTCAAAAGTAATAAAAACTTTCAAGCAAACCTTCAAGATGTAGAAGATTTGTCCAAAGGATTGGATGTGTGCTCAAGGATCTATGCTTCAAGGTTCAAGAGACAAAATGACATGATAACTTTGCTTCAATGGTGGATGAAAACGAAGGAGAGCTTCTCTTTTATAGAAAGGAGGATGAAATGGACGGTCAAGATTAAGAGGCAAAAGGGATATGAGCAATGGTGGAGATGCATCCAAAAGAGATCACATGGATTGTGCTTTCTCAAATGTATAGAATTGTGACAAGTGTCACAATGGTGGAGGATGAGAGGAGAGGCACCTTTGGAAGGTGTGAGAGGGGAAAAGTGTGTAAGAGGTGTAAGAGGCTTTTAATTTTTCATTGGAGGATGTGGAGGTGATGTCGTGAGGGTTACCTTTGGGGTGGATTAACATTTCTTAATTTTGGATTATGATTATGCACATGTTTCAGAGATGATTAGGCTTTGGTTTAGAGGGTAAGTGGAGAATTAGGAGGATGTGATGGGAGGAGAGAAAATGAGTGGAGGATTAAATTAGCTAAGCTTGCATTATTAGCTAATGGAGGAGAATTAGGATTTTTAGAATTAAATATTTTATTTAATTTCAAGTGGGAGGAAAAAGGGGTTTATGAATTAATTTACCTAGATAAATGGACCCATTTAAATTAATAGAGGAATGGGGATTTAATTAATTATCAGACTATAGGTTTGTCATTTTGATAATTAATTGGACTATAGTTAATTAATTAAATTAATTAACTAGGGGATGACATAAATTAATTAAATAAGAGTATTTAATTAATAAGATGCCTTAGGGGAAGACTAAATAAAATTACTAAATTATGTAATCAAATTTAGGTGTCTACAAGATGATATTCTTGCAAAATCAAAAACACGCTGCGAACACCTTGACATTCTTGAGAGTGTGTTCGATTGCCTGCATCATTATGGCTTGAAGCTCAATCCAAAGAAATATATCTTTGGTGTTACATCTAGAAAGCTTCTAGGCTTCATAGTATCACAACGAGGCATAGAGATTGACCCCAAAAAGGTCAAAGCAATAACATGAATTCCTGCACCAAGAACACTCAGATAGCTCAGAAGCCTACAAGGAAAGCTTCAATCAGTGCATCAGTTCATCTCACAGCTAGCAGAAAAGTGCCAACCTTTCACGCATCTTTTACACAAAGACACCAACTTCAAATGGGACCCCATCTATTAGAAAAGCTTTGAGAAACTCAAAGAATACCTAGCCAACTCTCTAATTCTTATACAACCAGTTTCAAGAGGCTCTCTCATACTCTACATCTCAATGACCACTACAGCACTGGGGGCACTCTTAGCTCAACATGATGATGACAACAAAGAAAGAGCCATCTACTATATCAGTCAAACTCTTGTTAGCTATGAGCTTAACTAATCACCCATGGAGAAAGCATGCCTTGCAGTGGTTTTCACCACTCAAAAGCTTAGACATTACATGCTCAGCCACACAATGAGGCTCATTTCAAAGGTAAACCCACTCAAGTATCTATTATTAATGACAACTCTCATAGGCCATATGGAAAAATGGGTCATGTTACTCAGTGAGTTTCACATCCAATACATAGATCATAAAGAAATCAAAGGACAAGTCATTGTTGATCAGCTAGCAGAAGCTCCACTAGTGTATGCCTATCCACTAATCAAGGAATTCCCTGATGAACATTTATGTATAATTGAAGAACAATCAACATGGAAACTTTACTTTGATGGCTCCTACACATCACATGGCTCAAGGGAAAGAATCCTATTCATCACACCTCAAGGTGACTATATTCCAAAATCATTCAAGTTGGGATTCCCATGTACTAATAACATTATAGAATATGAGGCAATCACCTCAGGTCTCAAAAGAGCCATTCAATGGAATATCATAGAACTACAAGTGTTTGGAGACTCATAGCTAATTATTAAGAAAGTCCTAGATGAATATTAGACAAAGGATGAGAAGTTTCTACCCTACAAAGAATTGGTGGATAGAATAAAAGAGCAATTGTTGAATCTACAGTTCATACAGATACCAAGGATTCAAAATAAAGCAATCGACACAATGGCAACCATGGGATCGTTGCTAGAAATCCCATGCAACGCATCTCAATATAAATTCCTAGTCAAGCAGCTACACATGCCAGCTTATGAGAACACCGATGCAGAATTAGTGTGTGTCTTGGTTGGTCCTCAGTCCCCATGGTACCATGACATCCATGCATATCTAAAGAATTGTATCATATCTCCCCATCTCACCAATAGCCAACACCAAAACCTTATTTGCAGAGCTTCCCGCTACACTGTTGTAGCCAACACCCTTTATCATCGAGGATATCACAACATCCTCTCTAGGTGTTTAGATTCAAATGAGGTCATCCTAGCTTTACAAGAGGTCCACGCTGGAATTTGCAGTGCCCACACGAGTGGCATGGTTATAGAAAATAAGTTTCTTCGAGTTGGGTATTATTGGCCAACCATGGAACATGATGCTTGTGAGTTCATCAGGAAATATCTACATGCTAGCAACATGCAAATCTAATTCATGCATCAGCACAAGACTTGCAACCTAGTGCGCCACCTTGGCCATTTTCATGTTGGGGCTTCGACCTTGTCAGCTTAATCACCCCTCTCTCCTCAGATGGACACAAGTACATCATAACTGCCATAGAGTACTTTACCAAATGAGTTGAAGTGATTCTACTCACCCTCACTACTAGCATCCAAATATCCAAGTTCATCCTTTACCATATCATCTACCATTTCAACATACCATCTACCATCTTCACAGACCATGGCACACCTTTTGAAAACCAGCATGTGGATGATTTGTGTGCCAGACTCCACATCCATCACCATTTCTATAGTCCATATTTCCCTCAAGGAAATGGCCAAGCTGAGGCAACCAACAAAACAATCCTCAAAATCCTTAAGAAAGTTGTCAATGATTCTGGCCATGACTGGCACCTCCAAATCAATCCCACCCTCTGGGCCTACCAAACTTCTTATCACACTCCCATAGGAACCACCCCATATTCCCTTGTATATGGTGTTGAATCCATTCTACCAATTGAGGTCGAGCTCCCATCAATACGAGTCTCTATGAATAACTATACTACTGATGAGGACTATCACGTGACACGTCTCACATAGCTAGACTTGTTATCTAAAAAGAGACAACAAGCATATGATCACTTGGTTGCATATCAGAATTGACTTAAAAGGAGTTATAAAAAGAATGTCCATCCTAGACAGTTCTAGGTTGGTGACATGGTCCTAAAAGAAAATTAGAAGGTCCAAGCAAATCGAGAAAAGAAAGGAAAGTTTGAGCCTACTTGGCTAGGCCCCTATGTTGTCACAACATGCTTTGGCTCTAGAGCCTATCAGTTATCTACACCAGAAGGTGAGCCTTTAAATGATCCAATCAAAATCATACATCTGAAGAGGTTCTATGCCTGAACCAGATCCTCCATATTTAAAAAATCCATAAAAATTGAAAAAAGAAGAAAAATACAAAAAAAAATTTAAAAAAAGAAAAAGAAAAGAAACAACAAATAATCATCCAATGGTGAAAACTTGGCAATTCAAGCACCTTGGACAAGTATGTTGCTGAAAACCTAGCAAATAGGTGCCATACATAGTGGACCGAGTCATTATCTATCAAACTCCCATCCCCCCCATCCCAACATCTCCATCATTTTTTACCATACCCATCCCCATCCACCATCCCCCAGCATTCCTCTTTTTATAATCCTCATGAACGTCCACAATTCTGCCTGTACATATCTTGTACCAGATCTTGCACATATCTTATACCAGATCTTGCACATATCTTGTACCATATTTTGTACTACCTCCTATATTGCGCAAACCTTCCTGTATATATCTTGTATAGAGAGATCTTCCCGTCCCAACTCCTAAGCTTCTGTACATATCAATTGTAAGTCTTTTCTCATCCATTATACATAACGTTGTGTCATGTTGTACATAATCCTTGTTAGACCATCATCAGCATTTGATCACAAATCTTGTCCTACCCAGCCTTGTACTTCAGCAACATCAATTATTGACTATTCTTGATCACCGTCCTTATTCTTGAACTTCATCATTTGCCAGTGAACAACAACACTCATTCTCTCATCAATCAGCGGGTCCTTGAGGATGTATCCTTCCTCCTATCAAACCTAATCTTCCACCAATCACACCAGGTCCATGTCGATGTATCCTTCCACACGTTCAGACCAATCTTTCCACCATCAATCAATTCCATCAAATCCAATCTCTCTCCTTGGCAAAGGATGTCTTTTTGGAGTTATTATTTTGGTCTTGGATTTTTTCCTTTGGATCTTGTTAATATTTTATAGCTTCTCATTGTTTCTCTCCTCAAAGTTGCCATGATCCTTTATATCATGGTGCACCGTGAATAAGGAAAATCTGGGGCAAGGTCTTTTGATCTTTCACTTCTGCCTATGAGTCATTCGGATGTGACCCTTGCACGGTTCACATGTGATCTTTTGGGCTACATGGTGCACTTGGGAAATGTCATTTGTTTTTGGTTTCTCTAGCATCATTTCTACCATGCCTCCTTCTTGGGATCATGTGTGATGCTGAGGCAACCCTGTGTGTCTTTTTAGAATTAGTCTTATGCAACATTGGTGACAAGGCCTCATGTTCTTTCATAACCTTGGCAGGTCTAGCATTGCTATATCAAACTAGGTTGTGCTCTCCAAATTTGCACTTGGAGCTCCTGAAATCCCCTGCATCATGCATCATATAGATTAATCTTGCATCTTGCATCTCTCATGTAGCTACATCTTGCCTTCTGCATTCCATCTCATCTTGCATTCACCCATCTTTTCTCTTGGGAGCTTGGTTCTTTATCTCCCCTTCTTCCTTAGTCCTTCCCTCTCTATTTCCTTTTGAGAAAATTCCACAAATGTTTACTCCTTGCATTATTTTCTCGAGGGGGCAAAACCCCTTATTCCTCTAAATTCTAGCCTAGGGCATCTTATTTTCTTGTCTTTGACGCTACGCCACTTGCGGCATCGCATCAAAGAGGGGCAAAATGTAGACACCTGAAAATCCTCTAGAAAATAAAGTATTTTTATTTTTTGAAAAACCCCTGATGACATCATCATTTCTTAATTAATTACTTATTTTATTTATTTATTTATTTTTATGCCATTAAATCCCTTTATCTTAATTAAAAATATTAAATTAAGAAATCCTTTCTAGAAATGTTTAAATCTCATTTAGACATTATTTCTCTATTTATTAATTATTTAATTAATAAACTGACCAAAAACCATTTAAATAAATAATTTATTTATTTAAACCCAAAACTTTAGAAATATCCTAAAGATCGTTAACCTCTTCTAGAATCTCCTAATCTCACTTTAATTTTAATTAAAGGATGATTCCCCCTTTTCCTAAGCCTAATCTCAACTCAAAAATATTTAATTAAGTTTAAGTGTTAAATCCTCTTATTTATTAAATTTATTTAATAAATAAAATCCTCAACCAAAATCCTTTGAAATAAATAAATGTTTGTTTATTTCCTAAACTCTTTAATATCCTAAGAAAGCCCTAGACTCTTCTAGAAAAGTCAATCCTTATCCTTCACCCAAACTCTACCCCAAACCTTACCCCTAAGTCTAACCTTCCTCCTAACCCAAGCCCTTCCCAAATCTTATAAATACCCTCCTCTTCCAAGAGAAAAACAACCAATTCACTTTCAATTCATAGTAATGTTATAATGCTAAGATAGTTCTAAATCCTTAAATCTTTCATACTAATTGTTAGATTTCAATCATTTTCATGCTTTTATAGCTCATCATAGCTTAGAATAAATGGATTAACCTAGTTTTCTTCATTTTTCTTCATAGCATAGCATCATATCACATCTCTATTTGGATTAAAATCAATCAAGAAATAAGAATTCATAGCATAGACTCCATTTTTGACCTTTTAGGATCCTTAAGGCCTTAGGAGCAAAATGGGTGTTCTATACCTGGTTTTGTGCCACTATGGGGTTCTTTTGGTCCCGAAGCTATCCCAATATCTCCTAAAAATCATTAGGGACATGCTCCATGTGTTTTGAGAGCACACCCACATCCCTCTTATCAGAGAAAATCAAACAGTGCTTGAATGCACCTGTTTAGGCTCAATCTGAGGTGGCTTAGCTTAGTTGTTTCTTATTTTGAATTGATGTAATGCTAGATTAAAACCTAACATTTTCTTGTTTCAATCTTTCAAAATAGATACAGATAGCCTAGTCTACAGTAACTCTTGGTCGGCCCTTATTTTATCGATCGAGTATATGTATTAAAGTGGTTTTAGTTAGCATGAGTCATCTTGGATATTAATAATTGATATATTATGAAGTAATAATTTTTAGTATTTGATTCATTTTGTCTATGGCCCTAATTAGGAAGGCCTTACAGCCTAACATGTATGTGGTAATTACTAAATAAATATTTGATCTTGTTTTCTCTCTCTCTAAATTATTTGTTATTATTCCTCATGTGATTTTATATGAAGTTGCACATCTAATATTGGGGTTCTCCTCCTTCTATGCCACACCAAGTGAACTTTTTTCCTCTTTCAGATCAAAGACATTTCATGGTCTTACCAATTTTTGTTTCCACTTTGTCTTTGTATATCTTAAACATGTGAAAATATTTTGATATATCTTTTAAAAACACAACCTACATCATTATAGAATAGTCATCAACTAGAAAAAATGCAGTATCTATCACAATAATAACTTTAATTCCTCATAGGACAACAAAAATTGGCATGAACCACATCTAAGATACTTTTAATAGAATATGACTTACTAGTAAAAGTAGAAAAGTTAACTTCCCAAGATGAGATTCTTTCCACATCACATTATATGGATTTACATGGTTAGGGAAACCTCTCACTATCTTTGTATTTCTTACTTTGATAAGATTATCAAAATTTGTGTGAAAAAACCTCTCATGCCATAACCAACAATCTTCTATTTTAGAAATTAGACAACTCTTAGCAATAGAATTTAGATGGAACAAGTTACCTTTAGTCTATTCACTGGTAGAAATCAATTGTCCTTAATTCCCAACTAAACTCCAATATATATCCTTTTTAATTTAACTAAGAAATACTTAACAAATTATATCTTAAACTATCAATCTAGTAAATATCATCACAATTTGTCTTTTTATTGAAAGTAATACTATACCTTTACATTTAACCAAACAAGGAGAATCATTGGAAAATCTTAATGTTCCTCCATCATATTTATTCATTTAAATAAACTTACTTTGATTGAATAAGTCATATGATGAGTACAACCACTATAAATGATTTAGTTACTATTGTGATTCATTCTTGAGACTAGTGTTTTCTCACCTTCTCCATAGGGTTCTTCCTTAACATCAAGAATAAAAATATCCTCTTCATCTCTACCATCAGATTCATCATTTGTATAACCTTCTTCAGCTAGATAACAAGCCTTCTTGTTGTTATCCTTGAATCTCCTTGGCCTTTCATTCCTATCATTGTTAGGGCATCTAGAGGTAATATGTCCAATCTTGTTGCATGCAAAGAATTTTAAGGCAAACTTACCTTTATATTTATCCTTTACCTCCAGGCATCCTTTTAGAAAATAAGGATTCTAATTCCTCCTACTCTCTTTCTTTAGACAAAATATTTTCATAATCTTTAGGTTAATATTCTGAATTATTGTTACATATTTCCTTTCCTTGTATTGATCAATGTGAAGTCAATGATGACTTAAAAGAAGCTTTAGCTTTGGGAAAACTATTGTCATAATTGTTCAACTCAAATGAAGTTAGCTTTCCTACAAGGTCATCAAGATTAATAGTAATAGTTTGTATAGATCTAAGCTCATGAATAGCTGACACTCTGATTGCATGTTTAGGCAATAAAGTTCTTAACATACATCCTCTAGAAGATTACCTTCAGCACCTCAAATAGAAGCAAACTTTTATTTGATTCCTAGACTCTATTATTTTCTTATTATCTTCCATCCACATTTTATTATAAATTCCTCCCGAGCTATCAACCTTTTCCTTCTACACATGTGGATCTCCATCATAGATAGTTTTCAATTTATCCCACATCTCATGGGTAGTACCTGTGTGTGTGAAAATTGTACCTGATCTGTAGACACAACACTCAGTAAAACATTAGAGGTTAGATATAATCAAAATCGTGCAAAATTGAAATCTAATCTAACCAAGCGATTTACTACCTTCTAGTAGGTGCGAGATTAATGTTCTCAGATTATTATCGAGATCAGTGACCTAGAAGACACCTAAATGAAGGATTTGAATGCAAAAGATGGATATGAAATTGAATGCAATTAATCTATATTTTTTATATTTTCTATGCAATAAGAATGATAAAAATCGATATGAATCTATGCTAGATGAAATTGATATGCTATGAATTGATCTATCTAACAATGATATGTAAAGCTATGAAATTCTATGCTATGATATGAAAAATATGCAATTGAAATTGATCTCACAAAGCTTTGAATTCGCAAGTTGATTCTTTCAAGCTCCAATTGTGCAAATTCTCCAAATCTGATATGCTATGATTCCTGTAGAGTAAGTTTGCAATTTGCGAGATCTTGTGGATGCCAATTTGAGAGATGAATTATGAAGAGCTGAGCCTTGTTTTTATAGAAATCTAGGGCTTTGGAGGCGCATGGGAAAAAAAGCCATAAATCACTCAAATAACTCAGGTTGATTTTTGAGTTATTTTTAAATAAAGGATAATTAACTCACAAAAACATGCAAAAGCTAAGTTTTAGCTCAAAATAGAGTTTAGCTTTAATTGATAATTGATAGTTGTCTGCTTTTATGATTGTGCATGTTTTATTTATGAATTAATTTAATAATAAAGTGATTTATTTCCAACTTAACTGCTTTTAAAAATAAAACAATTGATTTATGGGTTAATCAATTATTTAATCAAATTTTTATTAAAAACTATATTATTAAATAATGACAACTTGCTTTAATTAATTAAATAAAAATTTAATCAATTATTCATAGGATATTTGGATTTATTGTCAAAATTAAATAATACAATTAATAATAGATAGAATTAAATTTAATTACACAATTAAGTGGCAAGATATTAAATCTAATTAATTAAATATGAAAATATTCAATTAATCAAACTTTAGGATAAATGTGATTTATTGCCAAATAATTATAAAATTAAAGATAATTATGATGATTAGGAATATTACTAAGAATATTCCCCGATGCAGAATTTAAGATAATCAATTATGATTCGATGATGTTTAGATGTGCCTTAGATTAGGACTTTGATGTCAATTTCATTTGAATTGAAGATGTAGGAGATTAATGAACTTATAGCCCATTTTTGGGGTATTACAGTACCCAAATCCTTTACATTGATAAATAATGAATCTTAAAGGGTACTTTAAATAGATTCCATAGTTACAATATGTTCTTATCTGATCCTTAACTAATCTAAATTCAATAATCCTCAAGGGATAGTATATTTATTAAGCATATGATCCCAATACTTATCTCCCATACCTTTAAGGTAAATCTTCATTCGACCACACCATACTATGTAGTTTTGTCTTGTGAATTTCAAACCTTCCTTTCACATCATCTTGGATATTTACCTCAAGCTATTAATCATAACCACAATAGAGGACCAAATCTCTAATACCAATTGTTAGAACCTAGATCATATTATTAAGAGGGGAGGTGTGAATGAGTAATCTACCAATTAAACCAATTTCATAAACTTGAAAGAAAAAATTATCAACAATAGAATCAAATAAAAGCCTTCATACTCTTAAGCACATCCACAATATTTGACACAAATATTTAATCTCGTGGAAACCCAAGTTGGGAAAAAACCATGATAGGAATTAGTACCCAAATGATGTCCTCTTATGAAGTACAACCTCTAAGGAGCTAATCCCTATTAGGAGTTTCCAATAACACTATTACGTTCTACTCGCCTAAGGGATTTAATGAAAATTATCCTTAAGAATTCTTTTTGAAAAATATACAAAGATCTAAAGAGATAAATAGAAGATCTTCATATATTTTTCAAAAATCATCCCCAAAACTTTAATGAAAATTATGAAATAGAACCCACAACCATGGATTAACAACCAAGAACATGTTAGGAATGAATGTTGAATGTTTGGCAGCCATTCTTTAGTAGTTGTTGTTGCATTCATGACTATGATTGTCATTGATGTCAACACAATGATCTACTGGATTTGCAGAGGAGCAGACAGTATTTGGATTAGCGCACATGGGATATTGTAGTTAGAGCTATTCAATGTTAAAGACCTACTCTTTGATATGTTATATGTTTATGGTTAAGAGCATAGATAGTAATTTATTTATTCATGGAAGTTATGATCATTTTGGTGGAAGCAGTATTCAGGCAGTATTCCTGAGTAGCAGTTTGTGGAAATCAGAAGATATCTCCTAATCAGGATGGAATCTAGTTTTGTGCAATTAAAGTGAAGTTGAAGACACATTGATAGTGATGTGGATGATAGCAAAAAATTTGAGGTTACACGAGTGAAGAATTATCATAATTGGAAGCTGACAGTTTTGTGTAATTTTGATGTAGTGTGTGGAAACTTTTATTTTGTAATTAGATGCTGACTCATTTGTAATTACTTGAGTGAGGTACAAAGGAAGGAACATTTTTAATTATTCATATGAGCATGTATGCATGAAGTGAAGAAAAGAGCTAATGAATTTTGAAAGCAAAATTGTGAAAGAAGTCATGCGAGGTACATAGATCTGAAATTGAGATCTAGTGTAGCAATGAGTGCGGTTTGGCATAGTCAGAGAAGAGGTAACATGTTTTAATATTATTCTATTGAATAATCTAGAGATTAGTTGGACAGTGTGTTCAATGATCTTTCCATTGAAGTTTTTTGGGTAGTGGGTCCTTCTGTCTTCCATAACTCTTACAGGGTTAGAATCTTTTAGCAGGGATTCAAAATGTCCTAACCAGGATTCATATGTACTGAATGTATTTCATAAGACTCCTAATAGAGTCCATCATTTCACAAGTAATATTCATATTAGTACATCTTTTGTGGGCATCATTCCCGCCAGAGTTTACTCTTTGATCAAGAGGTTCCCTAGTCAACATATCTTGTGTCATTGTTTTATTATGTATGAATATCTTTATATGGTTGGTGATTATATTGCTTACATGGTTAAATGTTGTTGAAGTTGATAAAAGTTATAATTATCAGATAACTGATTCACCCCCCCCCCCCTTCTTATTTATCTTGGTGGACTTTACCTTCTAACAATTGGTATTAGAGCAGTAGGTCCTTGAAAGGAAAGTTTAATAGCTTAAGGAGATCCATGGTGAATTTTAGGAAAGAAAGCCCCAAGTTTGATGGAGTAAATTTTGATAGCTGGAAAGAAAAAATGAAGACACACCTAGTGTGTTTAGGACCAAGTTATTGGTTGATTACAAAGAATGAGAAGACTATCATTGATGAAGATAATCTTGAAGCATGTACAAATGATGAGAGAGATCTATTCATGTGTAACATATTTTCCAGAGAATCACTTTTGACAGCCCTTCCAGAGAATGAGTATAGTTAGGTAAAATGTTTGAAAACATCTCATGAAATTTGGAAATCTTTACACTCTACTTTTGAAGGTGATGAACATGAAAAGAAAGTTAGATTACATAATTGGATATGTGCATTTCAAGATATAAGAATGATGGAAGATGAATCTGTTAGAAGCTATACTGGTAGGATGTCTGAAATTGTTGCAGGCATAAAATCTTGTGGAGGAACAAAGACAGAGAATGAAGTGATATGGAAAATTTTGAGAACATTGACTCCTGCATTTAAGTAGACAACATAGATGATTGAACAAGTTATACCTTGTACTTCAAACTTTACAAGAGAGACTCTTATTGGAAGATTGGAAGCAGTAGAAATGAACCTGAGGCTATCAGGAGACTTGCCTAGAATGGAGACAACATTTAGTGCTCTCAGTGTTCACCCTACTTTGTCAAGAAGCATCAATGTAAGTAGAGGTTATGCTAGTAGTAGAAGATCTAGAAATGAAGAAGATAGGAAGATTGAAGAAGGTATTGCCTTGGTTGTGAAGAGAGAACCAGACGGTAAGAAAAATTTTAAATGTTGGACTTGTCAAGCATATAGTCACTTTGCATCTAAATTTCCTAAGAGAGTTAAAAAGTATAGAAACAATTTCAAGCCTAGAAGATCTAAGGAATTTTATTATGCTAATGATGAAGATCTTGAAGCTAGCATAGAGAGAACTCTAAGTGAAAGTGATACTGAGAATAATGATGACATAGGATTTGTAGCAATTAAAGAAGAGAATCCTGAAACTGATGTTAAGGAAGAAAAAGCCTTAGTTTCTCAAGTTGAAAAGAAAGATGATTGGATTATAGATAGTGGTTGTTCAGATCAGATGACTGGTGACATGAAAAAATTCATAAAGTTTAACAATTATGATGGAGGAGTTGTTAGAGTTGGAAACAATGCACCTTGTTTGATTAAAGGTATAGGATCTATTATTCTTGATGGAAAGACTAATATTGACAATGTTTATTTTTTGGATGGTCTGAAACATAATATTTTAAGTGTTGGATAGTTAGTTGATGATGGATATCAAGTTTGGTTTACTGGGAAAACTTGTGTAATAAAAGATAAAGATGTAAATTTTATTGGAACTGGATCTAGAACAAGAGGTAATGTATTTCAGTTGAATCCTACTAAGATGACATGTTTGATTGCTAAGATTGATGACAGTTGGCTATGGCATAGAAGGTTTTGTCATATAAACTTTGATAATGTTGTGAAGGTAAGTACTACACTTGCAATAAGGTATTTTCCTAAAATTATGAAGCCTACTAACATGATTTGCAAAGAATGTGTGATGGCTAAACATAAGAGAATTTGTTTTCCCAGTAAGAAGTTTACATCTACAGAAAAATTTGAGATTGTTCATATAGATTTGAGCGGTCCTACCAGGACTAGAGGATTCTATGGAGAAAGGTATTTTATGATTCTTGTTGATGATTTTACAAGAATAATGTGGATTGCATTTCTTAAAGAAAAGTGTGAAGCATTTGATAAGTTTAAGATCATTAAGAATAAAGTTGAGAATGAATCTAGAATGAAGATTAAATGTTTGAGATCTAATAGAGGTGGAGAATTTACTTCTAAAGAGTTTAACACCTTTTGTGAAGTAAATGGTATTAAGAGATAGTTTTCAGCCCCTAGGATACCTAAACAAAATGGTATTGCAGAAAGAAGAAACATATCAGTAACTGAAGCAGCAAGAGCTGTGTTATTTCAGAATGATTTGGCAAATATATTATGGAGAGAAGTAGTGAACACAGTAGTGTATACAATGAATAGAGTACAAATCAGAGCAGACACAAATAAGACACCCAATGAATTATGGTTTGGACATGCACCCTTAGTTAAGTATTTTAGAATTTTTGGAAGGAAATGTTATATAAAGAGAGATGATGATATTGGAAAGTTTTATCCTAGAAGTGATGAAGGTATATTTCTTGGATATTCTTTGAAGAGAAAATCTTATAGATGTTACAATAAGAGAACTAAGACTATTGTTGAAAGCGCAAATGTTAAAGTTGATGAAAATTTGAAAATTCAGGAAAGAATGCTTGATTATGAATCAGATGAAGAAGCTCATCCTAAACCTAACATTAAGACTACTGAATTATTCTATGAAACTGACAGTGAAATGTTGAATGAAAGCCATAGTGAAGTCATTGAAGAACCGACACCTAAAGTGAGATCAGAGACAGTGACACCTAACAAGAATTTATCAAGGAATCATCCTATTGAGAAAATTATTGAAATCATTACCAGAGGAGTTCTAACTGGAAATAAGGTACATGAACAGTTATGTTTGATTTCTCAAATTGAACCTAAAACTACTAGTGAAGCTTGTGAAGAAGAAACTTGGATTAATTCTATGAAAGAAGAACTAGATAAGATTGAAAAGAACAAGACATGGGAAATGGTCCCTAGACCTAAAGATAAGAATGTTATTGGAACTAAATGGGTACTCAGAAATAAGATGAATGAACAAGGAGAAGTAGTAAGAAACAAAGCAAGATTGATATGTAAGGGATACTCACAACAAGAAGGAATTGACTATGAGGAAAATTTTGCACTAGTAGCAAAAAATGAAGTAGTAAGAATGTTTTTGGCCTATGCAGCTTATAAGAAATTCAAAGTATATTAGATGGATGTGAAGTCAGCATTTCTAAATGGAGAATTGGAAGAAGAAGTCTACATTGATTAGCCTGAAGGTTTTCCTTTGACTCAAGAAGGAGACATGGTATGTAAACTGAAGAAAGCTTTATATGGACTAAAGCAAGAACCTAGAACTTGGTATGCAATATTGGATAAGTATCTGTTAAAATTGGGATTTACAAAAGGAATAGCTGGTAGCAATCTATACACAAAATAAATTGAAAATGGTTTGTTGATTATAGTTATTTTTATTGATGACATTATTTTTGGAGGAGAAGATGAAGCTAGTGACAAATTTGCTGATGAAATGAAAACTAAATTTGAAATGAGTATGATTGGTTAAATGAAATACTTTTTGGAATTATAGATAACACAGAACAGTGATGGTATCTTTGTAAGTCAGACAAAGTACTTAAATGACTTGTTGAAAAGATTTGGGATGGAGAAATATAAACCAGTTGGAACACCTATGGTAACTAGACATAAATTATCTAGCACAGATGACAATCCTATAGTTGAAAAGAAAAAGTACAGATCTATGATTGGAGGATTACATTACTTGACTCATACAAGACCTGATATAGCACATTTAGTTGGAATTGTAGAAAGATTTCAATCTAAACCTAGAGAATCACATTATGCAGCAGTAAAGAGGATACTAAGATACTTAAGAGGCACAATGGACTATGGATTATGGTATGAAAAATCTAATGACTTTACCATATGTGCATATACAGATGCTAATTGGGGAGGCAGTATTGATGATAAAAAGAGCACCAGTGGTGGAGCCTTTTTCCTTGGAGGAAGATTACTCTCTTGGCTAAGCAAAAAGAAGAATTGTATTTCACATAGTACAACAAAAGTAGAATATGTAGTAGCATCAAACAATTGTAACCAAATAATTTGGATGAAGCAAATGCTGAAGGATATTGGAATAAAGTTTGGTGAACCTATTGTTATACATTGTGACAACACTAGCATAGTTAGTATGTCTAAGAACCCTGTATTACATTCTAAGACAAAGCATATAGAGATTAAGTATCATGTAGTAAGAGAGAAATTTGCTGAGAAAGAAGTCAGAATTGAGTACATAAGCATAAAGGAGCAGATAGCAGACATTTTTACAAAGCCTTTGCCTAAAGATACATTTGAGTATCTGAGAGGTATACTTGGGTTTATGCCTCAGCCCACTTTTGACAAGTGATGCAGATTGGTTGCATCCATCCAGTGGTATATGAGCCTTATCCTTCTTCTAGACTTGATGTTGGTACTTCCTCAATGGTGGAGTATGGCTGAGTCATGCGGACTCTAGTGAATGTATTTTTTGAATAGTGTCTTTTGACATTGGAGTTGTTGTTGACATAATGATGAAATTTTCTATCATTGATGACAATGGGGGAGAAGTGTACATGAAAAACCATTTGTACCATCTATTGTAGAGAATTGAATAGGAAAATGAAGCACAATTTGACTAATGATGAGGACTTGAAGTATTTTTCAGAGCAACAGTGTTGCAGTGTTGTCGTATTGGATTTTTGGAATATTGGATATTTTTCATCTATGTTGCCATCAATACCAATGGGGGATATTTTTAGGAATGAATGCTGAATGTTTGGTAGCCATTCTGTAGCAGTTGTTGTTGCATTCATGACTATGATTGTCATTGATGTCAACATAGTGATATGTTGGATTTACAGAGGAGCAGACAGTGTTTGGATTAGTGGATGTGGGATATTGTAGTTAGAGATATGCGATCTTGAAGACTTACTCTTTGATATGTTCTATGTTTATGGTTAAGAGCACAGATAGTAATTCATTTATTCATGGAAGTTATGAGCATTTTGGTGGAACCAGTATTCAGGCAGTATTCTTGAGTAGTAGTTTGTCAAAATCGGATGATATCTCCTAATCGAGATGGAATCTAGTTTTGCACAATTAAAGGGAAGTTGAAGACACATTGATAGTGATGTGGATGATAGTGCAAACTTTGAGGTTATACGAGTGCAGAATTATCATAATTGGAAGTAGACAGTTTTGTGTAATTTTGATGTAGCATGTGGAAACTTTTATTTTGTAATTAGATGCTGACTCATTTTTAATTACTTGAGTGAGCTATAAAGGAAGCAATGTTTTCCCTTATTGATATCAGCATGTATGCATGAAGTGAAGAAAAGAGTATAGAGATCTGAAATTGAGATCTAGTGTAGTAGTGAGTGTAGTTTCGTACAGTCAGAGAAGAGGTAACATGTTTTGATATTATTCTGTTGAATAATATAGAGATCAATTGGACAGTGTGTTCAATGATCTTTCCATTGAAGTTGTTTGGGCAGTGGGTCCTTCTATCTTCCATAACTCTTAACAGGGTTAGAATCTTTTAGCAGGGATCCAAAATCTCCTAACCGGGATTCATATGTACTAAATGTATTTCATAAGACTCCTAACAGAGTCCATCCTTTCACAAGGAATATTCATATTAGTACATCTTTTGTGGGCATCATTCCCACCGGGGTTTACTCTTTCATCAAGAGGTTCCCTAGTCAACATATCTTGTTTCATTCTATTATTATGTATGAATATCTGTCTATGGTTGGTGATTATATTGCTTACATGGTTAAATGTTGTTGAAGTTGATAAAAGTTATAATTATTAGTTAACTGATTCACCCCCCCCCCCCCCCCCCGCTCTCAATTCGCTTGGTGGACTTTAATTTCTAATAGAAAGATCACCCACATACAAAAAAAGATCCTAAATAAAAATAATAATTTCCACTTCCATTTGGAGGGTGGACTTGATAGAGTTCTTGACACTACAACCTAATAGCCATAGCTATGACAAGACCAAATGACTCCATAGTCATCTAATAACCTCCAATAAATATCCACATCATAGGTGATGTTTCTATCTCAATAAGGACCAAGGAAGAGGACACTAAGAAGAACATGCACCACCACCACAACATAGAAGCAACCAAGCACCCCCACTCAATATAATCCTCCATAGTAACCATATAGGAACATACACTTCCAAGAGAAATAAAATATTAAAATAAGAAAAAGAACATAGGAAACCAGGCTTTAAGAAGGGAAAACATAACCCTACCAAAAGAAACCCCTATAATAAAATACACCACAGCTAGGTTAGGCCGTTGATAATTTATGCACTAACCTAGCCAATACGAAGGAAAAGAAAGAACAAAAAAGAAAACATAACCAAAACAAATATGGGAGAGAAAAGAAGAAGGAAAAAACAAAAACACTCTCCCCATAAATGAGCCTGATCATAGAAGAATAAGACCCATGAGAGGAAAACCCAAACCCAAAAAAGAGCTACAGAACCACCAACCAAATATAGAAAAACCAAATAAAGGAGACCCAAAAATATAAAAAAGAATATCTACAAAACTGTTAGGAATGGGAACACTAAGAGGGGGAGTGAATCAATGTTCACTATATTTAATCTTTTTACTTTACTCTTGAAACTTAGTCTTGATTACTTAAGTACTGAAATAAACTTCAATGTAAACAAGATAAATAATCACAACACATAAAACCAATATGATTATGAGAAAACCAAAATAGGTAAAAACCCCGGTTGGAATTGACACCCGCTAAGAACTACACTAGTGTAGATCATGATCCTTGTTAGAAGATCTTCAACCCTATTAGGATTGTCTTTATAATGCATTTAGTACAGTTACCTTATCAAGGGTCAGACCCTATTAGGAGTCTTTTACAATAGCCCTATTAAGGGTGGGGACACACTATCTTAGAGCTCACTGCTCAAGTGGTAAAGGATACAACCTTCTAATCTTAGATACACATTATATCTGCTAGATGAACTGGCACTATGAAAATTCTTGTCTAATGAGTTCCTTTGGTGCAATGATGCTTTGACCTCTTCCAAAGCTCTAATACATTCTTACTACTCTTTTCATACCGCTTCTCTGCTTATCTTGACTCTTTATTTCCTTGCATACTTATTACAAAGGGTGCATCTCATATTTATATGTGCTCATCAAATTAATTAACTAGGTCATCCTATAACCGATTACATACAACACTTCCAAGTGAATTGGCTCAAGTGTGTTTACAAAAAAACATAATTACATGTCTACAACTTAATTACAATAGGTGCATATCCTTTCCAAAACAATATTATAACCACTAAACAAAATACTACCAGTCGACTGCATACTCTATTTTGTTCTGTCATTCACTGTCTCTGTAGCTTTAACTGTATGTATCTTTTTCATATTGTATCTTCTAAACATGGACTCTTAGACTTACAATTGGTATAATCTTACAATCTTATCTTCAAGGGCATATATCATAAATTGGTCATACACATGTGTGTTGATGTTCTGACCTTCTGGTACTCTGCTAACTATCCAGTCTTCTGTACTTAGCCAAATTATGATCTTCTGATAATGTGTGCTGACTCCAAAACACTATATGACTTTGTTGCCATAATGAAAACACTATATTTAGTCATATACAATAGTATAGTCAACTTGTCAACAATCTCCCCCTTTGTCATTGATGGAAACAAAGGAATATGGCAAAGTTACTAACTATACCCTTATACAAAAAACTTTTTAACATACTTTATCTTATATCTCTCTTAGACTCTGTACTATACAACTTGTTTACATATAAGACTCCAAGACTCCATATTCTATACATAATACTCCCCCTTTGACATTAATGATAAAGGTGCTTCAAAAAATGTATCTCTACAAGTACTTACAAAGAAAGTACATCTGGATATGCAATCTCTAAATTTTGGATCTCTTGTTTCCAAAATGCAATCAATGCATTGACAGTTTGGAGATGGGCGCATAAAGCATATGTCATATTCTCCATCTTCTCCAAATCTATGCTAGGACCTTGATCATATGTCACCATGGTGGCCTCAATCTCCTTGATTTTTTGATTAAGTTCATCTAGAGAGGGCACAAGAGCATTCGTGAGTTGTGTTGGGCTTGCCCTTATCTTAGACATCTCTTTCTCAAATTTTTCAATATTTTATATCTGTCCTTGGTATACATTATTACACATGTTGACATCGATGGAGGGATCTTCCATTGATTTCCTTACATTTTCTATCATTGGTTCTGCCTCTTGGATCTTCTTGTATAGATTAGTAGTTAACTTTTCTTGGTTCATATAGTCAGCAATAATCTTCCTCCCCTTTGCTGAAAACTCATTCAAAGATGCTTGACCAATCTTTAGTGAACTTAGATCAAGTGAAAAGTTGGTAACCAATTCACTTAGCCTCTTCTTTATATATTTCTCTTCTGCAACTAGGGATGCATATTCTTCCAAGCTAGAAAAATTAGTCTAGTAGTTCGAAAGAATTATGCTTACATCATCAAATGAATGGACCTTAGACACTTTCTTGTCTGAAGGTAATAGGTTGTTCAAAATGTTGACTGATTCAACAAATAAAGGATTCCTCATCACCTATTTTTCTTTTTATTTCTCCATGGCTAGGACACTAATCTTAATCAGGTCTTCTCCCCAAGAGTCTAGGCTAGTGGTGTCCGGTGTCAAACTTGACAACAATGATACATAATGTAATGGAGTGATATGAGGGCTATCCATCAATTCTTTTTTTACTCCGATTGGCATCTCAATAGATGGCTCATTTGTTTGCTCACTTTCTTTCATTTCTTTTTTTCCTTTCTCCTTTTCTATTTCCTTTTCTTCTTTTTCATATGTTATATCCTCAATCAATACTTATTCTTGTTGATGAGGGGGACTGTAACCACGTAGAGTCTCAACCTCTTGTGTTCTTACAAAGGCTTCTTAAAACTTATCTGAATCAATGTCTGTGGATGCCATAGAAATTTCTACATTATCAATAAAAATTATATCATCTTTTTGAGTCTCAGTCATGGGCGCAGTCTTTTCTACCTTTGTAGGTATTTCAACTATAGGCGTTGAATCCTGAGGACCTGTAAATGGTACATTTATGGTCTCTAACTCCTTGGTGACCTTTTTTGGCACTTGATTTGTGGGTACAGTAGGTGGGTACATGTGCCTATTCATAAAAACTTTCTCAAAGGATTTCTATGTTTCCTTTGGAACCAACTCATTATTCTTATCCATGATTAGTATTGTTCTAAACTTGGCTCTGAGGTGCGGCTTCACCAGATCTAGCAACAAAGTTTTCGCCTCTAGAGAACATACTGGGAGACTTTCATCTAGAATTTTCTCTCTTATTCTCAGATCTTCCTCAATTGCATGTCTCTTCAAGAATTCCAAAATGTTCCATACATTATCTAGAATCATTGTCTTCAGTTCTAGGATTGTCTTCTTAAACTTTAGCATATGTTTGATAATCATTCCATGAATCTCTTATTTTTCAATCTCATTGTGTTTATCATAGAATTTTCCTATCTGATCAATTCTTCCTTCCTCAATTATCCTTGTACTCAATATTTTTAGACTAGGTCTACAACTTACTTGTGGAGGTGATTGTGTGCTTTTTCTCTGACTTCTTGTAGTGTGTGAAGATGGGTGGCTTGCTTCTATCTCTTTCTTCCTATTATCTATTGTCTTATACTTAGGAGGAGCTGTAAGATCAATTATTTCTATGGGCGTAGGAGGGGTAAAATATGTTGTCATGTTTATCAGTTTTCTCAATCTTAACCTTTTTTTATCTTAGGATCATCAGATTTTGCTTCTACTGCAAATGCGCTCTCAATTCCCAAAGCATTATTTTCTTTTCTTTCTTTTTCAAGGTCTTCTTGTGTTACTCCATGAATTCTTAGTATCTCAAAAGTAACCTTAGCTACTTTCCTCTTAGTTGTTGCGATGTTCAAAACTACAACTTCTCTTGTCTTTTCTTCATAAGTCCCCCATCTTGGTTCATTGGGGTCCTTAGGTGCTGATAGAAATACTTGTGCATATGCTCCTAGGATTGGTTCCTCAACCTCATATCCAAGTGGATGAATCCAATTTGTTCTAGGCTCCACTTCTTCCATGCAAGTTGTGTCAGTTTCTAGCATGAAGCAAATGGTGTCTTTGTATTTCTCAACAATGCTTTCTAGAATCATATACCTCATCTACATTCTAATCCTAAATGTCTTCAATTCTAACTCCATGTAATCCTTTAGTGTACTCTTAGTAGTTTCCTTAAAGTATATCTGTGGCATTGTAGGAATAATCTTGTCTAAATACAAATCTGACACCTTTCCAATTATGTGGAAGTATATGTCTATGATCAAAGACCCAAACCTGAATATTTTGGTCTTATCATTTTTAATGGCTCTAATATTGTCTATCAATTGTCCGTGCAAGATCTCGCATAGATTGAACTCACCATTTTCTCTCACAAGTCTTATTGGTGCAAGAATAGTAGCCGCTAACACACTATTCACCCTTCTAGTGTGTTGAAACCTATATCCTAGTATCATAGACATAAATTTGATGTCTTTCTCTTCTATAGGCTCAATTTTCATTTCGCACCTATCACTTCTTAACTTACATGCTTGTTCAACTAGTTATCTTACATCCTTACATGCTAGAAGAATGTCACCTATCTTTGAAAGGCCTATCATTTTGTGAATTAGGTCTCTTGTGATTCTCACTTGTACTTCACCTATCCAAAATAGGTCATCATTAATTCTACTAAGAAAAATCTTTATCCATTCATACTCATAAAATTCATATGCAGTAGCATATTTAACTATCGGATGGTTTTCCAACTGCGTGAGCTCATCAACAAAGGATTTATCTGGTTTCATCATAGTCTCAATGTGCACTCCAATTCTATCAAGACCTACTGGCTCCTTCTTACAGTAAATGTATGTATGAATGTCTTGAACATGCATAACACCCATAGGGGTTTGGGAGAATTCACCTTCTAGGTCATCCAAAGTAGATTTAAAAGGGAGCATCCTGAAAATGTATCTCTTCCTCTCTGCAACATCAAACACAACATGAGTAGCCATAACTTACTTGTATAATTATTCACAATAAGTTTCTGAGAACTTATGAATCATCACAATGGATTAGGGATTCCGCAACTAATCAAACACACTTCTTTGTTGGTGAATCAAGCTTCAATCCGTCACAATCAACTACTAGGGCTTCTCTACTCTCCAATTGCTCAAACTAGAATGGAATGAGTGATCTGCAAGTCTCTGAGTACTTTAAAGTGAAAAATTACGCCATTAATGCTTGCCACATAAACTAGAATTTCATTGAAAATCTCCAACTTTCATTCTGTAATCAATTAGGTAGTGCGCTCTTGCACATAGGTTCTACTAGTCTCTAGAGTGTTAAATCCAAAGGCACATACTCTGAGCATGAGTATACTAGTCGTGCAAGGGTCTAGAGATAAATTAGCTCTCCCTATGACCCTAAGGGTCATTCATCTAGATGTAGAGGGTGCATCCACTACAGATGCATCCAATACATACTCATCAACCTTATCCTTCTTTATCTCTGTCCAAATCATGCTCACATATTTTGAATCTTTCACAAAATTGACTTCTCCTTCAGTATCCAATATTGATTCTTCTAGCTTTTTAGGGCTTTCTTGACTTTGCGTTATTGATCTACAAATTTTTGAGATGTGTGTAGCCTTGTTACAAGAGTGAAAAATAACTTGAGGCCTTAAATTCTTTGGCACATTGATATGGGTTACCATTTTGCACTGTCTAGATGAGTGACCATTATAATTACATATCTGACATGTAATACTCTAAGAACCTCTTGTATTTGATTAATTCTGATTTCTCTGATTGTGTTGATTCTTTTTCTTCTGAATTATTCTACAATTCATAGCTCTATGACCAAATTTATTGCATGAATAACAATAGCCATTGAAAGGTCTTACCTCTTTACAGTCTCTTTCAATATGTCTATGCTTGTTATAGGCATAACAAGTTCAGTCTACAGGCTTGTGTTCATCCTTAGATGGTTCAACATTGTCTTTAGTTTGATTTCTAGTCTCCTTAGCATCAGTAGTGTCTTTTGGTGCTTTCATCTTTCCTCACATGTTATGAATCTAGTTTTGTGCTTCATTGTATCCAATATAGCTTGTATCCCCCTTAACCTTTCATGCATATAGCTTTGACTCTATCAAATCAAAACTAGTGTGTAATTTGTCAATGTGATTCTTTGCCTCTTTCAATTTGGATTCCAACTTTTCTTTGTTGTCCCTTAGCTCCAAGATTTCCATGTTTTCTTGCCTCAATTCTTCATTCAATTGAAGGTTCTCTTTGATCTGTTAATCATAGACATCTTGATTGTTAGTTAGCTTATCATCCAAATCTTCAATTTGATCTTTTAAAGATGTGTTCTCTTCATTTAGCTTTTTGACCATTATCCCTAAATCACTGTTAGAACAATCTTTCAAATCTTTCCTTAGTTTCTTGATGAATACTTGTGCGCCACTGACTTTTAATTTTAGTTCTTCAACTTCTTTCTTAGATTTGTCAAGGTCTTCAAGAGTTTCCATAAGACTCTTCTTCAAATGTTTTGCTTCTTCTCAACCCATTGATCTCCTCAAGTGATTAAACTTCTCTTCTGAGGACTAGAGCTCTAATACCAATTGTTAGGAATGGGAACACTAAGAGTGGGGGTGGTGAATCAGTGCTAAATATATTTAATGTTTTTACTTTACTCTTGAAACTTAGTCTTGATTGCTAAAGTACTGAAATAAACTTCAATGTAAACAAGATAAAAAATCACAAAACATAACACCAATATGATTATGGGGAAAATCAAATAGGTAAAAACCCTAGTGGGAATTGAAACCCACCAAGAACTACACTAGTGTCTTATGATCGTTGTTAGAAGATCTTCAACCCTGTTAGGAGTTGTCTTTACAATGCTTTTAGTACAGTGACCTTGTCAAGGGTCGTACCCTATTAGGAGACTTTTACAATAGCATTGCTAGGGGTTGGGAAACACTATCCTAGAGCTCACTTCTCAAGTGGTGAAGGCTACAACCTTCTTATCTCAGATACATACTATATGTGCTCGATGAACTAGCATTGTGACACTACTTGTCTGATCAGTTTCTTTGATGCATTGATGCTTTGACCTCTTGCAAAGCTCTAATGCATTCTTACTTCTCTTTACATACCTCTGCTCTTCTTATCTTGACTCTCTATCTCCTTGCATACTTAAATTACAAAGGGTGCATCTCAGATTTATATGCGCTCATCAACACAATTAACTAGGTCGGCCTATAATCGATTACATACAATGCTTCCAAGTGAATTGGCTCAAGCATATTTACAAAAATACATAATTACATGTCTACAGCTTAATTACAATAGGTGCATAGCCTTTACAAAAAAATAATATAACCGGTAAATAAAATACTAACAGTTGACTGTATACTTTTTTTTGTTCTGGCATTCGCTATCTGTGTAACTTCAACTTTTTGTATCTTTTTCATACTGTATCTTCTAATCATGCACTCTTAGACTTAGCATGAATATACTCTTACCATCTTATCTTCAAGGGTGCATGCTATAAATCGGTCATACACACGTGCATAGATGTTTTCACCTTCTGGTACTCTTCTAACTATCTAGTCTTCTATACTTAGCCAAATTCTGATCTTATGATAACGTATGCTGACTCCAAAACATTATATGACTTTGTTTTCATAAAGAAAACACTATATTTAGTCATATACAATAGTATAGTTAACTTGCAAATAAAAACAAAGAAAAAAAACTACCCAAAACTACAACAAAGAGAAGCATATAAGAAACACATAGGCAAGAATAGAAAAGACCACCCAAAGGGTCAAGGAAAACTCAATAGAATAGAAAAAAAAATAGTAAAAGCCCTCCAAAATGCAATAGAAGAAAGACAAAATTGATACAAATAATAGAGGATAAGCAACCACAAAGAAAAAAATAAAGAACTACCACAAAAAGGAAAGATAATATGAAGGACCCAAGACCCTACAACAAGCTTTGAAAAATCAAACAACAAGGAGGAAAATATAGCACACAAGACCTCTAGAAGTAGAATAAAGAATCCCACCATAGAAACTACCAAAAAATAAGTAGCTCTAAAAGAATCGACATAACACAAGCTCCTCTTGACCATGCAAGAATGTACCCAAAGGAAAACAATTATCCAAACACAAAGGAGGAATGACCAAGTTTCTATTTGCATCCTTGAAAAAATAAAAATCACCAATAGAAGCCCCTATTATGATCCAAGTCCAACCAAAATACCCTTTTTTGTGACCCACAACACATGGAAAACTACCATGGATAGATATATCATAGAAGAGAAACAAATCAAATAATTGGTTCTCCAAAGTATGAAAAAAATAGATGTCTCCAACAATCGACCCCCAAAGGCATCAATAAATCTTTCATCATCATCACCCTTATCTTCCTTTGAAGTAGAGGCCTCCTATTCCTCTCCTTTTTGTTTTGAAACCCTAAGACCACACCCTCACCCTCCACCACTTCCACATCCTTTCATTTCAAAAATTCATGGATTTTGAGAATCTTGCATTTGTATTAAGAGATCATAAATTGACCATGCGAATGTTTTGATTACAACAAAAAATCAGACATCTCAAAAAAATTTTGAGATGAAATATACCTCTATGTTATCATGAATGTATAATATGTCCTATGGGGGAGTATTCTCATACTTCAAGAGTAGTTGAATGTTGCATTCATGATTGTGTTTTTTCATTGATGTCAACATACTGTTTATACTGAAGAATAGTTGAGTAGAAAATAGAGTTTGAATTAGCACACATGGAGAATTATAAATGAGGTGATGCAGAGATGAGGACATATTCCTTATAGTTTCCTAATAGCATGGTTAAGAGAGATACAAATATTTAAGTGTTTTCATCAGTTATATAAGAGATCTAGTAGAAATTGTATTCTCACAGAGTTCCTGAGAAGCAGTTTGTGATAATCGAATTATATATCCTAGCAGGGAAATAATCTGGTCAAGAGAAGCTATACAGAGGATAGAGACATTACAGAGGATAGAGACATTACATTATTAGTTATCATAGTCAGAGGTTTCACGTTTGAAAATTTATTTAATTTATGAGCTGACATTTTTATGTAGTTATGGAAATATTATGTAACATGTAGTGATTTATATTTTGTAATTGGTTAAACCTAATTAGCCGACTCAATTATGAATGTTGAGTGCAGTATAAAGGAAGGATTGTTTTCCTTGACTAAGATATATGATATGTAAGATATGAAGATGAAATAATGTGAATTAGTGTTCTAAGTGATTGTGATATGATCTGAAGTGAGAAGATGTGGTATTGAGATCTAGTGAAGCATTTGGTGCAGTTTTGGAATAGTCAAAGGAGAGAAGAGAATTTTCTAAGATCAGTCACATTTGGTATTATTCTATTTGGATAATACAAATATGAGGTAGACATTGCATTTAGTGATCTTTCCCTTGAAGTTGTTTGGATAGTAGGTCATGTCTTTCTTAACTCTTAACAGGGTTAGAATCTCCTCACAAGGATTCAAAGTCTCCTAACAAGGACTGATATGTAATGAATGTATTTCATAGATTCCTAATAAGGTCCATCCTCTCACAAGGAATTTTCATATTAGTACATATTTTTTGGGTACCATTCCCATCAAGGTTTACTCTCTAATCAAGAGGTTCCCTAATTAACAAATCTAGTGTCATTTTGTATGGTTATATCTTTATGGTTGATGTTTATTTTAATTACACATTTCATATTTGATAAGGTTAATAAAATTTGTTTTATTCTAATAACTGATTCAACCCCCCTCTCAATTATCTTGGTAGAGTTTACTTTCTAACAATTGGTATCAAAGCCTCGGGAACTTGAAGGAAAAGTTTAACATCTTAAGGAGATCTATGGAGAGTCATTTCAAAAAACAAAGTCCTAAGTTTGATGGAGTTAACTATGATAGCTAGAAATAAAAGATCAAGACGCATCTTCTATGTTTTGGGCTAGGATATTGGTTGATCACAAAGAATGAGAAAACTATCATTAAAGAAGAAAATATTGAGGATTGCACTAAAAAAGAAAGAGATCTATTGATGTGTAATATACTTTCTAGAAAAGCACTTTTTTCATCTCTTCCTAAGAATGAATATAGTTAGGCAAAAAATATAAAGACATCGCATGAAGTTTGGTTAGCTTTGGAATCTACTTTTGAAGGTGATAAACATGATAATAGAATTAGATTAAAAAATTGGATATGTTTAATTCAAGAGGATAAAATGATGGAAGATGAATCTTTTAGAATATATACTAGTAAAATATCAGATATTTTTGCAGGTATCAAATCTTGTGAAGGAAATAAGAATGAAGATGAAATCATATGGAAGATCTTGAAAACCTTGACTCCACTATTTACAAAGACAATGCAGATGATTGAACAAGTCATTCCTTGTACTAAGAAGTTTGCAAGAGATACTCTTCTTGGAAGATTGGAAGTAGTAGAGGTAAGTTTGAAATAATATGGAGATTTAGCTAGGATTGAAACAACCTTCAACACACTTAGTGTTCTCCCTACTTTTTGAAGGAGTATAAGTGTCGATGGAGATTATGCTAGTAGTAGCAGATCAAAAACCAAATAAGATAGAAAAATTGAAGAAGGAATTGCCTTTATTTGAAAAAGAGAATGAGAAGGTCACAAAATCTTTAAATGTTGGACTTGTCATGAATATGGTCATTTTTCTTCTAAGTTTACTAAGAGAGTGAAGAAATATAAGAAGAACATTAAGCCTATAATACCTAAAGAATGTTAGTATGCTAATGATGAACAATTTGAAGCCAATATTGATAAACTCTTAAGTGAGAGTTATAATGAAAGTGATGATGTAGGATTTGTTGCAATAAAAGAAGAAAATTATGAAATAGAAATTAGAGAAGAAATAGCTATAGTGTAACAAGTTGAAAATAAAATTGATTGGATCATAGATAGTGTATGTTCACATCATATGACTCATGATATGAATAAATTTATCAAGTTTAACAATTATGATGGAGGAATTGTTAGAGTTGGAAACAATGCACCCTGTTCAATAAAAGGAATTGGATCTATTACTCTTGATAGAAAGACTAACACTAATTATGTTTACTTTATGGATGGACTAAAACATAATCTTTTAAGTGTTGGAAAATTATTTGATAAGGGATATCATGTTTGGTTTACTAAAAAGATTTTTATGATCAAGGTTAAGAATGGTAACATGATTGAAATAAGAAAAAGAACTAGAGGTAAGGAACTTCAATTGAATCCTACTAAGATGACATATTTGAATGCTAAAATACATGAAAATTAGTTATCACAGAAAAGGTTTTTGTTAGGAATAAATGCTAGATGTTGGCAGTCATTTTGTAGCAGTTGTTGTTGCATTCATGACTATGATTGTCATTGATGTCAACATAGTGATCTTCTAGAGACTCGTTGAGGAGCAGACAGTGTTCTTATTGTGCACATGGGATATTGTAGTTGGAGCTATGAAATGTTGAGGGTATACTCTTTGATATGTTATATGTGTATGGTTAAGAATGTAGACAGTAACTCAATGATTCATGAAAGTTATGTGCATTTTGGTAGAAGCAGTATTCAGGCAGTGTTCCTGAGTAGCAATTTGTGGAAATCAGATGATATCTCCTAATCAGGATGGAATCTAGTTTTGCACAGTTAAAGGGAATTTTGAGACACATTTTTGGTGACGTGGTTCATAGCACAAACTTTGAGGTCACACGAGTGAAGATTTATTGCATTTGGAAGCTGACAGTTTTGTGCAATTTTGATGTAGCATGTGAAAAAATTTATTTTGTATTTGTGTGCCGACTCATTTGTAATTATTTGAGTGTGGTATAAAGGAAGGAATTTTTTTCCTTATTTTATGTAATTTTAATGAAAAATAAGTGTGAGCATGGTATGGTTGGATGTGAATGTAAGCATGAGGTGAAGAAAAGAGCTAATGAAATTGTGAAAGCGAAATTGTGAAGGAAGACATGCGAAGTAGAGAGATCTGGAATTGAGATCTGCTGTAGTAGTGTGTGCAATTGGCATAGTGTGGAGGTAACATATTTCATATTATTCTGTTGAATAATCTTAAGGTCATTTGGACAGTGTGTTCATTGATCTTTCCATTGAAGTTGTTTGGGCAGTGGGTCCTTCTGTTTTCCATAACTCCTAGCAGAGTTAGAATATTTTAGCAAGGATTCAAAATCTCCTAACAGGGATTCATATGTACTGAATGTATTTCATAAGACTCCTAATAGAGTCCATCCTTTCACAAGGAATATTTATATTAGTGCATCTTTTGTGGGCATCATTCCCACCAGGGTTTACTCTTTGATCAAGAGGTTCCCTAGTAAACATATCTTGTGTTATTGTGTATGAATATCTTTCTACGGTTGGTAATTATATTGCTTACATGGTTAAATGTTGTTGAAGTTGATAAAGGTTATAATTATCCGATAAATGATTCAACCCCCCCCCCTCTCAGTTATCTTGGTGGACTTTACTTTCTAACTATTGGTATCAGAGCAGCAGGTCCTTGAAAGAAAAGTTTAACAGCTTAAGGAGATCCATGGTGAATTTCAGGAAAGAAAGCCCTAAGTTTGATGGATTAAATTTTGACAGCTGGAAAGAGAAGATGAAGACACATCTATTGTGTTTAGGACTAGGTTATTGGTTGATTACAAAAAATGAGAAGATTATCATTGAAGAAGATAGTCTTGAAACAAGTTCTAAAGATGAGGTAGATCTATTCATGTGTAACATACTTGCAAGAGAAGCACTTTTGATAGTACTTTCAGAGAATGAATATAGTTAGGTAAAATGTTTGAAAAAATCAAATAAAATTTGGAAAGCTTTACACTCTACTTTTGAAGGTGATGAACATGCAAAATGAGCTAGATTACATAATTGGATTTGTGCATTTGAAGATATTAGAATGATGGAAGATGAATCTGTTAGAAGCTATATTGGTAGAATGTCAAAAATTATTGCAGGAATAAAAGCTTGTGGAGGAACAAAGATAGAGAATGAAGTGATATGGAAAATTCTAAGAACATTGACTCCTGTATTTAAGCAGACAACACAGATGATTGAACAAGTTATACCTTGTACAGAAAACTTTACAAGAGAAACTCTTCTTGGAAGATTGGAAGCAGCAGAGATGAACCTGAGGTTATTAGAAGACTTACCTAGAATGGAAATAGCATTTAGTGCTCTTAGTATCCATCCTACTTTGTCAAGAACTACCAGTGTGAGTGGAGATTATGCCAGCAGCAGTAGATATAGAAATGAAGAAGACAAGAAGATTGAAGAAGGTATTGCCTTGCTTGTGAAAAGAGAACCAGACGGTAAGAAAATTTTTAAATGTTGGACTTGTCAAGAATATGGTCATTTTGCATCTAAGTGTCCTAAGAGAGTTAAAAAGTATAGAAAAAATTTCAAGCCTAGAAGATCTAAGGAATGTTATTATGCTAATGATGAAGAGCTTGAAGCTAGTATAGAAAGAACCTTGAGTGAAAGTGATACTGAGAATAATGATGAAATAAGATTTGTAGCAATTAATGAAGAGAATCTTGAAACTGATGTTAAAGAAGAAAAAGCCTTAGTTTCCCAAGTTGAAAAGAAAGTTGATTAGATTATAGATAGTGGTTGTTCACATCATATGACTAGAGACATGAAGAAGTTCATAAAGTTTATCAATTATGATGGAGGAGTTGTTAGAGTTGGTAACAATGCACCTTGTTTGATTAAAGGTACGTTAGAACCTTGAAAAATTTTCATGGCTCTAGCCCTTTCCTCCTGGTCTCTGCAGTTATTTTTAGGTCCCTGGCATAAACCCTAAGCTTAGAAAATTCAAAATCTAGCCGTTGTGTTCAAAACCCTTTGTAATGCCCTAGCCCTGTTCTATTTTAAAGTTACTTTTTGGGGCCACTTAAAACTCTAAAATGCATGTGCTAAATTTTTGCCCCCTTTGTCACATGATCGCGTGAACCTTTTTCATGTTATGCGATCTTACGACTAAGGGTTTTATTTTCCCCGGTGGCCTTTAATTTTCCTAAGTCCTCTGCGCCTAAATTTTTCCTTAAAGCCTAAGTCTCAGTGTTATTTCTTTCCTATGTTTTGGCTTATATTTTCCTAGGCCTGGTCTTCTGATACCATCTTGATCTGATAGTTGTCGTAAGATCTGATAGAATTTGTCAGAGGCCTACAGTTTTATGATAACCATTGATCCTGCTTCGTGATGTAATATTTTCTTTCGGTGGGTCTGTTAGCTCTTTTTCATGTAGAATCGCCAATTTAGCTATTAAGCTTGACTCTTAGGTTCCCAATTCTGGATTCTTACAGGGAAAAGGCTAATTGATAAGGACCAAGTCCTTCTTCTACTTCGGGCTCCACAGACCCAGGCGGGTGTACCTATCTTTAGACTCACTGCTTCACAATGAAATCCTATAGTGGATTAGGGGTTCTCACAATGATTCACTAATGTCTTTTGCTTCAACTGATGCAGAGCTTAGAAAGCCAATCCATGATGTTAACAAAAGCAAACAATCATTGCAAAAAAATGGCAAAAGTGACAAGGGTATTCACCCTTCTTCTCTTTGAGCTTAAAACTCAGGTAGGTTAACCTATCTGATTCACTTCTACAAGGAATCACCAAAAGCACTTGCAATATTCAATGCAATCGACAAACATTTATGTTCTTAAACATGAAAGGGAAAAGTGATTGGAAAAGATTTTGATTACAAACCTAGTTTAAACCAGTGCCTAATCTTGGGCATGGAGTCATGAGATGCACATCAACAGGAAACTTCAAATCTTATACAACTGAAAATCAAACAATGCACCTTGTACACCATTCTCTCTTCCCCCTATCAGGACATTAGATCCTTATGAAACATCATATTATCAACAACAATCTTCAAGATATTACACTTTCCTTGAAAGAAACTTGAAAGTCATTGCACCATTTACCTTGTAAATAGGTATACAGAGATGCCTTACAAGTCAATATACAACAATTTGACAAAGACACAAAGAGACATCAGACAAATACAGGAAAGGATTTCCACTGTCTTTCATTGAATCACCTATATCTATCCATTCAAATCACAACAAACTCAAAATGAGAACTCTGAAATGAAACCCAGAACTTGCATTCATGGAACTCAAACTTGCAGAGCCCTGCTCATGCAAAAAGATTAGAACCTTTCGAAATGAAAAGAATCGAGACTAAGAAGAGAAGGGGGAAACACCAGAAAGCATCACCAACTAACACTTGTCAAACTCTAAACTACTCACTGAATGAGTCATGAAGTCTGGAACAGCAAACCTGATCTGCTCTATCCCCTTGAAAACACATGAGTCACTGGACATAACAAATCAAATATCTCAAAAATATCTTCCTAGCCCCCCTGAAACTTAAACTACAAATAATGTGATCAAATGGCCACCTATGAAAAATCTAATTCCAAAATTGGAATCCTCGCGTCGAGACCTTTCCGACGGTATATTATACTCCATATTTGGCCTAAAAATGAAGCCCCCAGCTATTAAAACAGTCTCCTAGCTCTGCAATTTTTGATATTCGAATTTTTAATATAGTCAAAACTATATTAAAATACATTTATAATTTTGATTTTTTGTCTCTTTGAATATGCACAGGCATGTTCTTTTGAATTTTTAATTCATTTTATGCTTCCACAGGTGCGGGACCCACTTGCCAAGTGGCAACAATCTGGTTGGTCAACTAGCCACCTCATCGCCACCTATTTGTTTGCCACTTGTCCATCTCTAGTTGGCTCACTACTCCAATCGGGTATTTGAAATGCTTCATTTGCCACCTCACTAGAGTGCCACATGGCGGCCAGGCGCATGATCGCATGGGCCAAATTCAGCCCTTGCAATCATGCGACCATCGTCAGATGATCACGTATCTCGAGGTCAGATTTCCTGCGGTCGCACACTTAGTCAAAAATAATCTTACCTACAAGTCGGGCCCACCTGTCATGGAAACCAAGGCACTTACAAAGGGTGGCATGCATAGCCTCTATAACTTCAACTTATTTCATCATGTGAGTGGACTTGCATATATTCATTACAATTTCCCCATTCCGGATGAATGTGGGATTAAATTGCTGAGAGTTTTTAAACTTTCATTGCACTTTGTCTCAAAATAATGGGGCCCGCTGCCACACCAAATCCTCCAACCAAGGGGCCCAGAAAGAGCCTCTTGTTTCTTTGTTTACAATGCATTGGAGTGCTGTTGTATATAAACACAAAAATAATCCTTCACCCAGCCAATGTGGGATAATTGGTCTTGAAGTTTTAATGGGCAGTTTTGACAGTGCCGCACTTAGGTGACTGTAACTCACGAACCAGAAAGAATTTTCAAAATCACTCCAGTGACAATCAAGATAATTAGGTTTGTGACAACATATCCAAAAATGAGCTCGATCCAATGGCTCAATAAAAAGTTACGTCCCCCGCAATATGACTATTTTTTCTTTTCTGCAAATCCGCGTTTTCAAAATCCATTGTATGGGCTATTTCTTATATCATTGTATAGGATTCTCATGTGAAAAATGTGCCTCCATTGTTTGCTGTGTAAGTCCCCAATACACCTTGGCCTTTCACAAATAGTGAGCACACTCTCCATTTTATTGCGGGCTGCTCACACAAAGCTCCTCTCACGTTGGCATCTACAACAAACCGTGTGCACCCAAATGGCATTCATGCTGGCACCGTGATATATGAGTCTTCCTTACTTTGTTAACGCTGGTCTCTTCTCCATGAAAGGGTGAAATTTTCTCTAATGCCTCCCAATAGTATCGACAGAAGTAACATTCATGTTCTCCCTGCTCTGCCATTGCATCAGATGACCAAGTTTGAAAAGCTCTTATCACTCGTGCAACTATCATGGAGAATTAACTCCTGAATATTTGCCTCCAACAAAAACTCTCTAATATTATTATACATTGAAGACTTAGAATGCTGAAACAAAGCTCATGCACCATTTTTAACTCATGTTTAAACACTTGTCAACAAACTTCGAGCATTTGTGTCAGGCAATAACATTAAGGAAAACTAGAAGCATTTTCAAGACATATGGATACCATTATTCCTTCCAACCATATCAAAAGAGATATCAGGATATGGGTCGGCATCAAAACATGTAGATAACCTTAAATTCATTTATCCTTTCAACGTTTGCAAAGTTATCAAGTAACATCAACTGGCCTCAGAACTGGCTTTTAAAACTGACCCATTGAAACTTTCGGTAATCAGAATCTCAGGCATTGGTTCTCCCTCATACAAGAAACATGAATCCATAACCAACTCACCAAAAAGATCAAACAACCGATTATAATTAATCACCAAAGTCAGCCTGTTAGATATATTCAAATTTAAAACAGTCAAAATCATAGAAATTAGGTTTGGAATTGGCCTGGGAAAATGGTCAAATGGATTGGCAGAGACTTCAAAATCCATAGACAAGTAGTATTCTAGGTCTATAGTATGAAACAACTTTCAATTATGTCAAACCTTGCATAGGGCACAAACTACAAGACCACAAAGTAGGCTACTTAGAACTCTGAACAAAGCACACAGAGAATTCTAACAAATTGCAAATGGAATGGCACTGGCAAATAGGACAAACAGGTGCATGGGGGGATAAAAATTAGCAAGATGACTCACTCCCATGCCTATAGTATGATGCCACAACTGGCATGCAATGATCAATCACAGGGAAAAAGATACAACTCCACAAATAGGGCCTCCGAGAAAAACTTGAACAAGTGTATTATGCAAATCCAAGAAAACACCTCCGGAAGGGGATGAATAAATATGGTCAAAACTTATCATAGGGACCTGAAACCTAACACATAGAGAGTATGCAATGTGTACAACAAGATGCTAGGCTCAAATTTTTATGACGCTTTCCAGGGTGCATATTATTCAACCTCAAAGTGACCCTTCCCGGTGATTTCTACACTTGGCAATTTTCTGATTTTGAGACCCCCTAGGAATGAAATGACGAAAACCCATTTAAACATGCCACCTAAGGATTCAAAAAAACTTGATAGGATGATGGAAAAGAAATGAACACATAGACCTCAAGATATGACTTCAAATATGCCCATATTAGCATGCAATACAAAGCCACAAACGAGCACTTAATCAAAATTTTACATGGTACCTCAAAACTGCATTTTGAGTACCAACAGGGTCCACTGCTACGTGTGCGTGATGTGGCAAGCTATGATTGGTCCATGGGTGAATGACTAGATATGTTGTCAGTGGGACCTAGTTTTCAGCATCTCAGAGGGTCCTGACACTTGCAGAGCATTCGACGACAGAAGCAAGTTCTTCAAGAATATGTCAGACGCATGAGATTATCAGATGACCGTTGATTTAATATCCTATCAGAGGGTTGTCAGAGTAGGGAGAGATTCTTAATCCGATGGTTGTCTTATGATCTGATGGAACCTTGGAGGTCTATGCATAGATGAGACAACTGTCGATCTTCTTGATGCAAGCCCAGTAAATTTCTCAGTCTTTTGGCAGTTCTGACAAATGCTTGCCTAGTTCACTGGTTCGCGTGATGTTTTAGTGAAGGGTTTAAAGACTTAGCGATTTGGAAAATAGTGTACACGTAGTAGCCAAATGATTTAGCGATGCTCTCAAAGTTCTCACAAATGGGTGAGGGTTTCTTTAGTCATGTGTTCACCAAATGGATAGAAGGTTAAGGGTTAGCCGAGGACAGTGGGAATGCATGATGATTCATTGCTAAGGTGTCAATTTCTGATTGACTGAGCTAGAGGATGACAAAGAATACTATAGGGTGGGGCCATTTTTAGAGGAGTCAGTGATGAGGACAAGATCTACGGTTGGTGCTTGTTCTCATGGGTTGTGTCAAAGCCATGAGATCTTGCACCCACTATCCGATTTCAAAGGCTTACTGAATGTGGTTCTTGTGTCAGAGATGACCGAGCATGAACAACAAATAACATGGTGACAGGTGGCATAAAGTGGACCCAGGTGGGGGTCTAAGGTCTAGTGGTCCAGATAAATAAGGTTAGTAGCCTGATGAATTTCATTGCTTTTCGCTCATTTGCGGAATGAGATGGCTATATTTTAAATTGGCTGGTGATTCAGTGAAGGAAGGTCACATGATTGCTAAGTATTTTGGTGGAGACATAAAGTGTTTTGTGAACTAGTGAAATCCTTCTATCGCCAGTTCACCAAATAAGGACTGGGGTTAGTAACTTTCCTTTGATCGCTAAGTCATAGGGTTGAGCCCGGGTTAAGATTTTCATTGTGCCAATAGAAAAATGCCTTGTCGCATGATCGCTAAAGGTAAACTTGAGGGTGGCAGTTGAGTTAAGACATAAAGACCATGAAAAAGGAAAGATCGAATGGTCACGATATAAAGTTGATTCAAGTTTGAATATTGACCGCCAATTTTCTGTTGGCACTATAATACTAGCTGTTTAATTTCAAATCAAATTTTCTGAGGGTTTCTAGCGATAGAAAGGACTAGAATTTAAGGTTTTAGTAGCAGGATTTGATAAAGTTGTTGTGCCGACTACTGCAGGGTGGTCCAGAGGGTTTGATGATTGATTGCAGATGCCTGTACCATCATAAAATGGACATAGGTAAAGCTTGAGGCATGTTGCAGGTGTACAATTAGACTGAAAAGGCATGGTGTTTGCGTGATCTTTAGTACAAATCAGAGGATTTTCATTGTTGAAGATCAATTTTGGGTCCATTTGTCCAGGTTGCTTGGTTTTCTCCCCTGGAATTAATTATTGATTGATATTGGTTGGTTTAGTGGGTGAAACGATAACCCTAGCTATCTGAAGCTTGTTGCATCCTGAGTTCTTTGAGGATTCCAAGATAGCTAGTGGTATAAGTAGTAAGAGTTCTAATTTTGTAAGGGTTCTGAAACATTTTGGGTCTCCTAGCTTTCTGGTTTTCCAATCTTTTTGGTTCCTGGTTCCAGCCTTTGGCAATCCAAGGGATTCTATTCTTTGGTTCCATATTCTTGATGGTTGAATGCTAATAATACAAACTTTGCAGAGCAGATTATTGATCCTATGATTTTGAGTAAAGAGTTTACTTGTATGTATTGATACACTTCCATGAAATACAATATAATTTCTACCTTGGTTATGTTATTGTCTCTTTGCTTTGTGTTTATTCTTGTATGTCTCTATTTGTAAGGCATTTGGGACATACTAGTTGTAAGGCAGCTATCTAATTATTGCATGAGTTTCTTTCAAGGAAAGAATTAAATCCTTATGTGCAATTTCAGAGAATGAATACATCTGTGGAAGATCTTGATGATAGCAAACCTAGATTGAGAAGATAGTTTACAAGGAATTCTATCCAAATTGTATGTGGTTTGTAAGGCATATCACTGTATTTGCTACGAATTTCCTCTATTGGTTTATTTTAGTCTCTTTGCCCAAAGGATTAGGCACTGATCTGATCTCTTTCATTCAAACACCTTTCAGTCATCAAGCACAAAATTTATCATTACCAATACTATTTCATTTCATGTTCATGTCCCCAAAAAATAGGACTATCCCTGATGTTTTATAGTCCATAGTTGTTGATTCCTTGAAGAGTGAATCAAAGGTTAGCCTTCCTTGAGTTTTACTCATAAAAAGAAGAAGGATTCATCACCCTTATGCCATTGTTCATGTTATCATACTAGGAGTTTCATTAGTCACATTCTGCAATAGGTTGTTCTCAGTTGTCTTCAGAATTATCTTCCATAAAGGTACTTCTAATAAACTTAGTAGCATGACAATGAAGACCTAATCCACCAATCCATAGTTTACTTGAAAGATAGTAACCTATTTGTAGGCAATACCCGCCTGAGTCTTGTGGAGCTCAAAGTAGAAGGAGGATCTTGTCCAATCCTCATCAATTAGGCTTTTCTTACAAACTTGGAGATCTACTTACTGAGAATCGAGCCAATATCCTTGCCAAGTTTGACCCACAAGAAAAATCCTTAACAGACTAGCGACACTACTGGGGAGTTGTAAGAAATATTTCTACTAAGTTATAGGGTTTAGTTGAGCCAGAGCTCCTACCCTATACAAACTAGCTGGTTACCATTGGTGTCTATATTAAAAAGTAGAATTCCCAAATTTTTGGGTGGTGACTCTAACAATCGTTGGAGCATTAATGGTCAAAAAATCATTCACAAGATGAGTTACGGAGGTACTAGGTCTCAGAGAAATAGGCTTCCTAAGGATAGATTGGGAGAAGGTATTCCAAGTACTTCTAGGCCTAGTCAGACAAAGAGAGGAAGAAAAAATAGGAGTATGTTTTATACTTAGAAACATAAAGAGGATACAAGACAAGATGAATAAATCCAGTCTATTCAAATGAATCAAGAAGGAAATACCTCTGAATATGAGGAGGCTATTGATTTTGGCTTGAACCAATATGAGGACGAGGTTCAAGTAGGATATGTTGAATCTGAAACTACTCTCCCTAAATCAGAAGAGATTTTTGAAGAGGTCTATGAGTTGGAGAGGAAAGTCCAAGTATAGATCCATTTAAGATAGAAAAGAGATAAGGAAAAAGAGGAAAAGATTAGACATGCTATGATTAGAGCTGAGCAATTGAAGAGACAATTGTTGGATCTTGAGGCCATAAATCAGGATCATGTGACAGAACAAGCAGAAGATATGCCTATTGTCCATAAGATCTATGAGACAAGAAATCCTAGGGACAAAGGTAAACAAAAGGCTATAGGAGTTTCAATAAATAAACCAAATCATGCAAAGAAGTCCATGGATCAAGCAGCAAGATTAGATTCTGATGTGGAAGAAGCAAAAAGAAAACAAGAATTGTTGGCAAAGGAGTTAGAAAAGGCAGAGCTTGAAGCCACTGCTGCTGAAATGAAAAGGAAGATTGACTTCCTTAGGCAATCTTTTGGACATGATAATACCCTTTCCACCTCTCAAGCACAAGGAGTAAATGTGTTGAATACTACTACAACTTCAGGTATGCCTAAGGTTTCTAATATTTCTAATACTCAAACATCTGCATCTTTAGGTGGTGATCCATCTCAAGTAGGTCCCATTCATGAGAGGCATAAGCAATTGGTTTTTATTGGGATTCCTGGTTATCCAAATCCCATCCCTGATGAAATTAGGAAGAAGCTCCCAAAATTCACTGGAAGCAATGCAGTTACTTGTGAAGAACATTTGAAAAGTTTTATTGATGTAATAGATGACTACAATATTGAGCCTGATGATGTGATCATGAAGCTTTTTTTTCAATCTCTGACTAAAGATGCTAGAGATTGGTTTAGAAATTTACCTCATGCTAGCATATGTTCATGGAATCAGTTCAGGCATTCTTTCAAGGAACAGTATGGTGATAAAACCAATGAAGGCTTCATGCTTAATGAGTTCAATAACATCAAGAAGAATTCAAATGAGGGTGTTGTTGAGTTCAATGTTAGATTTTAGAAAGCTATGCATAAATTGTTGCAAGTTATCAGATTGGATGACAGAGTTTGTCTTGTCACATACTTGAATGCTTTTGATTCAAAGATGGGATATCTTTTGAGGGATAAGAATCCTAGGAATCTTATAGAGGCTTATAAATTGGCTATTAATATATAGAGCAATAGGAGGATATTAGGGAAGTTGGGACGGAGAGAAGATTTTCAGCCTTTAGTCTCAAACAGAAGATAGCCAAGGAAACCTGATGCAAAGCCAAAAGATGATGATAGTTTGAGACAAATCTTGAAAGCAATAAAGGATTTAAAGCCTAGTGAAGCAAGAAATAGTAGAGTGCAAGGAAATGATAGGCCATCTTTCAATAACTTTAATAAGTTACCAAGAATGCAGAACTATCCCTAAAATACTCAGTGGAAGGATGGGAAGCTAGTGCTTCCTGAAAGAAAGGATAAACCAAATGACAAGACCTCAGACCCTTTGCATAGGAATACAGTGAATATGAATGATGATGTTCCATGGTGTATTGTTTTCCAATCACCTCATGATCCATATTACTATGCTATTGCTCAAAGTGTTTCTACAGATGGGGATCAAGGCAACAACAATGATGATAATTATGATGATCAAGGGTGTGGTATGTCTTCTTCATACATGTATGATGAGTTAGATTCTATAGATGAAGATGAAAACCAAGATGCTGACAATTCCCAAGTCAGAAATGGGGTTTACCATCAGCAAGTGTTTTCTAATGAAGAAGATGATCACCTTGATGTAGTTTAGTGCAATACTCTAAGAAGTGATGGATCAATAATGTTGAGAAGACCTTCTAATGAAGAAATTGCACAAATCATAGTAGACATGGTGTCTCAAGTTAAAAGCAATTAAAAATTGAGAAATAGGGTGGTGGGTAGTCCAAGTGGTAAGCCCGCTTGAATTTTCATCAAGAAAATAGAAAGGGATGAAAAACAAACCCAAAATAAACCAAAGGCTTCAGAGATTGCTGACAAAACCAAGTTGAAGAAAAATGTCACCTTCACAAAGCCAATTGTGGCTTACAAGGTAAAAGCTAAACCTCTTGTAGATATTGTTTCTCTTTTGCAAGAGAAAGAAAAGGGTCAGAGCGAGGATAGTCCCAATGTGAGTATACATGAAGAAGATAAAGAGGTCACTGCCATTGGGCAAGATATAGCTGACCCCAAATATGTTCCCATTGACATGAGAAAATTGTTGTCACAAATCACTATCAAGGTCCTCTTGTTAGAAATGATGAGGATAGAGGAGCATAAAGTTAAGGCTTTGAGTTGGGTGAAAGGATCTTTTCTTTCTGATGCCCAAGGTTCCACTAAGGCTGATGGAATCGATACTACAGGAGGTGATTCAATTGAGAACCAGTGTGGGAAGATCATCTCTGAGATCCCTCAGATTTATTTGGACACTAATGCTACTAATGCTATGTCAAGAAAAGTTGATCCTTTCTTTTTGTCCTTAATAGTGAATGTAAAGTTGTTAAGAAATTGTATGATTGATTCAGGAGCCTCTAATACTATTATGCCTGGAGAAATAATGAGATACTTAGGTCTAAAAGTAGATACACCTCATGGTAGATGTCAGGCTATGGATTCAGGAGAGGTCCCTGTTATTGGTACTATAAAAGCACTTCCTTATAGGTTGATAGCTTTCCCTGACAAGTTTCTAACAATGAGTGTTCTAGTGGTAGATATTCCCCCTCATTATGGGATGTTGTTGACAAGGAAGTGGAGTGCTCGGATGGGAGGTAGTATCCAGTGTGATCTGTCCTTTGCAACTTTCAATATTGATGGTGACAATGTGAAAGTATCTAGAGAAAGTAGAACTCCACATATGATTAAAATAAATGATGATCATTTAAATTTTTATGTGGATGTTGACATGGAGAATTTCAAATTGGAAGAGACTGTCCCACCAGTGGAAGAGATAGATCCCCTAGTTGTAGAATTAAAGGAGCAGCAAGATGGATTGCGGCAGATGTACTTTGATGGAGCATGCTCAAAAGAAGGCTCAGGAGTTGGAGTCCTATTCATATCTCCATCAGGTACTACTTTTAAGTATTCATTCTTATTGACTTTTCAATGCACAAACAATACTCCTGAATATGAAGCATTGTCTTTGGGATTGAATATTGCTATCAAACATGGAATAAAATGTTTAAAGGTCTTTGGTGATTCTAAACTTATGGTGGCACAAGTTCAATCCAAATATGTAGCTAAAAATGATAGACTGAAATTGTATAGGCATGTTATTTGGGATCAAATTGAAATGTTTGATGCTTTCAATATATGTTGGGTAGAAAGATCCAAAAACATTATGGCAGACTTTTTTAGCAAATGTTGCTTTAAAAGGAGGTGATTCAACTTTGTTTGGGGTGTCAATCCTTGAAGTAAAAAGTTAGCCAGTTGTTGCAGACAACATTTACAATTGGCAGGTCTTTGAGGATGATCATGACATCTTGAGATTTATTCATTGTCTTGATATATATGAGGATCAATCAACCTATAGACTGCAACACTTTGGTTGAGGAGATTGAAGGCAAGGACATGATCATGGGAAGTGAGGTGATCTAGTTGAGTTCAAATAGTATTCCTAAAGGCTTAACCGAGTTAAAAGCATTGTATACCAGCCAAAATGATCATATGTCAAAAATAAGTCATGCTAATGCAGAAGATCTGGAGGAAGTGAATTTGGGATCACATAATGCTCCTCAAATGGTCTATATTGGAAAAGGATTAACCCCTCAATTGAAAGATAATTTGATAAGGTTGTTGAGGAGGTACAAGCACATGTTTGCATGGTCTTATGATGACCTAAAAGCTTATAGAGAGGACTTTTTCCAACATGAAAATCCATTAAAGCAAGATGTCAAACTATTCAGATAAAAGAAAAGGCCCATTAATCCATTGTTGGCTCCTAAGATGCAGCAGGAGCTAGTCAAGTTGAGTGATGCAGGAATAATTCAACCTATAAGGCATTCAACTTGGGTGTCTAATTTAGTCCCAGTTAGAAAGAAGAATGGTGACATTAGGTTGTGTGTAGACTTCAAGAATTTGAATGTTGCATCATTGAAGGACAACTATTCACTACCTAACATGGAGGCAATGTTGCACAAGGTCACTGGTTGTGAGTTATTGTCTATGATGGATGGATTCTCTAGATATAACCAAGTGCTGGTAAAGGAATCTAAACAATTCAAAATAGAATTCACCACACCTTGGGGAACCTATGTTTATGTCAGAATGCCATTTGGTCTCAGAAATGCTGGAGCAACCTTCCAAAGAGCCATGGATGTTGCTTTCAAAGAGTACATAGACTTGTTTATGGTTGTGTATCAAGATGACCTAACTACTTATTCCAAGAAGGCTCACGACCATTGTTCACACCTAGAAAAGATTTTTGTCAAAGCTCTTGAGTATGGTGTGTCCCTGAATCCTAAAAAATGTAATTTTGCAGTCAAGGAGGGAAAGTTGCTAGGACACATTGTATCAAAAGATGGAATAAGAATTGATCCAGAGAGAGTTGAAGCTATCAGGAAAGTGTCTGCACCCAAGAATCTCAAGGGTGTGCAATCATTTTTAGGGAAGATTAATTTTGTCAAGAGATTCATTGCAAACTTTGCTGAAATTGTCAGGCCTATAATAAAGTTGTTGAAAAAGGATGTGAAGTTTCAATGGACTATAGAGGCTTAGGCTACATTTGAGAAAATTAAAGATGTGGTCCAACAAGCACCTGTGTTTAGGTCTCCTAACTATACCAAGCCTTTTTCCTTATTTTCTTTTTCATCATTTCACACCATTGCTATTGTTCTATTGCAAAAGGACAATGAGGGTTTTGAACATCCAATTGCATTTTTTAGCAAATCCTTGCAGGTTGCTGAGTTGAATTATGAGATAATGGAGAAGCAGGCATATGCATTGGTAAAATCAGTCAAATCTTTTAGGCCTTATCTAGTGTGTGAAAAGGTTGTTGCATATGTCCCACATTTAGTAGTAAAGGATGTTCTTACTCAATCTAAAGTCACTGGTAAGAGATGCAAGTGGATTACTAGAATTCAAGAATTCAATTTGGAAATTCATATCACTAAGCTTGTGAGAGGACAAGGTCTGGAAAAATTGATGACTGAAGAAAACATGGACTTAGTCCAAGTAAATAATGAGGGGACTCCTGATATGACAATCACAAGTATTGAGTTGCAACCAGAATATGTTGATATTGTCTATTTCATAAAGAATGCTAGATGCCCAGACTATATGACAAATAATCAAAAGAGGTCCTTGAAATTGCAAGCTCAGAAGTATACATTGCTACAAGGGGAGTTGTATTGGAAGAATAGAGATGGATTCTTGTTGTTCTGTCTTGATAGATTTCAGGCAGAGAAGGTTTTAAATGTAATGCATGCTGGTGTTTGTGGAGGTCATTTTTTAGCAAGGACTACTGCTCACAAGGTTTTAAGGGTAGGTTATTATTGGCCTACATTGTTTAAAGCTTCATTTTAGTATGTTAGGAAATGTGAAGCTTGTCGTAGGTTTGCTTCAAAACTAAAGTACTCAGGGGCATTGTCATTAAACCCAATAGCTGCTGAAGCACCATTTTCCATGTGGAGCTTGGATTTCATAGGTGAGTTTTTTGAGAAATCTAGTGGAGGACATAGTTATATAATTGTTGCAACTGACTATTTCACAAAATGGATAGAGGCTATTCCTACAAAGAGGGCAACAGGTAAAGTGGTGATTGATTTCCTACTTGACAATATTTTGACCAGATTTGGTGTTCTTGTGAAGTTGATTATAGATAATGCAATATGTTTCAGATCAGATGAGTTTAAGGAGTTTTGTAATGAAAATGGAATCATCACTTCCTACTCATCTCCTTATCATCCTCAAGCAAATGGACAGACTGAGTCTAGCAATAAAAGCATCTTGACAATCTTGAAGAAGACACTTCAAAAGAATAAGAGAGCTTGGCATTCAAAGTTGAGATTGGTCTTATGGGCAGACAAGATTACATTGAAAAGAGCCACTGGGAAGTCTCCTTTTGAGCTTGTATATGGTTTGCAATCAAGTTTACCTATAAATAACCTAATTCTAGTTTATCAGTTTATTTAGGATGAAGAGTTGGATGTCACAAAACCTATGTAGAATAGAATTATGCAGCTAACTTAGTTAGATGAATAGAGAAAAGAGAGTCAAAAGAGTAATATCAAGTTGCAACAAAAAATGATGTACTTATTTGAAAAAAGAGCAACTACCAGGAAATTCAAAGCTGATGATTTGGTACTTCAATGGAATGTGAGGGTAGAAGATAAAGGGAAGCATAAGAAATTTGAATCACTATGGCTTGGTCCTTTTGTGATTCATGATAGTTTTGGGAAGGATTCCTACTTGTTGAAGAACATGGATGGTAAAGTCTTTGAATTGCCAGTGCATGGGAAATTCTTGAAGCCCTTCTTTAGTTAAGTTTTTGATTATCATGCATGTGTAAATACTTTGTAAATTCCTGTACAGGTTGGTTTCCTTTCAAGTTGTGTGTTTCTTTCCCTGTTTTAGGTTAGTGTGGTTTTTGGTCTACATCCCAGAGTCCTGTGGTTCTTGTTAAAACTTGCATTTCAACATCCTCAGATAGAGCCACTATTATCACCTTGAAAAGTTTTCATATCTCTAGCTCTTTCCTCCTAGTCTCTGTAGTTATTTTTAGGTCCCTGGCATAAACCCTAAGCTTAGAAAATTCAAAAACTAGCCGTTGTGTTCAAAACCCTTTGTAATGCCCTGGCCCTGTTCTATTTTAAAGTTACTTTTTTGGGCCACTTAAAACTCTAAAATGCATGTGCTAAATTGTTGCCCCCTTTTTCACGTGATCACGTGAACCTTTTTCATGTTATGTGATCTTGTCACTAAGGGTTTTATTTTCCCCGGTGGCCTTTAATTTTCCTAAGTACTCTGCGCCTAAATTTTTCCTTAAAGCCTAAGTCTCAGCGTTATTTCTTTCCTATGTTTTGGCTTATATTTTCCTAGGCCCGGTCTTCTGACACCATCTTGATCTGATGGTTGTCATAAGATTTGATAGAATTTGTCAGAGGCTTGTGGTTTTATGATAACCATTGATCCTACTTCATGACGTAATCTTTTCTTTCGGCGGGTCCACTGCTACATGTGCATGTGGAAAGCTATGATTGGTCTATGGGTGAATGACTAGATATGCTGTCAGTGGGACCTAGTTTTTAGCATGTCAAAGGGTCCTACCACTTGCAAAGCAATCGACGACGGGTGCAAGTTCTTAAAGAATATGTCAGATGCATGAGATTATCAGATGTCCATTGATTTCATATCCTATCAAAGGGTTGTCAGAGCAGGGAGAGATTCTTAATCTGATGGTTGTCTTATGATCTAATGGAATCTTGGAGGTCTATGCATAGATGAGACAACCATCGATCTTCTTGATGCGGGCCCAGTAAATTTCTCAGTCTTTTGGTGGTTCACTTCCTTGGTTCGCTGGTTCACGTAATGTTTTAACGAAGTGTCTAAAGACTTAGTGATTTGGCAAATAGTGTTTGCGTAGTAGCCAAATGATTTAGTGGTGCTCTCAAAGTTCTTGTGAATGGGTGAGGGTTTCTTTAGCCGTGTGTTCACCAAATGGATAGAAGGTTAAGGTTTAGCCGAGGACAGTGGGACTACATGATAATTCATCATTGAGGTGTCAGTTTCTGATTGATTGAGCTAGAGGATGATGAAGAATACTACAGGGTGGGGCCGTTGTCAAAGGAGTCAGTGATGAGGACAAGATCTATGGTTGGCACTTGTTCTCATGGATTGTGTCAGAGCCATGAGATCTTGCACGCACCATCTGATTTCAAAGGCTTATTGAATGTGGGTCCTGTGTCAGAGATGACTGAGCATGAACAGAAAATAACATGGTGACAGCTGGCATAAAGCGGGCCTAGGTGGGGGTCTAAGGTCTAGCGGTTTGGATAAATAAGGTTAGCGGCCCGATGAATTTGATTGCTTTTCGCTTGTTCATGAAATGAGATGGCAGTATTTTAAATTGGCTAGTGATTCAGGGAAGGAAGGTTGTGTGATTGCTAAGTATTTTGGCGAAGACTTAAAGTGTTTTGCGAACTGGCAAAATCCTTCTGTCGCCAGTTCACCAAATAAGGACCGGGGTTAGTAACTTTCCTTTGATCGCTAAGTCATAGGGTTGAGCCCGAGTTAAGATTTTCATTGCATGAATAGAAAAATGCCTTGTCACATGATCACTAAAGGTAAACCCAAGGGTGGCAGTTGAGTTAAGACATAAAGACCATGAAAAAGGAAAGATCGAATGGTCATGATATAAAGTTGATTCAAGTTTGAATATTGACCGCCAATTTGCTGTTGGCACTATGATACTAGCCATTTAATTTCAAATTCAAATTTTTTGAGGGTTTCTAGCGACAAAAAGGACCTAAATTTATGGTTTTAGTGGTAGGATTTGATGAAGTTATTGTGCCGACTGCTGCAGGGTGGTCTAGAGGGTTTGATGATTGATTGCAGACACCTGTACCATCATAAACTAGACATAGGTAAAGCTCGAGGCATGTTGCAGGTGTACAATTAGACTGAAAAGGCATGGTGTTTGCATGATCTTCAGTACAAATCAGAGGATTTTCATTGATGAAGATCAATTTTGGGTCCGTTTGTCTAGGTTGCTTGGATTTCTCCCCTAGAATTAATTGTTGATTGATATTGGTTGGTTTAGTGGGTGAAACCCTAACCCTAGCTATTTGAAGCTTGTTGCATCCTGAGTTCTTTGAGGATTCCAAGATAGCTAGTGGTATAAGTAGTAAGAGTTCTGATTTTGTATGGGTTCCAAAACTTTTTGGGTCTCCTAGCTTTCTGGTTTTCCAATATTTTTGGTTCCTAGTTCTAGTCTTTGGCAATCCAAGGGATTCTATTCTCTGGTTCCATATTCTTGATGGTTGAATGCTAATAATACAAACTTTGCAGAGCAGATTATTGATCCTACGATTTTGAGTAAAGAGTTTACTTGTATGTATTGATACACTTCCATGAAATACAATATAATTTCTACCTTGGTTATGTTATTGTCTCTTTTCTTTTTGTTTATTCTTGTATGTCTCTATTTGTAAGGCATTTGGGACATACTAGTTGTAAGGCAGCTATCTAAATGTTGCATGAGTTTCATTCAAGGAAATAATTAAATCCTTATGTGCAATTTCAGAGAATGAATACATCTATGGAAGACCTTGATGATAGAAAACCTAGATTGAGAAGATAGTTTACAAGGAATTCTATCCAAATTGTATGTGGTTTGTAAGGCATATCACTATGTTTCCTAGGAATTTCCTCTATTGGTTTATTTTAGACTCTTTGCCCAAGGGATTAGGCACTGATCTGATCTTTGTCATTCAAACACCTTTCAGTCATCAAGCACAAAATTCATCATTACCAATACCATTTCATTTCATGTTTATGTCCCCAAAAAATAGGACTATCCCTGATGTTTTATAGTCCATAGTTTTTGTTTCCTTGAAGAGTGAATCAAAGGTTAGCCTTCCTTGAGTTTTACTCATAAAAAGAAGAAGGATTCATCACCCTTATGCCATTGTTCATGTTATCATACTAGGAGTTTCATTAGTCACATTCTACAATAGGTTGTTCTCAGTTGTCTTCAAAATTATCTTCCATAAAGGTACTTCTAATAAACTGAGTAGCATGACAATGAAGACCTAATCCACCAATCCATAGTTTACTTGAAAGATAGTAACCTATTTGTAGGCAATACCCGCCTGAGTCCTATGGAGCTCAAAGCAGAAGGAGGATCTTATCCAATCCTCATCAAGTAGGATTTTCTGGCAAACTTGGAGACCTATTTACTGAGAATCAAGCCAATATCCTTGCCAATTTTGACCCACAAGAAAAATCCTTAACAAGGTATAGGATCTATTACTCTTGATGGAAAGACTAATACTGATGATGTTTACTTTATGGATGGTTTGAAACATAATCTTTTGAGTGTTGGACAGTTAGTGGATAAGGGATATCAAGTTTGGTTTACTGAGAAAACTTGTTGATAAAGTTTAAAGATGGAAATCTGATTGGAATTGGATCTAGAACAAGAGGTAATGTATTTCAGTTGAATCCTACGTACTAAGATTACATGTTTGATTACTAAGATTGATGACAGTTGGTTATGGCATAGAAGGTTTTGTCATATAAACTTTGATAACATTGTGAAGGTGAGTACTACACTTGCAGTAAGGGATTTGCCTAAAATTATGAAGTGTACTAACATGATTTGCAAAGAATGTGTGATGGCTAAGTAGAAGAGAAGTTCATTTCCTAGTAAGAAGTTCACATCGTCAGAGAAATTGGAGATTGTTCATACAGACTTGAGCGGTCCTACCAGGACTAGAGGATTCTATGGAGAAAGGGATTTTATGATTCTGGTTGATGATTTTACAAGAATGATGGGGATTGCATTTCTTAAAGAAAAATCTGAAGCATTTGATAAGTTTAAGATCATTAAGAATAAAGTTGAGAATGAATCTGGATTGAAGATTAAATGTTTGAGATCTGATAGAGGTGGAGAATTTACTTCTAGAGAGTTTAACACCTTTTGTGAAGTGAATGGTATTAAGAGACGGTTTTCAGCCCCTAGAACACCTGAACAAAATGATATTGTAGAAAGAAGAAACAGGTCAGTGACTGAAGCAGCAAGAGCTATGTTATTTGAGAATGATTTGGTGTAATGCCCCTCCAACCCTATCAGGTCTTGGTTATGTTCACTTGAAATTAGGAAGGACTATATGTGAGAATGATCCTTCTTGAGATTGTTTCTTAAACCAAACCTTTTCCAACTCACCATAAATTCATATTTTAATTTGAGGAATAATAATATTACATAGGTATGTTACTATACATCTTCTTGTTTTTCAATGATAGTTTAGGACCGTAATGATAAAAGGATCACCTGATAGACTTATAGGCTTCTTTGTGAAATGCTCATGTTTACTTTAGGTTAATTTCACTTAAGGGTTAGATATGTTACCTTTTCTAAATGTTACTTGGGATTAGAGATGATTAATGTATTTAGGGTTATATGATTTGTTTATCTTGTTTTGATAATGAGACATTTTGAGTACATGCCTAATGGTTAAATGGGTTTGTGAAAGATAATAGATGATTTATATTTACATGATTAGGTTATGATTCATTATTGTTATACAATATATAAAAGATATTATTTTGATACTAACCACACTAATCCAAATATGCTTTGTCAGATGTGACTGTCAGAAGAGGGGAGGTAGTCATAGTTACTCCTCCAGGAGGTCCACACGATGTCACACTCTCCCTCCTTGTTTGCAATTATTTGTACATATGTATATATATTGGTGTACTTGGTTGGTGTTTTAGGATGCAGGTACCAGGCATCGACTCCACCTGGCTACACAAGTCTGAACGTACCTTAAAAATCCTCAAACTATTGTTGTGTGGAGATATTACCAAGATTATTTTCAAGATTACCCACAGACTTAGAATTTAGTTTAGGAGGTTACCCTAGTTGGGGAATTTGAATGCGGTATGTGATTTGGTCTTGAGATTTATGATTTGATGTCATTTTGTGATTTATGATGTTATTTAGATTTATCCTTATAAGTTTATGTATATATATTTATTATATACATGTTATGTTAATTGTATGTTATATAGGTATGTGTATATGTGGGTGCACACGCATATACCCATGCTTATATAAATAATAATATTTGTATAGATTTATTAATTTTTTTAGTGGTATGTTATTTAAAGTGAATTCAATGAAGTGTATTAAATAAATCTATTAAATAAAAAGTGAAAATAATATCAATAATAGTAATAATAAAGATAAATGCTCTTTATAGCAAAACTAGCCATCTAGGAGGGAGTTGAACTCGAGACCTCCTAGAAGTTAGGCTAGTTGGTTTCCGTGTATGCTATGTGGTTTTCTTGAAAGTTATTTTTTGAGTGTTCTTGTTATGATTTCTTTTGAATTTATTTTTAATTAAATTTATTAAAACTTTGTTAAGTGCTTACGGGAATGATTTGTTTATTTTCCAACCAATTGTGGAAGTTGGAGAAGTTGCTTCCCATAAAGCAACTCCTCCAACCACATAATTGGAGGATAAATATTGTCATTTTTGGTATGATTGGGGGAAAGAAGGTTTTAGGAAATTTAGAGGCTATTTGCATAGATTTTTCTGGAAGATTTATTGGAATTTTTCTGTGAGTTTGAGAGTTATCTATTTGGAGGGAAATCATGTGTGTATTGTGGGAAGACTGGATGCTAGAGGAAAATATCTAGGAGGATACCAACTTAAGGCTTGAAAATTTTTAGAGAATGCTCTAGCCATCAGAAGAGAATTCTCCGCAGGATCCCAGGTAGGGTCTATACTAGGATGAATTCTCCAATTCTCTTGTGTGTGAGCTTGTGTTTTTTTAAAATGCTATGTTATTTGATTGTTATGTGATAGCTTACTATGAAATTAAAAAAAAAAGGAAATTTAAGTGTTATATTGCATGTGTATTTCTATTGTGTTGCCGAAAAGAAATTATGTAAATGTTGTATAATAGTAAAATATTTCCTGGAAGTTTGGGATTTGTTGTGATACTTCCTTTTTCTATTTGTGAGGTTTATGTAATGATTTAGGGAATTTTAGGAAGGTTTGGGATGGTGTAGGAAAGGTTGCAGTCCTTTTTCCCCATCTTCCCTTTTTGCAGACCTTCTCCGTGAATTGATGTTTTTAATTTGATTCAATCTTATTTGAGACTTATGTAGTGTTGAGGATGTGTTTTGGATGTGGTTTTGAGGTCCCTATATCAGGTTGATCTCAGGGAACCTTTCCCAGGCACTCTCCATGCCTTAAAAAGTCTTTTTTTGGCCTTTTCAGGCAATTCTAGATTAAATTTGTAAAAGTGTGTTGCAGTGTCATACGACATTGGGTTCATACTCGTATGACACTTGGTGAAATGTCATATGGTAATGTATACAAAGTTTTATGGGTTAAAAAACTAGTTTTTAAGTGTTTTCAAGGAGTTTTAAATGCAATTTTTGTATAACTATTTTACAATGTCTTATGACATTGTAGTCATCCCCATACGACACTTGGTCAAATGTTGTATGGGAGTGCATACACTATTGTATGAGTATTTGTAGAAAGTCATTCGGAGTTTTAGGGTTTCAGGGGCTTAAATTTTACAAGATTTAGGCTTTATAGTACTTTAATTTCTTATACTTTAAGTTATACTTGTATAAATGGTTTAGGTACCTTTTGAGATGATTGAGATAGGTTCTAGATTCATAGGAATTAAGATGCAACTTATAATTATGAGATTTCTTTAAAAATTAGACTTAATTATTTTTCAGGCACGTGAGATTTTGCAGAGCATTGTGTTTTGGCATATGAAATTTTGTGTAAACTTTAAATATGTTCATTTCTTGTTTTGTTGGGATTATATGGTGCATTTTGATGCTTGAATAAGGTTTAGGATGTGTTTTAGGGTTAGGGTTGTCCAATGAACTAGGACTACTCCAAGGTCTCCTAAATGTTTCCCAAATTGTTCTTAAACTTTCCTATTCATTCTATGTTTTGATTCTAGCTCTTGAAAGTGTTTTATGATGCATTTTATTTCATGTATGATGTATTTGTGATGTGTGAAGTTTGTATCAGCTAAGTACATTCATTACTTGTTTTTTTGAGGTTATATGGTTTACTTGTGATGATTTTTAAACTTGGCATAGATTTGAGCTTAGTTTTTGAGGCTAGGACTCGTCTCGGTGGCCAGTGTGCACAGGAGGGTTCCTTAGACCTATAAATGAGCCTTGGGAAGTTTTTACTTGTCCATGTGAAAATTTTTATGTTTTCCCTTGAGATTTCTTGTGATAGACATTCTTCCAATGGTTCCTATTATGTCTATGGCTAAAGGTTACGACTCATTCTCAGGGCCTGAGTGCACAGGGGAGTTTTCTAAACCTATGAATCAGGACTTGGAAGTGTTATCATGTATTTGTGGCTTGTGATGGGGTAAGGGAATAGGAACCTTAAGTGAGTGGCTCACCATAAGTGCTGGAACCCTAAAGTGGTTGCCGAAGGATCCTATGGGTGGGTTTGTAAAAAGTGATAACCTTAAAAATTAACCTGGGAAGGGGGGATTCAAAAGATAATGAAAGAAAACATAATAATGGCCACACAAACCTAATTGGAGTACCGGGACCAGGGATAACTACCAGGATGGATCCCTATTCATAAAGGGGGGATCGGGGTTACATGGTTGCTAGGAAGGATCCCAATATACAGGTTGTGTGATGACACTCACTTAGGTGGTCTCCTAGAACCTTAACCTCGGTGTTGTAATATGATGATATTTTTATGTACTTTATTCTTGTTCTTGTAAGCTTTGGTTTATTGGTATTTGAGACTTAGATTTCCTTAAGGTCTTGAGAGTACCTTGGTTCTATCTCCTAGCATGGGGGGTGTAACTTTATCAGTTTCACATGGTTGGGTGGCAAATCTCTTTCAAGGTATTGTTTGTGGTTCGTGTCATGGCTTGGATTCTGAGTTGTTCAGTGGTGAAGATTATGTTCTTGTATCATGTATCTCTATCTTTTGTTATCAAGATGTAAAGATGTATTGTAAGCCCTTGGGCAACTTGATGTAATTATCTTTCTATATGCCTTCGGGAAATGTGTAGTAACTTGTTTGTAAAAGGAAATTGTAAGAAATAAGTTATGTATTTAGGTAAGGGTAGAATTATGAATTTGAAAAGGGGGATTGAATATGGTTAAATCAATGAGTAAATCCTACTTTTTTTATCTCTTGTGAATCTTAAATGAAATTGGAAGTAATGGTTCTATGCAAACCTTTGTAATGAAAGTAGTAATGAGATGTGATTTCTTAAATGTATAGTTCAATATGTATGGTGTAAGGTTATTTTAACTAGGTTTTAATCTCAAATTTTAACTAGACTTGTACAAGGTTATCGATGGTAAGTTGTGGAGGTTAAGCTTGTGGCAAAATGATTCATTAAATGGTTATGTTGGTTATAAATATATGGTTAAGTGCTTTATGCTCTTGAAATGAAGATAGGAAGTAAGGACTCTTATTGGAAAAGTTTAATTCAGTTTTGATGATGTAATTGAGTTGAGCATAGATAATGTTAATGAGTAAATAAATATGTAAGAATAAATGAACTTAGTGGATGTGATAAGTAATCTGTGCTTGTTTCACTTCTAAGGGTAAATTACATGTTAGTCGGTAAGGAAAATTAATTCCACTAGTTCATTAATGTAATTGGTTTTGATGTGAAATGGAATCAATGTAAATTGAAGTTGTAATGGAAATAGAATTTATTTGATTGAGTAATAAAATGAAATACTTAATAATGGTAATTGAATTCATTAAGGGAACCTTAAGGAATATACTTGTGAATGGCGATGATGATATGTTAGAATGTTAAAAAAAAAATTGTTAGTTGTAATTTTAGGTCATAGACCTAATCCCTTATGGGTTCCCTGGTGGGGATATTACATTTGGCAAAGACATTTTGGAGAGAAGCAGTGAATATAATAGTATATACAATGAAAAAAGTACAAATCAGAGTAGACACAGACAAGACACCTTATGAATTATGGTTTGGACATGCACCCTCAGTTAAGTATTTTAGAATTTTTGGAAGAAAATGTTATATAAAGAGAGATGATGATATTGGAAAGTTTGATCCTATAAGTGAAGAAGGAATTTTTCTCAGCAAAGCATACAGATGTTACAATAAGAGAACTAAGACTATTGTTGAGAGTGCAAATGTTAAAGTTGATGAGAAGTTTAAAATTCAAGAAAGAATGCTTGATTATGAATCTGATGAAGAAACTCATCCTAAACCTAACATTGAAACTACTGAATTATTTTATGAGACTGATAGTGAATTGTTGAATGAAAGTCATGCTGAAGAAACCAGAGAGGAATCTAGAGAAGAATCTACAATTGAAGCAAGATCTGAGACTATGACACCGAACAGGTATATATCAAGACATCATCCTATTGAACAAGTTATTGGAAGTTTGGATAGAGGAATTCTAACTCAGAATAAGGTACATTTATGTTTGATTTCTCAAATTGGACCTAAATCTACTAATGAAGCTTGTGAAGATGAACATTGGATTAATGCTATGAAAGAAGAACTAGATCAGATTGAAAAGAACAAAACATTGGAATTGGTCCCTAGACCTAAAGACAAGAATGTGATTGGAACTAAATGGGTATTCAAAAAAAAAATGAATGAACAAGGAGAAGTAGCAAGAAACAAAGCAAGATTAGTATGTAAGGGATACTCACAGCAAGAAGGAATTGACTATGAAGAAAATTTTGCACCTGTAGAAAGAATTGAAGTAGTAAGAATGTTTTTGGCTTATGCAGCTTTTAAGAAATTCAAAGTGTATCAAATGGATGTGAAGTCCACATTTTTCAATGGTGAATTGGAAGAAGAAGTCTACATTGAGCAGCCTGAAGGTTTTCCTTTGACTCAAGAAGGAGACATGGTATGTAAACTTAAGAAAGCACTATATGGACTAAAGCAAGCACCTAGAACTTGGTATGCAAGATTGGATAAGTATTTATTGAAATTGGGATTTACTAAAGGAACTGCTGATAGTAATCTTTACACAAAAGAAATTGAAAATGGTTTGTTGATTATAGTTATTTTTGTTGATGACATTATTTTTGGAGGAGAAGATGAAGCTAGTGACAAATTTACTGATGAAATGAAGATTGAATTTGAAATGAGTATGATTGGTTAGATGAAATAATTTTTGGGATTATAGATAACATAGAACAATGATGGTATCTTTGTAAGTCAGACAAAGTACTTGAATGATTTGTTAAAAAGATTTGGAATGGAGAATTGTAAACTAGTTGGAACACCTATGGGTATAGGACATAAATTATCTAGCAAAGATGAGACACCGACAGTTGAACAGAAGAAATACAGATCCATGATTGGAGGATTACAATTCTTAACACATACAAGACCTGATATAGAAAATTTAGTTGGAATGGTAGCAAGATTTCAAGATGAACCTAGAGAGTCACATTATGCAGCTATAAAGAGGATACTGAGATATTTAAGAGGCACAATAGACTATGGATTGTGGTATGAAAAATTTGATGATTTTTCCCTATGTGCATATACAGATGTTGATTGGGGAGGTAGTGTTGATGATAAGAAAAGCACCAGTGGTGGAGCCTTTTTTCTTGGAGGAAGATTGGTTTCTTGGTTGAGCAAAAAGTAGAATTGTATTTCACAGAGTACAACAAAAGCAGAGTATGTAGCAGCAGCAAACAATTGTAACCAGATAATTTGGATGAAGCAGATGCTGAAGGATATTGGAATTAAGTTTGTTGAGCCTGTTGTCATACATTGTGATAACACCAGTATAGTTAGTATGTCTAAGAATCCTGTATTACATTCTAAGACAAAGCATATAGAGATGAAGTATCATGTTGTAAGAGAGAAATTTGTTGAGAAAGAAGTCAGACTGGAGTACATAAGAACAAAGTAGCAGATAGCAGACATATTTACAAAGTCTTTGCCTAAGGATGCATGTGAGTATCTGAGAGGTATGCTTGGGGTTATGCCCCAACCTAATCTTGAGTAATGATGCAGTTGGTTGCATCTGTCCAATGGTATATGAGCCCTATCTTTCTTCTGGATTGGATGTTGGTACTTCCTCTATGGGGGAGTATGTGAGCTAAGTCATGATGACTCTTTTGAATGTATTTTCTGAATAGTGTCTTTTGACATTGAGTTGTGGTTGACATAGTGATGAAATTTTTCTCATTGATGTCAATGGGGGAGAAGTGTACATGAAAAACCTTTGCACCATCTGTTGGAGAACTGAATAGGAAAATGAAGCAAGATTTTATTGATGGAGAAGATTTGAAATGTTTGTCAGAGTAGCAGTGTTGCAGTATTGGATTTTTGGAACATTGGATGTTTTTCATCTATGTTGCCATCAATGCCAATGGGGGAGATTGTTAGGAATGAATGCTAGATGTTGGCAGTCATTCTGTAGTAGTTGTTGTTGCATTCATGACTATGATTGTCATTGATGTCAACACAGTGATCTTCTGGAGACTCGTAGAGGAGCAGACAATGTTATGATTTGCGCACATGGGATATTGTAGTTGGAGCTATGTGATGTTGAGGTTATACTCTTTGATATGTTATATGTCTATTATTAAGAGTGCACATAGTAACTCATTGATTCATGAAATTTATGAGCATTTTGGTAGAAGCAGTATTCAGGCATTGTTCCTGAGCAGCAGTTTGTGGAAATCGGATGATATCTCCTAATCGGAATGGAATATAGTTTTGCGCAGTTAAAGGAAATTTTGAGACACATTGTTGGTGACATGGTTCATAGCACAAACTTTGAGGTCACACGAGTGAAGACTTATTGCATTTGGAAGCTAACAGTTTTGTGTAATTTTGATGTAGCATGTGAAAACTTTTATTTTGTATTTGTGTGCTAACTCATTTGTAATTATTTGAGTGTGGTGTAAAGGAATGAATGTTTTTCCTTATTGTATGTATTTGTAATGAAAAATAAGTGTGAGCATGGTATGGTTGGATGTGAATGTAAACATGAGGTGAAGAAAAGAGCAAATGAAGTTGTGAAAGCAAAATTGTGAAGTAAGACATGCGAAGTAGAGAGATCTGGAATTGAGATCTAGTGTAGCAATGTGTGCGGTTGGCATAGTGTGGAGGTAACATATTTCATATTATTCTATTGAATAATCTTAAGGTCATTTGGACAGTGTGTTCATTGATCTTTCCATTGAAGATGTTTGGGCAGTGGGTCCTTCTGTCTTCCATAACTCCTAATAGAGTTAGAATCTTTTAGCAGGGATTCAAAATCTCATAATAGGGATTCATATGTACTAAATGTATTTCATAAGACTTCTAACAGAGTCCATCCTTTCACAAGGAATATTTATATTAGTGCATCTTTTGTGGGCATCATTCCCACCGGGGTTTACTCTTTGATCAAGAGGTTCCCTAGTCAACATATCTTGTGTTATTGTGTATGAATATCTTTCTATGGTTGGTAATTATATTGCTTACATGGTTAAATGTTGTTGAAGTTGTTAAAGGTTATAATTATCTGATAATTGATTCACCCCCCCCCCCCCTCTTAGTTATCTTGGTGGACTTTACTTGCTAATAGTTTTTTCACATAAACTTGTATAATATTGTAAGATATTTTCCTAAAATTGTGAAACCTACTAACATGGTGTGCAAGGAAAGTGTTATGGAAAACTATAAGAGAAGTTTGTTTCTCAACAAGAAGTTCACTACAACAGAAAAATTAGAGATTTCTCAAACAGATCTGATTGGTTCTACAAGAACAAAAGGATTTGATGGTGAAAGGTATTTAATGATTCTTGTTGATGACTTTACTAGGATGATTTAGGTAGAATTTTTAAAGAAAAGTGAGAAGAATTTGAAAATTTTAGATTTCTTAAGAATAGAGTTGAGAATGAATCAAGAATGAAGATTAAATGTTTAATATCTGATAGAGGTGGAGAATTTACTTCAAATGAGTTTAATATTTTTTGGGAAGTGAATGGAGTTAAGAGACAACTTTCAACCCCTAGAACACTTGAGAAAAATGGTAGTGTTGAAAGAAGAAATAGATCATTAATTGAGGCAACAAGAGCTATGTTGTTCGAGAATGATGGAGAAAAGATATTTTGGAGAGAAGCAATAAACACAATAGTATATACAATAAATAGAGTATAGATCAGAGAAGATATAGACAAGACTCCTTATAATTATGGTTTGGATATGTACCATCAGTAGAATGTTTCAGAATCTTTGTAAAGAAGTGTTACATTAAGAGAGATGATGACATTGGTAAGTTTGATTCTAGAAGTAATGAAGGTATGTTCCTTGGTTTTTGAAAAGTAGAGATTATAGATATTTTAATAACATACCTAAGACTATTATTTAGAGTGCAAATGTTAAAGTTGATGACAAGTTCAAAATTTAGGAAAGAATGCTTGATTATATAATTTAGATTAAGAAGCCTATCCTAAAAATGATCAAGAAAATATTGAGTTGTTTTATGAAACTGACAATGATTTGCAAAATGAGATTCATGTTGAGAAACCAAGAGAAGAACCAAGATCTAAACCTAGAATTGAAGCTAGAGTTGAAACGGTAACACCTAATAAGAGCTTGTTAAGGAATCATCCTGCTAATCATATTATTGGGAGCAAAGAAAAAAGAGTTATGACAAGAATTAAGGTACATGAAGAACTATGTTTGATTTCTCAAATTGAACCTAATAATACTGATGGAGCTTGTAAATATGATAATTTGATTCAAGAAATGAAAGAAGGATTAGATTAGCTTGAGAAGAATAACACTTGGGAATTGGTTCCCAGACCTAAGGACAAAAATGTTATTGGAACTAAATGGGTTTTTATAAATATGATGAATGAATAAGGTGAAGTTGTAAGAAACAAAACAAGATTGGCATGCAAAGGATACTCACAGCAAGAAGGTATTTATTATGAAGAAATATTTGTGCCAATTGCAATAATTAAAGCAGTTAGAATATTTTTGGCCTATGCGGCTTATAAGAGATTCAAAGTGTATCAGATGGATCATGTCACATCAACATTTTTGAATGGTGAATTAGAAGAAGTCTACATTGAGAAGCCAGATGGGTTTCCTTTGACTCAAGGAGGCATGGTTTACAAGTTGAACAAAGCACTATATGGACTAAAGAAAGAACCTAGAACCTGGTATGCAAGGTTGGATAAATATTTGGAAAAATTGGGATTTTCTAAAGGCACTATAGATACTAGCTTATATATCTAAAATAAAAAGATAATGGTTTATTGATTGTTGTTATTTTTTTTGATGATATAATATTTGGAGGATAAGATGAGACAAGTGGTAGGTTTTTTGATGAAATGAAGAAATAATTTGAGATGAGGATGATTGGAGAAATGAAATTTTTCTTGGGTTTGAAGATTGTGCAGAACAATTATCGTATTTTCTTATCTCAAACTAAGTATCTGAAAGACTTATTACACATATTTGGTTTGGAAAATTGTAAGCTTGTTTTTACACCTATGGTAGCTAGTCATAATTTATCTAGTAAAGATGAGACTCATGTAGTTGAACAAAGGAAGTATAGATCTATGTTTGGAGGTTTGCAATATCTAATTCACAAAAGACCAGATATAGTACATGTAGTTGGAATTTTTGTGAGATTTCAGGTTGATCCTAAGGAATCACATTATGCAACAGTAAAAAGGATATTCAAATACTTGAAAGGTACAACTGATTATGGGTTGTGGTATGATAAATTAAATGACTTTACCCTATGTGCATATACAGATGCGGATTAGGAAGGTAGTGTAGATGATAAAAAAAATACAAGTGGTGGAGCATTTTTCCATGGAGGAAGATTGGTTTCTTGGTTAAACAAGAAACATAATTGTATCTCACAAAGTACATTAGAAGTAGAATATGTGGAACAACAAATAACTATAATCATATAATATGGATGAAACAAATGTTGAAGGATATTGGAATCATGTTTAATGAACATGTCATCATACATTGTGCTAACACAAGTACAATAAGTATGTCTAATAATCATGTGTTACATTAAAAAAAAACATATACAGAGAAAATATCAAGTTGTAATCTAGATAAAGTGGCAAAGAAAGAAGTCAAACTTGAGTATATCAGCACAAAGGAGCAGATATCTTTAAAAATCCTTTACCTAAAGATACATTTGAGTATTTGAGAGGTATGCTTGGGGATATGTCCCAACCTACTTATGAGTAGTGATGCAGAAAGTTGCATCAGTCTATTGGCACAAAGCACTATCTTTCTAGACTGTATGTTGATGCTTCTTCTATGGGGGAGTATCTTTGTTTTAAGCTGAGTCATAAATGACCCTTGGTAGAAGGTATTTTCAAACAGTGTCTTTGGACATTCGAGCTTGTATTGGACTAATATAGTGATGCTTTATTTGGATCATTGAGGTCAATGCGGGAGAAGGATACATGAAAAACATTGAAATGATTGATCAAGAGGATTTGATTTTTTATGAAGAGGACTTGAAAATTCAAGATAGAGAAGAAGAGTAACATTGATTGATGATGATAATTTGATGATTGATGACGAGGATTTGAAAAGTCAAGATAGATCAACAAAGTTACATTTTGGTATTCATGGAACTTGGATACTTTTCATCTATGTTCCCAACAATGCCAATGGGGGAGATTGTTAGCATGAATTTTGAATATGTCCCATGGGGAATTATTCTAGCACTTCTAGAGAAATAGAATGTTTCATTCATGATTGTGTTTTTCATTGATGTCAACATACTATTTATACTAAATATTAGTAGAGTAGCAGATAGAGTTTTAATTAGCCCACATGGAGAATTGATGATGAGGTTATGAGGAGCTAAGGACATCTTCCTTATGGTGTCCTAATAGCATGGTTAAGAGTGCATACATAGATTCAAGTATTTGTGTAAGTTATAAGAGATCTAGTAGAAATTGTATTCTAATAGAGTTCCTGAGAAGCGGTTTATGATAATCAGATTATATCTCCTAACATGGATAGGATCACCTCAAGAAATCTTATACAGAGGTTTAAGACATTGTGGAGGTGACATGGATGATTCAACATAGTCATAAGTTGCATGTGTGAATATTTATTTAATTTTTGAGCTGATAGTTTTATATAATTATGGAAATGTTATCTAATGTGTAATGATTTATATTTTGTAATTGGTTAAGCCAAATTAGCCGACTCAATTATGAATGTTGAGTGTGATATAAAGGAAGGATTTTTTTTTCCTTGACTGAGAGAGATGATATGTATTATATGAAGATGAAATAATGAAAATTAGTGATCTAAGGGAATTTTATTTGATGCGAAGTGAGAAGATCTGGTATTGAGATCTGGTGAAGCATTTGGTGCATTTTTTGCACAATCAGAGGAGAGAAGAGAAGTTTCTAAGCTCATTCACATTTGTTATTATTTTGTTTGGATAATATGGAGATCATTTGGATAGTGTGTTCGTTGATCTTTCCCTTGAAGTTGATTGGACAGTGGGTCCTTTTGTCTTCCATAACTCCTAATAGGTTTAGGATCTCCTCACAGGAATTCAAAGTCTCCTAATAGGGACTGATAAGTACTGAATGTATTTCATAGACTCCTAATAGAGTCCATCCTCTCACAAGGAATTTTCATATTAGTATGTATCTTTTGTCGGCACCATCCCCACCAGGGTTTACTCTCTAATCAAGAAGTTCCCTAGTTAACAAATCTGGTGTCATTGTGTATGGTTATGTTTTATGGTTGATTTTCATGTTAATTACATGTTTTAAATCTGATAAGGTTAATAAAATTTATTTTATTTTGATAATTGATTCACCCCCTTACCTCTTAGATATCTTGGTGGACTTTACTTTCTAATACTTTATTTTTATATATCTTTGCTAATGATATCTATCAACAGCATGGTAATATGTTAGGTTGTAGCATTCTATTTCATCACCACTTTCACCAACTTATTTATTTTTTTTAAAAAGACAAGAAAATCATATTTCAAGTAGATGGGATTTATGATAATGGATTTAAATTCCAACAATCTTATGCTATTTTATTATATTCAAAACATGTTAATTTTTTTTTTTTTGGAAGATAGAAAGAATGTGTTTTATTTAAAAATCACTTCCAGCTATTTAAATTATTTTATAAGAAAAAAATATTTGGGTGAGAAATTGGACTCCTAGTTACCTACTCTGAGTTCTACTTTTATAAGTGCATTTCTAACTCATCATGGGATGAATTCAATCTGAAAATACTTCATGTTTTTTTTGGCATGCATAACTCTCCTTATCAAGGTTTAATTTCAAATCTTTCACAACAAATGAATCCAAGAGTTGTAGTGAGAAGAAATGAGTGTTGGTAAGTTTATGTGTTTATATATTAATTATCAATGAGTGGTATCTATAATTTGGTATATAATCATGTGGTTAGAAAATAAATATTGTAAGGAGACTTATTGAATCCACTCCTTTGTACATTTTATTTCATCCTATATATATTGTGTGTATTTTTATATAATCTCTCATCTTACAAGATTCATATCAAAAGTTGTCCCCTAAATTATTGTTTGGAGTATCAAATTAAAGAAGGATGTTGGTATTAAAAAGAGATAATCCTCTTGATTATTACTTATATAAGATGTATGTTGGTATCAAATGATATAATATTTTGCACATTTTGATTACTTGATGGTTTTCAACTCTAATTTCTTTTGTTAATATGTCTACCTTTTGTGAAAAAACCATGTTTTATTTTGGGCATAGATATTTTCTCATTTATTAGAATCTGTAACTATGAGCCTGGAATGCTTTTGAACATCAACCAGAATATCAGAAATGATATTAACAGTCTTGATATTTATATCAAGGACTTGAGGAAGCATTTGGGAATAGGAAAATCCTTGTACATATAGTGTACAAAACTAGAGATTTTGACAGCAGAAGAAGATCAGAAGATCAAGTTGAAGGAAGCAAAAATTCAGAATGAATCTAACCTTCTTTCTAGCCCTAATGTGAAGGTATGTGATGTTGAGAAGAAAGTTTAGAAGCTTTATGATGAAATCAGAGTTTTGCAAGATGAGAGGAATAGAAAAATGAGGAGACTCACTCTTTTGAGAGAACATACTTCTATGAAGTTAAGTGTTATTGAAGAGAAATTGGAAGAATGTCTTACAACTAAGACATCTTTTCAAAAGTTTAACTTTGAAACCCTCCAAGAATGTCAAATAGCATCTTATGGACTATGTACACTACTCAATGTGGTAGATTCCATTAAGAAATCATGGGAGAAGGAGATAGAAGCTATGAAGATTGATTTTGTAGATTGTGTTACAAGCCTACCAGCTTTACAATAATGAATTAAGGTAAAAAAAAAATTGTGTTACAGTTTTATAGCCCTCCCTACCTTTGTTTTTGTCATTGTTGTCAAAGGGGGAGAGATATACAACACAAAATTGATTGTGTATGATATGGATTGATACTCTTAGGGGGAGTATTGTATTAGAGATAATATTTTTTGAGGAGTTATAAGGATAGTATATATTTTATACTATGGCCACAATTTTGAGATTTTGGAGTTGCACACTTAGCCAATTTTCTCATATGTTGCCACCAATGACAAAGGGGGAGATTGTTGGAAATTTGGCTGAGTTGATTGCATAGATGTTGTCATTATGGAAACATATGATCCACATGAAGACCACATAAGTCAGAGAGCAAGTATGACAGAGCCCATTACAAATTTGTCTAAGTGTGAGACAGTGTTTTCACTAGTGCACCTAGATACAGTTTTTGTTTGTGATGTTGATATAGAGTAAGTTCAATGCTTTCAAACTTGAACATAGACTCTATGGTGACTAATGATGACCCATCTCAAAGCACAAGTCAGTATGGCATGTACGGAAATAGTTATGACATTTTTACCGAAGATAGTGTGAAGTCGACAGGACAAAATATGAAGACAAAATTGGTAAAGAGTTAAGGGATTATTTTGTTTATCAAAATAATGACTTAAAAATATAAAGGGATGACATCCTAGATTTTAACCCTTAGATAAAGTTATTTTGTAATATGGCAGCCGACCAAGTTAAGTTATTAGCCTTAATAACTTGTATAAATGTAATTGTAAATTGTAAGAAGGAAGAGTGGTAATGATGTAATGTGCAAGATATATGATGTATATGTAATAGCGATAGTGAAAGAGAAGAGAAGAGATATTGATTCAAGTAGTATAAGGTTATGTACCTTGACCTCTTTTGTAATTAGTATATATTGTACATTACTTGTTTGGGTAGTCGACTCAGCTGGTAATCACATTTTGTTCTACCAACTCCTAACAGGGTTGAGGCTTCTAACAAGGCCTATAGTCCCTTAATCAGGACTAATACACTATATACTTATAATAGACTCCTAATAGGGACAACATCCTTAACAGGATACTTTTGATTAGTGGATCTTTGTGGGTACCATCCCTAACGGGGTTTTCCCTTGGCTAGGGTTTCCTCAAGAACAAATCATGTGTTATGAGTTATTTATTTTTATTGCTATGCATGTTGTTTAGCTTCTTATGTTATGCATGTATAAATATAATCTATTATATCCATAATTAGGCAAAAAGTAAAGTTTGTAGAATACTGATTCACCCCCCCCTCTTAGTATTGCCTATTTCTAACATAATGTAGATGCTACTTTTGATATAATAGGTGATATATGTTTTATAATATCTAGTTTTGACGTAGTCAAGGATGGTGGATCCAATTAAGGATAGTACAAACCTTGTAGCTGATCAGAACAACATAGTAGAATATTCAAAATGAAACACAAAATAATTGTTTAACTTTGATTTTCATTAACATGCCCAGTTGTAAGGCCTTCTGGGTTAGGGCCAATTACAATCTGTAAACAATTCTGCAAGATCCACAATAGATCCAATACAAACTTTAGCTAGTTTAGCTCTGAAGATAATCAAAAGCTAATGGAAACCCTAAGGTAGATCTAAACTTGAGCTCACAAGCCTCCAAGAAATCTCCTTGTTCCCAAGTATGCAACCACAAGCTCTTCTATTACAAACTATCTGATAAGAATCAGATCTGCAAGTTCATGGAAGAATCTTTTCCACAACTTCACCAACTCCAGCTTCAGTAGCACCTCTCTAGCTTCTATGCTACCAAGAACTACCTCCTCAAACATCTACCCAAACACTCCTTAAATACTAATCATTAGCCACAAGTCAGAAAGATGAAACTCCAAACCCTTTCTAACAAATATTAAATGCCATACAAGTTGGCTTACAAAATGTATACAGACATTTAATTCAACATGTCAGCCTCCAAATTGACTTAGGAGAATCCAAAAGAAGATACAATTAATAAATGCACCAAGTCAGCCCAATAAATCACACAGAACTCTAGTCGACAGGCTAGATCTACTGAACAATAGTGAAATAACCAAGCAAGCCGAGCATCACTGAGCACCAATGTTGACCAAGCACCGCAGGCATGACCAAGTAACACTTTCACTGAGCACCAAAGACTACCGAGTTCCTTCAGTGACAAAGATTCCTTCAATGACTAAGGCCATCGGTTAAGGCTAAAACCAAGAAAAACTACCCAAAATATAGACACTCATGCAATTTCACCAAGGATCAGGAATGCCCCTGCCTCAACCTTGGACGCCCCTACATCAGACACCCATGCAGTTTCACCGAGGATTAGGAATGCCCCTACCTCAACCTTGGACACCCCTACATCAGACACCCCAGGTTCCAAAATATGTTCATATGTGAGAAAGACATCTTCCAGGGTTTAGCACATAAACCCCAAATTGGTTCTTCCCATACAAGTCTTCCACCTTTTCTTCTTGCAAGTTCTTCCACTTTTGTTTTCTCTGTCTCTTCAAATCTTTTCTAGACAATGCACAGGTTGGTTCTCCATACTGATCATTCAGTTTCTCTGGATCCACCACCTCAACTCGGTGACCAATACTCAGGCTTTGCCTACCGAGTGTTGTATCCATCAAAGGCATCAGTGAAAACTTCCTATCATTCTTCCCAATAGTAAAGACATTTTTCACACAATCATAGATAGCTCTACAATCATATTACCAAGGTCTACCAAGCAATATATGCTAACTATTCATATCCACAATGTCACAAAGCACAAGATCCTTATACTGGCCAATTTGAAAATTAATGAAGCATTGTTCTCTTACTTCCAAAGCATGAACATCTTGCAACCAACCAATCCTATAAGGACATGGATGTTTCATTCTATTCAAACCAAGTGTCCTAACCATGTCCTCAGCAACAAGATTATTAGTACTACCACTATCAACAATAACATCAGAGATTTTACCTCTAGACTTGCATCGAGTCTTAAACAAATTACTCCTCTAACAAGGTTCATCCTTTGTGTTAGCACTTGCAAAAAAAAATTTCATGGCTACATTTTCTTTCCCCTGGCCTCTGCAAGTATTTTTCATGTTTTTGGCTAAACCCTTGCAAAAATTCAAAAAACTAGCCTTTGCCAGCTAAACACTTTGTCTTTCCTTGGCCCTGTTCTTTTTGATGTTACATTTTTGGCTCGCTTAAGCCCCAATTTCCCATGTGCTTAAATTTTTATGACCTCTTCGCATGTTAAATGGCTAGTCGCATGATCACATAGACTATTTTCGGTCTATGCGACCTTGCAATTAATATTTCTGTCAGGTCCCCTTTCCTAAGTTCTTCCTAGGCCCAGTGGTAAATATTTCCTAAGTCACAAGCTTTAATTTTTCCTATGTTTCAGCTTCCTTTATTTCCTAGGCCCGATCTCTAACACCATCTCAATCCGATGGCCATTGATCTTATCTTTGTGACATGACATTTCAAATTGTGGGTCCAAGTTGACACCTAAGCACAGTTGGTGGTTCCTCATTGGCCGATGGATTTAATGAAAGTAGCATCAGCGGGCCCAGGTGGGGTCATGTTGTCAATTGCTTGAGGATCATGTGGTTGTTGCATGATCACATGGAATATTCCATCCCCTTGCGATCATGCAATGACCGTTGATTTAGAATCTTTCCTGGATGTATCTGTTGGACCTGCTTGCTAGTGTGTCTGTCAAAGAGGTCCTGATGTGTCAGAGCATCAACGGTTGGCGCATGTTCTTAAGGCCTTTTTCTGACACATGCGATGTTCTGCCAGCAGTTCGATTAGATGCCAAAGGTTTGTGGGTCCTATCAGTCATGACTGGGTGGTTGCGGTAAATGATAAAATGACATGTGGCATCGAGTAGACCCAGGTGGGGTCTAAGGTTTGGCGGAGTGGATAAAGATCTGGCAGTGCTGACAAAATTCAATGTGTTTCATCAATTGGTGAAGGTTCTTTGTTGCCAATTCACAAAGTTTGACTGGGACCACTTTCAAGGAAAGTCATAAGGCCCGCGAAGGGAGATTGATTGGATGGCTGCATTTTAAAGTTAGTAAAGGTTTGAATTTTGGTCATCATTTCTCTGCAAGTGTCAAAGAAATAACCGTTGAGGTTCAAATTTGAATTTCTGAGCGTTTCCAATGACAGAGGGTACCATTCTTATGGAATTCAATGCAGAAATGACCTTGTTTGGTGAGAAGAGATGGGTTCACCATTTGCAGTGTGGTCCAGGATGTCTAGTGCTCATTTGCAGAGCATGTACATTGCAAGTGTGGCTCAAGGCATGTTGCATGGTGTCCTTTTGAGCCTGGTTTTATGATCCTTTGTACTTGCAAAGAAGACTTTCATAATTAAGGATCAGTTCAGGATTTCCTCTTTCCTAGATTGGATGTGTTTCCCGCCCCTGAATTAAATTCATGATTGTTTCTAGTAGGTTGGGTTTAAACCCTAGCCCTAGTCATCTGTAGCTTGTTGCAAATTTCCAAAATGACTAGGAGGTATAAGTTGTAGACTTTTTGAGTTTGCAGGGGTTCCAATTCTTTTGGTTTTGGTACCGAATTGTTGATAGTGAAAATTTGAACAAGGAGAGCCTGGATTCAGGGTTTGTTTCCTTTGTGCATTTTGTCATTTGGTAATGTATTGATTCTGCAAGTCTTAGTGAGAATATTTTTGGATTCCAATCTCATATTGGTGTGTCCTTTTTTTTTGCTCTTGAGCTCATATATGTTGATTGCACAAAGTGGGTTAGCATATGGTAAACAAAGAGTATTTTGGGGTTATCTTTGAGTTCCTAAAAAAGTTAGGATTAAAGTCTTTAAGGTAAGTTCAGTGAGTTCATGGCAAGATAAGGATTTGATGTCCTGATATGGGAGTGAGGGGAGTAATGGGCAAAGCACTTACTCTAAGTCTATATATGTTTAAGTTAAGGTTTTAGGGTGATATAGGTTGTTAAGTGACTCTCTGCCCTGGGATAAGGCACTGATCCATTCTCTAGAAGTAGTCCATCATCAGCAATCACACACAAATAATTAAATGATAAATCTTTCAATCAGACAGTAAAGGGTATAGTTATATGTTGTTTAGGGACTCCTTTGAAGAAGTGAGTCAAGGATACACCCGCTTGAGCATTGAGGCTCAAAGTGTAGGAGGATCTCCTTGATCCTTGTTAATTGGCCCTCTTCCTTGTAGACTTTGGAGTGGTGATAGAGTCAAAGTTTCATTAAAGTTATACATCAAAGTATAAATCTACAAGTTTTGAAGATCAAAGGGAACAACCAAAAAAATGGTGACTCTACTGGGGAGAGAAAGTATGAAGATATGCATATGTTAGGTCTCTGGTTGCAGTCATATTGAAGTATTCAAAATCTTATTAACCAGATAGACTTGTCGATCTAAGCCATCAACAAGACATTGATTCTACTGGTGAGAATCTAGAGAGGAAGGTTGTAAGTGTGTTCTTGTTTTTCTGTTGTGTTTCAAAGATTTCCCATCTAGGTGGGTGGCAACTCAAAGGTTAGAACCAGTGCTACATATTGATAAATCATGGACAAGAGGAGAAATACTAGGTCTTTTGTTAGAAAGAATCCAGAGGTCACTTTGGAGCAGCTACCTAGACAAGAAAGGAGGAGCTGGATTAGAAGGAATGGTGAGTCTACTAGTGCTCCCATGAAAGAACAAGGAAATGCTAGAGCCAGAGTACCACATGTATCCTCAAGTGAGGATGGTTCACAAGATAGAGTTTCTAGATCAGATGGTGGTCACTCTGAAGAGAGATTCTATGATACCCCTGAGGCTGCATTTCAGGACAAAGGTCCATTGCCTGCAGGTCAGAATGAAAAAAATAGAGATATGGGTTTAGAGGTTGACCTGGATCTTGATGAAGATCATTTTAGAAGAGAACCCATGAGACATAGGCAATTTCACTTCCCATATCAAAATCTTCCTGATATGGATGTGTCATCTGGTTTTGATGACATTATGGTGGATCCTGATGACTTGAATGCACTAAGGTTGTAGTTGGCAGAGTAGGATGCCATACATAAAAGATTATAGGAGGAGAGAGAGGCTAAAAAGGTGAATGCTTTGATAGAGAGGCAGTCTCTTCTTAGAAAAATAAATGAAATGAAGGAGAGAAACAGAATGCTTTCTTCTACTCCTAGAACTCTACAGCATGATGTTTTTGGTGATCTTGATGCCTTGAGGAGTGAGCAAGAGCGCTTGCTTCAGGATCATGAATTTGATAGGGAGGGCCCCCTGTGGTTAGACAAGTGCAAAGTTATGTCCCTTTGCCTAAAGATAAAGATGGGCATAGGATTACTAGACCTGTTGTTATCATTAATGAGAAAGGAAAGCAGAAGATGCTGGGTGACCAAGCAAGCAAATCAGTGAAAATACCAGGGATCCCACCACCTGATTCAAATAAGGACATTGAAATGGAGAGAAGGAGAAAAGAAGATGAGGACCTTGCAAGAGAACTAGAGAGAGTTGAGGTCGAGGTTTCCATTGCAGAAAAGAAAAGGAAGATCCAATTTTTGAGGTCTTCTCCAGCTAATGCTCTTGGCCCATCTACTACTGAATTAGGTATGCCATCTATGACTACTGTTATTCCACTTAGAAATGCTACTAGTTCATTTCCTTCTTCATCTACTAGGATAGGTGTAGATCCTAGGTAGTAGTCAAATGCACAAATAAATATAGATGCTAATGTTGATCCTAGGGTTAACACTAGTTCGAGCTTTCAAAGAAGACCTATGCAACTAGAAGGCTATAGGCAAATAAGTTTTGAGGGAATTCCTGGCTATCCAAATGCTTTTCCAAATGATATTAGAGATAAGGTACCTAAGTTTGCTGGTAATAATGCTATTAGTTGTGAAGAGCATCTTAGGTTATTTGTTGATATGCTTAATGATTATGAGGTAGACCATGAGGATATAGTCATGAAACTATTTGTTCAATCTCTAATGGAGGATGCTAGAGATTGGTTTAAGAGGCTTCCTGATAGATGTATTGATACTTGGGACTTTTTTGAGAAATGTTTCAAAGAGTAGTATGGTGATAGGCCTAATGATAGTTTCATGTTGAATGAATTCAACACCATAAGGAAAAATCAGAATGAGTCTGTAGCTAAATTCAACATGAGATTTCAGAAGGGTATGCATAAGTTGTTCCAAGTTATGCGGTTAGATGACAGTGTTTGTCTAACTACATACTTCAATGCATTTGATGAGAAGATGGGATATTTATTGAGGGATAAAGAACCAAGAACTCTTAGGGATGCTTTTAGGGTTGCTGTCAATATTGAAAACAACATGAAAATTTTAGGAAAATTGGGTGGAAAGAGAGATGACCCAAAGTTGTTTGGGGACAAGAAATATAAGAAAGAAAATGATTAGAATGCTGGATCTAGGAGACAAGAAGAAGATAAATTGGATAAGGTGCTTAATGCATTGAAGGATTTGTAGGCACCTACAAATAGGAACATCAGTGCTCCTACCAATGGAAGGCCTAAATTCAACAACAATTTCAATAAATAGAATAGACTGCAGAACTACCCCTACAACACCCAATGGAAGGATGGCAAGCCTATTATCCCTACTGCAAGAGGAAACAATGACAGAGGTGTCCCTGACCCTCTGCATAAGGCTTCAATAAATGTCATGGAGAACATATCTTGGTGTGTTGCATGCCAGTCCCCTCATTCTGCAGAGCATTGTGTGGTTGCACAATCTATGGTTGCAAATCAAGATTGTGGCAATGAGGAAATAGAACAAGAAGAAGAACAAGATGATGTTGGATGCAACATGGTTTCTTCATATCTAGGATATGAAGATGATTTTGATTTGGATGAAGAGGTAGATGTAAATGTGAAGAGACATAATCAGGCCCTTTTTCATCAAGAGGTTTTTTCTAATGGTGAATGCATTGATTAGAAAACATGTAACATGAACTCTTCTCCCAAGCCAGTAAACTTGAGAAGACCTTCTAGAGAAGAGATGGATAGGATTACTATAGAAATGATTGCCTAGGTGCAAACTAAAGGCATGGTGGCAATGAATACAAATGAGAAAGCTGCAGGAATGTTTATAAAGAGTACCAACTCTGGAGAACCTAATGAGAACAAATCAAAGGTTGATCACATGGTGAAATTCAAGAATGTAAAAGGTAAGCATTGTGAGCCTAGGGGAGTTGGAATTGAAAAGGTCTCTAGTGAGATTGAGAAGCCAGTTAACACAATGGCTAGGATTAAAAAAATGAGGGTGATTAGTACACCTAATGTGTCAGACAAGCAAAATGACGTTAAGGCAGTATAGATTGAGATTCCTACTTCTACCCTTGTTGACATGTTATCTGTATTGTCACAAATTACAGTTAAGGTTCCATTGTCAGAATTGTTGAGGATCCCTAAACATAAAGATAAGGCTATTGCATGGGTTGGTAATACTCACAAAAATGATACTTCATGCAATGGATCTCAGGATAAAGCTTTGATGGATGTTGCTACTCAAGAAATTGTGTCTCAGATTCCTCCAATATATTTGGACAGTTCTGTCAATGCCAACCTTGAAAATATCGACCCATTCTTCTTAAGTGTTCTTGTGAATGGGATGAAGTTAAGAAATTGTATGATTGATAGTGGTGCCTCTAATACTGTCATGCCTTTCAAAATCATGGAGAGGTTGGGCCTTAAAGTTGATATAGTGTAGGGCAGGTGTTGTGCAATGGATCAGAGGGAGGTACTAGTTATTGGGACTATCAATGTAATGCCATATAGGTTAGCAGCATTTCCAGAGAAAGAGCTAACAATGAGTGTTTTAGTGGTGGATATCCCTCCTCATTATGGGATGTTGCTGTCTAGAAGGTGGAGTGTTGCCATGGGTGGAAGTTTACAGTGTGATTTGTCCTATGCAACTTTCAAGATTGATGATCAGTTTGTCAAGATTGAACGAGAGCCAAGAATATGCCACATGATTGAGAGAAACATAGATAATGAAACTACATATTTTTGGACACTGATGTTAATGCTTTTAGGGAAGAGATCCCTGTATTTGAAAATAAACATATTTTGTCACCTATCTTTGTTAATGTAGGTGCTGATTTTGTGAAGAGTAATTTATGGGTAATGTACTTTGATGGTGCAAATTGCAAAGATGGTGCAGCAGCAGGTATTTTACTTATTTCTCCTGATGGAAACACCTACAAGTTCTCTTTCACATTGAATTTCTTTTGTACCAACAATATAGCAGAATATGAGGCCTTGTTGTTAGGATTGAGGTTGGCACAAAAGAATGGTATTAAATGTCTAAATGTTATTGGTGATTCTGAGTTGGTGGTGTCCCAAGTTAGGTCAGTGTATGCTTCCAAGAATAGAAAGTTCAAACAATATAGAAATGTAGTTCGGGATTTGATTGAACATTTTGATGCTTTCAATATTGAGTGGAAAGATAGGAGTAACAACAAGGTGGTTGACTTGTTAGCCAATATTGCAATCAATCCCAATGATGTCACATTCTCTACTATCTCTAAAGTTGAAATTCAAGCTAGGCCTAGTATACCAGATAATGTTGAGAATTGGAAAGTTTTTTATGATGATAATGATATTTTCAAGTTTATGGATTGCAAGGATCAGTATCATGGTCAGGAATTTGATTGTTCAGCCTTGGTTGAGTCAGTAGGAGAAAGGGAGGTTGTCTTAGGCAATGAGGTCATTCAACTTAGAACTAACAAGGTGCCCAAGGGGCTTGTTGTTTTGGAGACTATCTTTGACAACCAAGATAGAGTTCAAAAAAATATCAAAGGAGAAGATCATGCTGATCTTGAGGAGATAAATCTTGGATCACATGAGGCACCTAAGAAAGTATACATTGGTAAAGATATATCTCAAAAGGTAAGGAGACCTTTGATTGAATTATTGAGGAAATTCAGGCATGTTTTTGCATGGTCATATGATGACCTAAAGGTTTATAGAGAGGATTTATTTCAGCATGTTATTCCATTGAAAGAAGATGCTAAACCTTTCCGGCAAAAACAAAGGCCTATTAATCCTACTTTGGCACCCAAGATGCAAGAAGAATTAAGGAAGCTGAGAGATGCTAGCATTATCAAGCCTATAAGGCATTCTTCTTAGGTGTCAAACCTTGTTCCTGTAGGAAAAAAGAATGGTGACATCAGGCTTTGTGTGGACTTCAAGAATTTGAACATCAGCTCATCGAAAGATAATTATTGTTTGCCCAATATGGAGGCTATGTTGCAGAGAGTAACCAGATCAAAATTGATGTCAATGATGGATAGTTTCTCTGGCTACAATCAGGTCATCGTCAATGAATCAGAACAATTCAAGATAGCCTTTACAACACCTTGGGGAACATATGTCTATGTGAGAATGCCTTTTGGTCTCACAAATGCTGGTGCTACTTTTCAGTGGGCAATGGATGTTGCCTTTTTAGATTTTATCAATGCTTTCCTTGTTGTGTATCAAGATGATTTAACTATATATTCCAAGAGGGAAGAGGACCATTGTGCTCATTTAGAAAAAATATTTGTGAGGGCCTTGGAATTTGTCATTTCTTTGAACCCAAGGAAATGTGCTTTCGGTGTCACAGAAGGTAAGTTGCTTGGCCACTTAGTTGGGAAGCAAGGAGTGAGAATTAACCCTGAGAGGGTAGTAGCCATTGATAAAATTTAGAGACCAAAGAATGTTAAAGGGATTCAGTCCTTCTTTGGTCAGGTCAATTTTCTAAGGAGGTTTGTGACAAACTTTGCAGAGGTTACTAGAGCTATTTCCAAGATGTTGAAGAAGGGATCTATAATAAATTGGGAGGGTGAGCCTGATGAGGCCTTCAAGAATATCAAGAAGGCTATAAAAGATGCACCAGTGCTTATGGCACCTAATTATAATGTCCCAACGCATATCTTTTCCTTGTCATCTTTTCATACTATTGCTGCAGTTTTGTTACAAAAGAATAAGGATGGTTTTGCGCAGCCTATGGCATTTTTTAGTAAATCTTTGCAGGCTGTAGAATTAAAGTATGACATAAATGAGAAACAGGCTTATGCACTTGTGAAAGCAATCAAGTCTTTTAGGTGTTACTTGATGGGAGTAGTTGTGATTGCTTTTGTGCCAAGTGCGGCTATGAAGGATATTTTCTCATAGCAAGAGGTGTCTGGAAGAAGGTGCAGATGGATCAATAGGATCCAGGAATTCAATGTTGAGATCCAGATCACTAAGTTGGTTAGAGGTCAAGGATTGGCAAAATTGATGGCTCAATCCAATCTAGATGCAAACCAGGTAAATCATTCTGAAATTGATTATACATGTGATATGGATGATTGTATTTGGTATGAGGATATTATTTACTATTTGAGAAATATGAGGTGTCCAAATAGTATGAATGATAATCAAAAGAGGAAATTGAAGTTACAGGCCATCAAGTATGTAATTCTGAAATGTAAGTTGTAAAGAAAATATTTGGATTGCATACTATTGAAATGTGTAGATGAGAATCAAGCTAATGTATTGTTGAAGGAGATGCATGAGGGATTTTGTGGTGGACATTATATGGGTAAAACAACTGCTCAGAAGATCTTGAGAGTAGGATTTTGGTGGCCCACAATCTTCAAGGATGCAAAACAATTGGTAAGGAGGTGTGATGTTTGTCAAAGGTTCTCTAGTAAGCTTAAGTTTTCAGGTAATGTACCATTAAAGCTAGTAGAAGTTTAGGCTCCTTTCCAACAATGGGGAATTGATTTCATAAGGGAGATACCAAACAAGTCAAGTGGAGGACATTCATGGATCTTTGTTGCCACTGATTAGTTTACAAAGTGGGTAGAAGCTATACCTACAAGGAATGCAACTAGCAGGGTGGTAATTGACTTTCTGGTGAATAATATTATTACAAGGTTTGAGTGCCCTGAGAGGATAGTGAGTGATAATGCTATGTGCTTTTGGTCTGCTGAATATAAGGACTTTTGCAAAGGTTTGGGAATTCAAATTTCTAATTCCTCACCCTATCATCCACAAGGAAATGGTCAGGCAGAATCTACTAATAAGAGTCTGATTAAGATCTTGAAGAGAATCCTTGAGAAAAATAAGAGGGCATGGAATTAAAAGCTGCCATTAGCTTTATGGGCTGATAGGGTAACTGTGAAGAGGGCAATTGGTTGTGCACCATTTGACTTAGTATACGGAATTCATGCTAGATTGCCTCAGAATAACTTATTGGAGATGTACAAGCTTGTGCAGTTATATGATGATGACATTGATGATGAAATGCAGTTGAGAATTGAGGACCTCATTAGGTTGGATGAAACCAGAAGAGAATCAGTTGCAAGGAATGCCAAATTAAAGTTGCAAGTTAATAATTTATATGATAAAAGGACTGTTGATAGGAAGTTTGAACCTGGTGATTTGGTGATAGTTTGGAATGCCAGATTGGAGGATAAGGGGAAGCATGGTAAATTTGATCCCATCTGGTTAGGGCCATATTTGATTCATGAGAAATGGGGCCAAGATTCTTACATCATCAAGGATTTTAATGGTGATATTCAAGAGTTGCCTGTTCATGGACAATTCTTGAAGCAGTACTTCATTTGAAGTACTCTATTTTCCATGAATAGTAGTTAGGGTTGTACATTTTGTAGGTCTCTGTATATAGGTTTCTTGCCCTTGCCCTATTTTGCCCTGGTCTTTTAGTTTTTGGTCTGGTTGCTTGTCTTGCCCTACTTGTTCCTTGCTGTCTGCAATTTTATCCAGTGGGTTGGTCTGCTCTCCCAGTGATTCTGAATCCTTGCCATGCCTACAAGAGGCACACATCCCCAACAAGAGCCACTATTAGCACTTGAAAAAAAAAATTTCATGGCTACATTTTCTTTCCCTTGACCTTTGCAAGTATTTTTCATGTTTTTGGCTAAACCCTTGCAAAAATTCAAAAAACTAGCCGTTGCCAGCTAAACCCTTTATCTTTCCTTGGCCCTGTTCTTTTTTACGTTAACTTTTTGGCTCGCTTAAGCCCCAATTTCCCATGTGCTTAAATTTTTATGACCTCTTCACATGTTAAACAGCTAGTCGCATGATCGCATAGACTATTTGCGGTCTATGCGACCATGCGATTAATATTTTTGTCAAGTCCCCTTTCCTAAGTTCTTCCTAGGCCCAACGGTAAATATTTCATAAGTCACGAGCTTTAATTTTTCCTATGTTTCAGCTTGCTTTATTTCTTGGACCCCGTCTCTGACACCATCTCAATCCAATGGCCATTGATCTTATCTTTGTGACACAACATTTCAAATTGTGGGTCTAGGGTGACACCTAAGCACAGTTGGCAGTTCCTCATTGGCTGATGGATTTAATGAAAGTAGCATCAGCGGGCGCAGGTGGGGTCATGTTGTTAGTTGCTTGAGGATTGTGTGGTTGTCGCATGATCGCATGGAATATTCCATCCCCTTGTGATCATGCGACGTCCATTGATTTCAAATCTTTCCTGGACATATTTGTGGGACCTGGTTGCTGGTGTGTCTGTCAGAGGGGTCCTAACGTGTCAGAGCATCAATGGTTGGGGCATGTTCTTAAGGCCTTTTCCTGACACATGTGATCTTGTGCCAGCTTTTCGATTAGATGTTAAAGGTTTGTGGGTCCTGTCAGTCGTGACTGGGTGGTTGCAGTTAATGTTAAAATGACATGTGGCATCGAGCGAACCCAGTTGGGGTCTGAGGTTTGGCAGAGTGGATAAAGATCTGGCAGTGCCGACAAAATTCAATGTGTTTCATGAATTGGTGAAGGTTCTTTGTCACCAATTCACTAAGTTTGACTAGGACCACTTTTAAGGAAAGTCATAAAGCTCGCGAAGGGAGATTGATTGGATGGCTACATTTTAAAGTTGGTAAAGGTTTGAATTTTGGCTGTCATTTCTCTACAGGCATCAAAGAAATAACTGTTGAGGTTCAAATTTGAATTTCTAAGTGTTTCCAGTGATAGAGGGTACCATTCTTATGGAATTCAATGCAAAAATGACCCTGTTTGGTGAGAAGTGATGGGTTCACCATTTTTAGTGTGGTCTAGGATGTCTAGTGCTCATTTGCAGAGCATGTACGTTGCAAGTGTGGCTCAAGGCATGTTGCATGGTGTCCTTTTGAGCCTAGTTTTGTGATCCTTTGTACTTGCAAAGAAGACTTTCATAATTAAGGATCAGTTTAGGATTTCCTCGTTCCTGGATTGGATGTGTTTCCTTCCCCTGAATTAAATTCATGATTGTTTCTAGCAGGTTGGGTGGTTGAAACCCTAGCCCTAGTCATCCGTAGCTTGTTGCAAATTTCCAAGATGACTAGGAGGTATAAGTTGTAGACTTTTTGAGTTTGCAGGGGTTCCAATTCTTTTGGTTTTGGTCTCGGATTGTTGATAGTGAAAATTTGAACAAGGAGAGCCTGGATTCAGGGTTTGTTTCCTTTTTGCATTTTGTCATTTGGTAATGTATTGATTTTGCAAGTCTTAGTGAGAATATTTTTGGAAACCAATCTCATATTGGTGTATGTCTTTTTGATTTTCTCTTGAGCTCATATATGTTGATTGCACAAAGTGGGTTATCATATGGTAAACAAAGAGTATTTTGGGGTTATCTTTGAGTTCCTAACAAAGTTAGGATTAAAGTCTTTAAGGTAAGTTCAGTGAGTTCATGGCAAGATAAGGATTTGATGTTCTTATATGTGAGTGAGGGGAGTAATGGGAAAAGCACTTACTCTGAGTCTATATATGTTTGATTTAAGGTTTTAGGGTGATATAGGTTGTTAAGTGACTCTCTACCCTGGGATAAGGCACTGATCCATTCTCTAGAAGCAGTCCATCATCTGCAATCACACACACATAATTAAATGATAAATATTTCAATTAGATAGTAAAGGGTATAGTTATATGTTGTTTAGGGACTCCTTCAAAGAAGTGAGTCAAGGGTACACCAGCCTGAGCATTGAGGCTCAAAGTGTAGGAGGATCTCCTTGATCCTTATTAATTGGCCCTCTTCCTTGTAGACTTTGGAGTGGTGATAGAGTCAAAGTTTCATTATAGTTATACATCAAAGTATAAATCTACAAGTTTTGAAGATCAAAGGGAACAACCAACACTTTGTACTGAGCAATTTTCATCGAAGCAACAAGTTCTCAAATTCAGGTTCATTTTGAATGTTTTCATTCACCATAGCATTTCACCAGTCAACCTTCTTCTGTGTACACTCAAAAGAATGGTGTCCTTCCTCTCCATAGTTATATCAAGTACCTTTTAAGATAAATCTACCTGTCTTCTTCTTAGGTTCCATAGATTTCTATTCATCTTTTACATCAGTTGGTTTATCCTTTGCCAAGTGATCAACTTTCTCCTTCCCTCAGGAGTTAGTATCTTGTTTCCTTTTCAACTTATCTTATTGCTTCAGAGCATACCCATAAACATCTTCAATAGAATCAATCTTCAGCATACCAAGCTCATCCTAAATATTGAATCTCAGATCATTCACATACTAAGCTACCTCTTCCTTACCAATCTCTCAGTGTCCAGATAGAATAGTAAGTTTGTAGAACTCTTCAGTATAATCTTCAACAAATAAATCCTTCTGCTTTAGATTCTACAACTTCATAAACAAGTCAAGCTCATAGTCAACCGGCATGAACTTAGCTTTTAGTTTTGTCACCATCAATCTCCACCGATTGATCTTCATTTCACCTTCATCCTCTGGATCTCTCTGTAATTCTTTCCACCAAAGAGCATCATGTCCTTTCAACTTTGTTTGTTCTAATCTCACCCGAAGAGGATCTTCAATTTCTTCCAGCTCAAAGAAATCTTCAAGTTCATCGATCTAGTCAATCAAATTCTAAGGTTTCAAAGTTCCAGAGAAAGTAGAGACTTCCATTTAGTAATTACTAAACCGAGTAGCAGATCTAAGAAACCGAGCAGTTCTATCTTCACCAGATCTATCCCTCCGGTCATCACCACTAGATCCAGCAGGTTCAATTCTTTAGTAGCTTCCTCATATCCATCCTCAGTACCAACATTCTAAGGAATACCAATAACAACTCTCATGATCTCGGTGACCATGTCATTCTTCATCAATTCCATCTCAAATCTGAAATTTGACTTCACTTTCTCTATAATTCTAGATTCCACAGTATTGCAGTGGTCTTGAATAACTCTAGGGTCTAATCTTCTTAGAGGCATCCTTAAAGATAAGAGAAAACCTTGGCAAAAAACCCTCACTAATCACCTTGTGACAATCTCCAAGTTGCATACAAGTCAGATTGAAACCTGGAATCTTGCAAAATAACTAGGGCATAATTTCACAAGTTCAGTGCCACGGATCTGCAATCAAGATCACAAGATCTTTCCTCCAATAAGATCAACTTCACAAGATTAGCCTTGCTACGTCAAGCTTCTATTTTGCAAGATTAACATTCACTCCAATAGGAACAAAACTTCACTCTAATACCACTTAACGTAGTTAAGGATGATGGATCCAATTAAGGATAGTCCAAACCTTGCAGCTAATCAGAACAACATAGTGAAATACTCATAATGCAATACAAAATAATTGATTAACTCTGATTTTCATTAACATGCCTAGCTATAAGGCCTTCCAAGTTAGGGCCAATTACAACTAGTAAATAATTTTGTAAGATCCACAATAGATCCAATACAAACTTTAGAAAGTTCAGCTCTAAAGACAATCAGAAGCTGATGGAAACCCTAAGGCAAATCTAAACTTGATCTCACAAGCCTCTAAGCAATCTCCTTATTCCCAAGTATGAAACCACTAGCTCTTCTATTACAAACTATTTGATAAGAATCAGATCTACAAGTTCATGGAAGAATCTTTTCCACAACTTCACCAACTCTAGCTTCAGTATTGCCTCTCCAGCTTCTATGCTACCAAGAACTGCCTCCTCAAACATCTACCCAAACACTCCTTAAATACTAATCATTAGCCACAAGTCGGCAAGATGAAACTCCAAACCCTTTCTAACAAATATTAAATGACATACAAGTTGTCTCACAAAATGTATACAAACATTTAATTCAGCATGTCGGCCTCCAGATCCACTTAGGAGAATCCAACAAAAGATACAATTGATAAATGCACCAAGTCAGCCCAATAAATCACATAGAACTCTAGTCAGTAGGCCAGACCTACCGAGCAATAGTGAAATAACCAAGCAAGCCAAGCATTGCCAAGCACTAGTGTCGACCAAGCACCGCAGGCATGACCGAGTAACAATTCACCGAGCACCAGAGACTACCGAGTTCCTTCAATGACCGATGTTGTTGGTCAAGGCTACAACCATAAAAAACTGGCCAAAATATAGACACTCATGTAGTTTCACCGAGGATAAGGAATGCCCCTGCCTCAACCTTGGATGCCCCTGCATCAAGTTCCTAGAATAATCTTCTATATAGCTAAGCACATTATTTTACTTTTTTGTATGAAAGTGGAAATCCACTAATATATTTATTAATATTAAAAATTGATTCAAAATCTCAAGAGCATAAAACTAGAAAGAAAACCCTCTATCCTTGTTTAACTAAAAAACTTAACATAAAAATAAGCTATCTAACTAGAAACCCCAGAACCAAAACTACCCATATTACATTCAATTTGGAGACTAGGATCAACCCTATAGTTCTATCACCCCAAAATCATCAATAGAAGTTATAAATTTGACCATAATACATTCAATTTATAATCCAAAATGGGGCCCTAAAAAACCTTGTAATATACATTCAATATACAAACCAAAATAACTGACCAAAAAATGCTTGTAATAGGCCTTTATTATATGGTCTCAAAATTAGTCTTCATAAAGAAAACTTTGGCCTATGAACACCATCTATTAGCTGAAACTTCTCATGGAATTACTCTACAAAGTCTTGAAAAACTCTATGAAGATTGTTGTGTTACAACTGTGGTCGTCGTTGCACCAAAAGATCCTGTTAATTCCCGATACAAGCACTAGACTTACAGAAGACATAGGAAGTGGTTAATCCATGTCACAAATTCCAAGGGAAGCACTGACCATTTTTCCAACAATCTCCACCTTAGCATTACCCAAGGGGATTTGAACCTATGAGCAAGCTCTAATACCACTTATTATGATAATTGATTCATCCCCTTAACTCTTAGTTATCTTGGTGGACTTTACTTTCTAATACTCTATTTTTTTATGTCTTTGCTAATGATATCTATCAGTAGCATGGTAATATGTTAGGTTGTAGCATTCTATTTCATCACCACTTTCACCAACTTTTTTTTTTTTTATAAAAAGACAAGAAAATCATATTGCAAGTAGATGGGCTTTATGATTATGGATTTAAATTCCAACAATCTTATGTTATTTTATTATATTCAAAACATGTTAATTATTTTTTCTTTGGAAGATAGAAAGAATGTGTTTTATTTAAAAATCACTTCCATCTATTTAAATTATTTTATAAGAAAAAATATTTGGCTGAGAAATTGGACTCCTAGTTACCAACTTCGAGTTCTACTTTTATAGGTGCATTTCTAACTCATCAGGGGAGGAATTCAATCTGAAAATACTTGATGTTTTTTTTGTCATGCATAACTCTCCTTATCAAGGTTTAATTTCAAATCTTTTACAACAACTAAATGCAAGAGTTGTAGTGAGAAGAAATGAGTGTTGATAAGTTTATATGTCTATACATTAATTCTCAATAAGTGGTCTCTATAATTTGGTATATAATCATGTGGTTAGAAAATAAATATTGTAAGGAGGCTTATTGAATCCACTCCTTTGTACATTTTATTTCATCCTATTACATATTGTGTGTATTTTTATATAATCTCTCATCTTACAAGATTCATATCAAAAGTTGTCCCTTAAATTCTTGTTTGGAGTATCTAATTAAAGAAGGATGTTGGTATTAAAAAGAGATAATCCTCTTGATTATTACTTATATAATATGTATGTTGGTATCAAACGATATAATATTATGCACATTTTGATTACTTGATGGTTTTCAACTCTAATTTATTTTGTTAATATGTTTACTTTTTGTCAAAAACCATGTTTTATTTTGGGCATAGATATTTTATCATTTATTAAAATTCGTAACACATTACATTTTTTAACATTTGTACACTCCATTTTACACACATTTAAACTATATATATTTCCATTATTTTTCTAAAACAATTTTGTGGATTATGCCCAAATTTTAGTTTCTGAAGCTGTGTCCACTTCAAAATTTAGGTAAAAATAATATTAATTAAACATTTGTCCAAAAAATCCATAACAAACTATATGATGTGAGATAATTTTGAATTGAGTGATTTAAATTTTAAAAAATTGATATTTTAGGGTGAGTACACTAGATACTATGTTAAGTATTTTTTTAAAGAAGAGGACCACTTTTACTACTCCCCTTTTTGGAACCCTTGATCTCTTTTACTTTAAAAAATAAATTATTATTTAACAAAGTAGAATCAGAGAACTACAACTCTTTTTATTGTTGCACCTTAAAATTTTAAGAGTGAGTGTCTTCATTTTCTCATTGAGGTTAAAGAATTTTATCATTTTAGTAAAAAATGCAATCTTAAGACCCCTTTTTGGTCCCCTTTCTTTGTGCACATACTCAAATTCTAATGTTCTATCTCTCTTTGTGGATGCTAATGTAGATGCTACTTTTGATATAATAGGTGATATATGTGTTGGCAATTTGGCTGAGTTGGTTACATAGATGTTGTCATTATGGAAACATATGATCTACATGAAGATCACACAGGTCAGAGAGCTAGTATGTCAGAGCGCGATGCAAATTGTCTAAGTATTAGACAGTGTGTTTTTTCTAGTGAACCAGAAGATAGTTTTGTTTGGTGATGTTGATTGTAGTAAGTTCACTGCTTGCACACTTGAACATAGACTCTATGGTGACTATTTAAGACTCACCGTAGAGTGTAAGTTATTACAGCATGTACGGAAGAAGTTATGATAGTTTTTCTAAAGATAGTGTCAAGCGGACAGGACAAAATATGAAGACAAAATTGGTAAAGAGTTAAGGGATTATTTTTTTTATCGAAATAATGACTTAAAAATATAAAGGGATGACATCCTAGATGTTAACCCTTGCGTAAAATCATTTTTTAATATGATAGCCGACTGGAGAAGTTATTAGCCTTAATAACTTGTATAAATGTAATTGTAAATTGTAAGAAGGATATAGCAATAGCAATAGCAATATAGTGATATGATGCAAATGTAATAACAATAGTGAAAGAGTAGAAAAGAGATATTGATGCAAGTAGTATAAGGTTATGTACCTTGACCTACTTTTCTAATCAGTGAACATTGTATATTACTTGTGTGGGCAGTGGGCTCATCTGGTAATCACATTTTGTACTACCAACTCCTAACAGGGTTGAGGCTTCTAACAAGGCGTATAGTCCCTTAATTAGGACTGAGACACTATATGCTTGTAATAGACTCCTAACAGCGTCAACATCCTTAACAAGATACTTTTGATTAGTGGATCTTTGTGGGTGCCATCCCCACAGGGGTTTTCCCTTGGCCAGGGTTTCCTCGAGAACAAATAATGTGTTATGAATTCTTTTGTTTTATTACTATGCATGTTATTTAGCTTTCTATGTTGTGCAAGCATTAAGATAATTTTTTATATCCATAATTGGGCAAAAGTAAAAGTTTGTAGGATATTGATTCACCCCCCCTCTCAGTATTCCCTATTTCTAACAATATGTTTTATAATATCTAGTTCCTAGAATAATCTTCTATATAGCTAAGCGCATTATTTTACTTTTTTCTATGAAAGTGGAAATCCAATAATATATTTATTAATATTAAAAACTGGTTCAAAATCTCAAGAGCAAAAAACTAGAAAGAAAACCCTCTATCCTTGTTTAACTAAAAAATTTAACATAAAAAGAAGCTATCTAACTAGAATCCCCAGAACCAAAATTACCCATATTACATTCAATTTGGAGACTAGGATCCACCCTATAGTTCTATCACCCCAAAATTATCTATAGAAGTTATAAATTTGTCTGTAATACATTCAATTTACAATCCAAAATGGGGCCCTAAAAAACCCTGTAATATACATGTTAGAAAGTAAAGTCCACCAAGATAATTCAAAGGGGGGGGGGGTGAATCAGTTATCAGATAATTATAACCTTTATCTATTTGAATAGCATTTAACCATGTAAGAAATATAATTACAAACCATAGAAAGATATTCATACACAATGACACAATAACACAAGATATGTTGACTAGGGAACCTCTTGATCAAAGAGTAAACCCCGGTGGGAATGATGCCCACAAAAGATGCACTAATATGAATATTCCTTGTGAAAGGATGGAATCTATTAGGATTCTTATGAAATACATTTAGTACATATGAATCCCTGTTAGGAGAGTTTGAATCCCTGTTAAAATATTCTAACCCTATTAGGAGTTATGGAAGACAGAAGGACCCACTGCCCAAACAACTTCAATGGCAAGATCACTGAACACACTATCCAAATGACCTTAAGATTATTCAATAGAATAATATGAAATATGTTACCTCCTCACTGTGCCAAACCACACACACTACTACACCATATCTCAATTCCAGATCTCTATACTTCACATGTCTTCCTTCACAATTTTGCTTTCATAATATCTTTAGCTATTTTCTTCACTTCATGCATACATTCACATTCAACCATACCATGCTCACATTACTTACATCTCAACAAAGAAAAACATTCCTTCCTTTATACCATACTCAAATAATTACAAATGAGTTGGCACACAATTACAAAATAAAAGTTTCCACACACCATCAAAATTACATAAAACTATCAGCTTCCAAATACAATAACTCTTCACTCATGTGACCTCAAAGTTTGCACTATCAACCACATCACTATCAATGTATCTCAAACTTCCCTTTAACTACACAAAGCTAGATTCCATCCTGATTAGGAGATATCATCTGATTTCCACAAACCGCTACTCAGGAACACTGCCTGAATACTGCTTCCACCAAAATGCTCATAACTTTCATGAATTAATGAATTACTATCTTCTCTCTTAAACATATACATATAACATATCAAAGAGTATAACCTCAACATCACATAGCTCCAACTACAATATCCCACGTATGCTAATCAAAACACTATCTTCTCCTTTGTGAATCTCCAGAAGATCACTGTGTTGACATCAATGACAATCATAGTCATGAATGCAACAACAACTGCTATAGAATGAATGCCAAGCATTCATTCCTAACAATCTCCCTCATTGGCATTGATGGCAACATAGATGAAAAAAACATCCAATTTTCCAAAAATCCAATACTGCAACACTGCTACTCTGACAAACATTTCGAATCTTCTTCATCAATAAATCTTTCTTCATTTTCCTATTCAATTCTCCAATAGATGGTACAAATGGTTTTTAATATACACTTCTCCCTCATTGACATCAATGATACAAATTTCATCACTATGTCAACAACAACTCAATGTCAAAAGACACTATTCAGAAAATACATTCACAAGAGTCCTCATGACTCAGCTGAGATACACATACTCCCCCATAGAGGAAGTACCAACATCCAATCCAAAAGAAAGATAAGGCTCATATACCACTGGATGGATGCAACCAATGACATCATTACTCAAAAGTAGGTTGGGGTATAACCCCAAGCATACCTCTCAGATACTCAAATGTATTCTTAGGCAAAGGCTTTGTAAATATGTCTGCTATCTGCTCTTTTGTGCTTATGTACTCCAATCTGACTTCTTTCTTAGCAACTTTCTCTCTTACAACATGATAATTGATTTCTATATGCTTTGTTTTAGAATGCAATACAGGATTCTTAGACATACTAACTATACTGGTGTTGTCACAATGTATGACAATAGGCTCAACAAACTTAATTCCAATATCCTTCAGCATCTGCTTCACCCAAATTATCTGGTTACAATTTTTTGCTGCTGCTACATACTCTACTTCTGCTGTGCTCTGTGAAATACAATTTTTCTTCTTGCTTAGCCAAGAAACCAATCTTCCTCCAAGAAAAAAGGCTCCACCACTAGTGCTTTTCTTAACATCAACACTACCTCCCCAATCAGCATCTGTATATGCACATAGGGAAAAATCATCAGATTTTTCATACCACAATCCATACTCCATTGTGCCTCTTAAATATCTTAGTATCCTCTTTACTGTTGCATAATGTGACTCTCTAGGTTCAGCTTGAAATCTTGCTACCATTCCAACTGAATGTGCTATATTAGGTCTTGTATGTGTTAAATACTACAATCCTCCAATCATGGATCTATATTTCTTCTGCTCAACTATCGATGTTTCATCTGTGCTAGATAATTTATGTCCTATAACCATAGGTGTTCCAACTGGTTTACAGTTCTCCATTCCAAATCTTTTCAACAAATCATTCAAGTACTTTATCTGACTTACAAAGATACCATCACTGTTCTATTTTATTTGTAATCCCAAAAAGTATTTCATCTCACCAATCATACTCATTTCAAATTCTACCTTCATTTCATCAGCAAATTTGTCACTAGCTTCATCTTCTCCTCCAAAGATAATGTAATCAACAAAAATAACTATAATCAACAAACCACTTTCAATTTCTGTTGTGTATAGATTGCTATCAGTTGTTCCTTTAGTAAATCCCAATTTTAACAAATACTTATCTAGTCTTGCATACCAAGTTCTAGGTGCTTACTTTAGTCCATATAATGCTTTCTTCAATTTACATACCATATCTCCTTCTTGAGTCAAAGGAAAACCTTCAGGCTACTCAATGTAGACTTCTTCATCCAATTCACCATTCAAAAATGCGGACTTCACATCCATCTGATATACCTTGAATTTCGTAAAAGCTGCATAGGCCAAAAACATTCTTACTACTTCAATTCTTGCCACAGGTGCAAAAGTTTCTTCATAGTCAATTCCTTCTTGCTGCGAGTATCCCTTACATACCAATCTTCCTTTGTTCCTTACTACTTCTCCTTGTTCATTCATCTTGTTTTTGAATACCCATTTAGTTCCAATCACATTCTTGTCTTTAGGTTTAGGGACCAATTCTCATGTCTTGTTCTTTTCAATCTGATCTAGTTCTTCTTTCATAGCATTTATCTAATGTTCATCTTCACAAGCTTCACTAGTAGATTTATGTTCAATTTGAGAAATCAAACATAAATGTACCTTATTCCAAGTTACAACTCCTCTGTCTAAACTTCCAATAACTTGTTTAATAGGATGATCTCTTGATAAATACATGTTCGGTGTCACAGGCACAGATCTTGCTTCCACTATAGATTCTTCTCTAGATTCCTCTCTGGTCTCTTCAGCATGACTTTCATTCAACAATTCATTGTCAGTCTCATAGAATAATGTAGTAGTTTCAATGTTAGGCTTAGGATGAGTTTCTTCATTAGATTCATAATCAAGCATTCTTTCCTGAATTTTGAACTTTTCATCAACTTTAACATTTGTGCTCTCAACAATAGTTTTAGTTCTCTTATTGTAACATCTATATGCTTTTCTTTTCAAAGAATATCCAAGAAAAATACCTTCATCACTTCTAGGATCAAACTTTCCAATATCATCATCTCTCTTTATATAACATTTGCTTCCAAAAATTCTAAAATACTTAATTGAGGGTGCATGTCCAAACCATAATTCATAAGGTGTCTTGTCTGTGTCTGCTCTGATTTGTACTCTGTACATTTTATATACTGTTGTATTCACTACTTCTCTCCAGAATGTCTTCGCCAAATCAATCTCAAATAACATAGCTCTTGCTGCTTCAGTCACTAACCTGTTTCTTCTTTCTACAATACCATTTTGTTCAGGTGTTCTATGGGCTGAAAACTATCTCTTAATACCATTCACTTCACAAAAGGTGTTAAACTCTATAGAAGTAAATTTTCCACCTCTATCAGATCTCAAACATTTAATCTTCATTCCAGATTCATTCTCAACTTTATTCTTAATGATCTTAAATTTATCAAATGCTTCAGATTTTTCTTTCAGAAATGCAATCCACATCATTCTTGTAAAATCATCAACAAGAATCATAAAATACCTTTCTCCATAGAATCCTCTAGTCCTGGTAGGATTGCTCATGTCTGTATGAACAATCTCCAACTTCTCTACCGATGTGAACTATGACTTACTAGGAAATGAACTTCTCTTCTATTTAGCCATCACACATTCCTTGCAAATCGTGTTCATAGGCTTCATAATTTTAGGCAAATCTCTTACTGCGAGTGTAGTACTCACTTTCACAATGTTATCAAAGTTTATATGACAAAACTTTCTATACCATAACCAACTTTCATCAATTTTAGTAATCAAACATGTCATCTCAGTAGGATTCAACTGAAATACATTACCTCTGGTTCTAGATCCAGTTCCAATCAGATTTCCATCTTTATACTTTATCACACAAGTTTTCTCAGTAAACCAAACTTGATATCCCTTATCCACTAACTCTCCAACACTCAAAAGATTATGTTTCAAACCATCCACAAAGTAAACATCATTAGTATTATTTTTTCCATCAAGAGTAATAGATCCTATAACTTTAATCAAACAAGGTGCATTGTTACCAACTCTAACAACTCCATCATAATTGTTAAACTTTATGAAATTCTTCATGTCTCCAGTCATATGATGTGAACAACCACTATCTATAATCCAATCAGCTTTCTTTTCAACTTGGGAAACTAAGGCTTTTTCTTCCTTAACATCAGATTCAGGATTCTCTTCTTTAATTGCTACAAATCCTATTTCATCATTATTCTCTGTATCACTTTCACTTAGAGTTCTTTCAATACTAGCTTAAAGATCTTCATCATTAGCATAATAACATTCTTTAGACCTTCTAGGCTTGAAATTATATCTGTACTTTTTAACTCTCTTAGGACACTTAGATGCAAAATGACCATATTCTTGACAAGTCCAACATTTAAAATTTTTCTTACCGTCTAGTTCTCTTTTCACAAGTAAGGCAATACCTTCTTCAATCTTCTTGTCTTCTTCATTTCTAGATCTGTTGCTGGCATAATCTCCATTCACACTGGTACTTCTTGATGAAGTAGGATGGATACTAAGAGCACTGAATGTTGTCTCCATTCTAGGTAAGTCTCCTGATAACCTCAGGTTCATCTATGCTACTTCCAATCTTCCAAGAAGAGTCTCTCTTGAAAAATTCATAGTACAAGGTATAACTTGTTCAATCATTTGTGTTGTCTGCTTAAATACAGGAGTCGATGTCCTCAGAATTTTCCATATCACTTCATTCACTATCTTTTCTCCTCCATAAGAGTTTATCCCTGCAACAATTTATGACATTCTACCAATATAGCTTCTAACAGATTCATCTTCCATCATTCTTATATCTTCAAATGCACATATCCAATTATGTAACCTAGCTATCTTTGCATGTTCATCACCTTCAAAAGTAGAGTGTAAAGCTTTCCAAATTTCATAAGATTTCTTCAAAAATTTTACCTGACTGCATTCATTCTCTAAAAGTGCTATCAAAAGTGCTTCTCTTGCAAGTATGTTGCACATGAATAGATCTACCTCATCTTTAGAACTTGTTTCAAGATTATCTTCTTCAATGATAGACTTATCATTCTTTGTAATCAACCAATAACTTGGTCCTAAACATAGTAGATGTGTCTTCATCTTCTCTTTCCAGCTGTCAAAATTTACTTCATCAAAGTTAGGGCTTTCTTTCCTGAAATTCACCATGGATCTCCTTAAGCTGTTAAACTTTCCTTTCAAGGACCTGTTGCTCTGATACCAATTGTTAGAAAGTAAAGTCGACCAAGATAACTAAGAGCGGGGGGGGGGGGTGAATCAATTATCAAATAATTATAACCTTTATCTACTTCAACAACATTTAACCATGTAAGCAATATAATTACCAACCATAGAAAGATATCCATACACAATGACATAATAACATAAGATATGTTGACTAGGGAGCCTCTTGATCATAGAGTAAACCCCAGTGGGAATGATGCCCATAAAAGATGCACTAATATGAATATTCCTTATAAAAGGATGGACTTTGTTAGGAGTCTTATAAAATACATTCAGTACATATGAATCCCTGTTAGGAGATTTTGAATCCCTGTTAAAAGATTCTAACCCTGTTAGGAGTTATGGAAGACAGAAGGACCCACTGCCCAAACAACTTCAATGGAAAGATCACTAAACACACTGTTCAAATGACCTTAAGATTATTCAATAGAATAATATGAAATATGTTACCTCCTCACTGTGCCAAACTATACACACTGCTACACGAGATCTCAATTCCAGATCTCTATACTTCGCATGTCTTCCTTCACAATTTCACTTTCACAATATCTTTAGCTCTTTTCTTCACTTCATGCATACATTCACATTCAACCATACCATGCTCACATTTCTTACTTTAAAAATTACATCTCAACAAGGAAAAAAATTTCTTCCTTTATACCATACTCAAATAATTACAAATGAGTCGGCACACAATTACAAAATAAAAGTTTCCACACGCTACATCAAAATTACACAAATTTGTCAGCTTCCAAATACAATAACTTGTCACTCGTGTGACCTCAAAGTTTGCACTATCAACCACATCACTATCAATGTGTCTCAAACTTCCCTTTAACTATGCAAAACTAGATTCCATCCCAATTAGGAGATATCATCCAATTTCCACAAACCGCTACTCAGGAACACTGCTTGAATACTACTTCCACTAAAATGCTCATAACTTTCATGAATTAATGAATTACTATCTGCACTCTTAATCATAGACATATAACATATCAAAGAGTATAACCTCAACATCTCATAGCTCCAACTACAATATCCCATGTGTGCTAATCAAAACACCATCTGATCCTCTATGAGTCTCCAGAAGATCACTATGTTGACATGAATGACAATCATAGTCATGAATGCAACAACAACTACTACAGAATGACTGCCAAGCATTCATTCCTAATAATACATTCAATATAAAAAACAAAATAATTGACCAAAAAATGCTTGTAATCGGCCTTTATTATATGGTCTCAGAATCAGTCTTCATAAAGAAAACTTTGGCCTATGAACACCATTTGTGAGCTGAAACTGCTCATGGAATTACTCTACAAAGTCTTGAATGAAGATTGTTGTGTTATAACCGTAGTTGTCATTGCACCAAAATATTGACCTGTTAATTCTTGATACAAGCACTAGGCTTACAGAAGACATAGGAAGTGGTTAATCCATGTCACAAATCCCATGGCAAGTGTTGACCATTTTTCCAAAAATTTCCACCTTAGCATTACCCAAGGGGATTTGAACCTCTACCCAACACTCCGAGTTGTGAATTTGTGGAGAGAATTTGTGGCACTGAACTTGTGGAATCTTGACCTAGTTATTTATGCAAGGTGGTAGGTTGATCTGACTTGCATACAACTTGGAGATTGTCACAAGGTGGTAAATGTAGGGTTTGTTGCAGAGGGTTTTATTTACTTATCTTTGAGGATGCCTCTAAGAAGATTGGACACTAGATTAATTGCTAATCTTTGTGATACTGTGGAATCTAGGATTATAGAGAAGGTTAAATCTGATTTTAGATCAGATATGGAATTAATGAAGAATGACATGATGGCTAAAATCATGTGAGCTATGACTAGTATACCTCAGAATCTTTGTACCAAGGATGGTTATGAAGAATCCATTGAAGACTTTGAAGCTACTAGATCTTGTGGTGATGATAGAGATGATCAAAGGAATAGATCTCGCAAAGATAGAACTATTTGGATGCAGAGATCTGGAGCTCGGTTAAGTACTAGTTACCGAATGGAAGTGTCTAATTTTTCTGGTACTTTGAAACCTGAGAATTTTATTGATTGGATTGGTGAATTAGAAGACTTCTTTGAACTTGAAGAAATTTAAGATCCTCTTAGGGTGAGGTTGGCATAGACTAAGTTGAAAGGACATGCTACTCTTTGGTGGAAGGAATTACAAAGAGATAGAGAAGATGAAGTTGAAATGAAGATCAATCAGTGGAGGTTGATGGTGACTAAATTGAAAGCTAAGTTCATACCTACCAACTATGAGCTTGACCTTTTTAAGAAGTTGTAGAATCTGAAGAAAAAATATTTACTATTGATGATTATACCGAGGACTTCTAAAAACTTACTATTCGGTTTGGACACAGAGAACTTGGTAAGGAAAAGGTAGCTCGGTATGTGAATGGTTTAAGATTCAATATTCAGGATGAGATTGGTATGCTTAAGATTTATTCTATTGAAGATACTTATTAGTATGCTCTGAAGGGAGAAGATAAGTTGAAAAGGAAATAACATAGTAATCCCTAAGGGAAGGAAAAGATTGATCACTCAATGAAGGATAAACTGACTGTAGAAGATGAACAAAAACCTGTAGAATTGAAGAAGAAGACTGGTAGAGTTATCTTTAAAGGTACTTGTCATAATTTTGGTGAAGAAGGACACCATTCTTTTGAGTGTACATAGAAGAAGCTTGTGTTAGGAATAGTCCCAATAGATAAATGAGAGGGGGGGTGAATCATTCATCTACAAGATTCAATTCTTTATCCAATTAAGTACTAAAGAACATTAAGCATAAACACAATATGAGAACACTTAACACAACACCACAATTTTGGTTACGAGGAAACCTAACTAGGTAAAAATGTTAGGAATGGGAACATTGGGGGAGGGGGGGGATGGTGAATCAGTGTTCACTAAATTCAATCTTTTGCTCTACTCTTTAAACTTGACTTGAATGCTTAAGTACTGAAATGAACATTAACATAAACAAGAAACATGAGCTCAACACATAACACCAATATGGTTACGGGGAAACCCAAATGGGTAAAAACCTCGGTGGGAATTGACACCCACTAATAATCTACACTAGTGTTTTATGATCCTTGTTAGAAGATCCTTAACCCTATTAGGAGTTGTCTTTACAATGCATTTAGTACAATGACCTTGTCGAGGGTCGGACCCTGTTAGGAGTCTTTTACAATTAACCCTATTAACGGTGGGGACACACTGTCCTAGAGCTTGTTGCTCAAGTGGTGAAGGCTAAAATGTCCTTCTAATCTCAAATACACACTATATCTACTAGATGAGGTGGTGTTGTGACACTTCTTGTCAAATCAGTTCCTTTGATGCGCTGATGCTTTGACCTCTTGCAAAGCTCTAATAGATCTTAACAAATCTTCACACACTTTTTCTCTTCTTATCTCAACTCTTTAATAACTTCCATATCTATTACAATAGGCATATAGCCTTTACAAAATAATATTATAGTCGCTAATAAAATTAGCAATAGTCGGGTGCATACACTGTTCTGTTCTAGCATTCACTATCTATGTAACTTCAACTATCTGTATCTTTGTGATATTGAATCTTTTGTTCATCCACTTTTAGAATAAGCATGAATATACTCTTTCAATCTTATCTTCTAGGGTGCATACCCTAACTCAGGCATACACACATATGCTAATGCTCTAATCTACTGGTGCTCTGTTAACTATCCAGTCTTTTGTACTTAGCCAAATACTGATCTTCTGATGATGTGCACTAAGCCCAAAATAATATATGACTTTGTTTCCATAATGAAAACACTATATCTAGTCATATATGATAGTAGAGCCATCTTGCCAACAATCTCCCCCTTTGTCATTGATGGCAATAAAGGAATATGGCAAAGTTACTAGCTGTACACAAAACTCTTTATCATACTCTAGCTTATATATCCCTTATACTTTTTACTATATATCCTTTTTACATATATGACTCCATATTATATACATTACTCCCCCTTTGAAATTAATAACAAAGGTGTTCCAAAAACTGTATCTACAAGTACTTATAATGTTAAGACATCCGGATATGCAGTCTGCAACTTTTGGATCTCTTGTTTCCAGAATGTAATCAGTGCATTGATAGTTTGGAGATGGTCGCATAAGGCATATGTCAGCTTCTCCATCTTCTCTGAATCCATGCTAGGACCTTGATCATATGTCACCATGGTGGCATTGATCTCCTTGATATTCTGATTAAGTACATCTAGGGAGGGTGCAAGAGCATTCCTTAGTTGTGTTTGCCTTGCCCTCATCTTGGACATCTCCTTTTTTGCTCTTTCAAACTTGTCAATCTGCCCTTGATATACATTATTACACATATTTACATCAGTGGAGGGATCTTCCATAGATTTCCTCACATTCTCTATCATAGCCTCTACCTCTTGGATCTTCTAGTATAGATCAGCTGTTAACTTCTCTTGGTTCATGCAGTTAGCAATAATCTTCCTACCCTTTGCTGCAAAATCTTTTAAGGATTCTTGACCAACCTTGAGTGAACTTAGGTCAAGTGCAAATTTACTGACCAATTCACTAATCCTCTTATTTATATGCTTCTCTTCTGCAACTAGGGATGTAGATTCTTCCAAGCTAGAAAAGTTTGTCTTAAAATTTGAAAGAATTGTGCTCACATCATCCACTGAATGAACCTTAGACACTTTCTTGTCTAAAGGTAACAGGTTGTTCATGATGTTCACTGACTCAAAAAATAAGGGATTCCTCATCACTTGTTTCTCTTTTGCCTTCTCCATAGCTAAGACATTGATCTTGATTAGGTCTTCTTCTCCCCAAGAGTCCAAACTGGTGGTGTCCAGTGTCAAACTTGACAACAATGATGTTGAGTGTAATGGAGTGATAGGAGTGCTATCCATTACTTCATGCTTAACATTGATTGGAATCTCAACTAATTTCTCATCTATTTTCTCACTATCTTTCATCTCTACTTCTCCTTTCTCTTTTTCTTCTTCCTTTTCTTTTTCTTCTTCTTTCTTTTCTTCTTTTTTTATCTCTTTTTCTATTTCTTTTTCTCCTTCAACTTCTGTCACATCCTCAATCAGTACTTCTTGTTGATTAGGAGGATTTTTACCACATATATTCTCAGACTCTTGAATTCTTACAAAAGATTCTTCAAATTTATCCAAATCAATATCTGAGGCTGCCATTGCAAACTTTCAATATTGTCAATAAAAATTGTATGATCCTTATGTGCTTCTGCCATAGGCATAGGCTTCTCTGCCTCTGTGGGTGCTATAACTATAGGCACTAAATCCTAAGGACCTATATTATGTATGTTGATGGTCTTTGACTCCTTTGCTATCTTTTTGGACACTTGAGTAGTGGGTGCAGTAGGTGGGAACATGTGCCTATTCAAGAAAATTGTCTCAAAGGCTTTTTCTGTTTCATTTGCAACTAGTTCATAATTCTTGTCCATTATAGACAAAGTTCTTGAATTGGTCCTAAGATGTGGCTTCACTAGGTATAACAATAAGGTCTTCTCCTCTAGAGAACATATAGGTAGACTCTCATCTAAGATCTTCTCTCTTATTTTCAGATCTTTCTCAATTTCTTGTCTCTTCAAGAAATCTAAAATGTTCCAAACATTGTCTAGAATCATAGCCTTCAATTCTAGCACTTGTTAGGAATGGGAACACTAAGAGGAGGGGGGTGGGTGAATCAGTGTTCACTATATTTTAACTTTACACTTTAATCTTTATACTGATCTTAAATGCTTAAGTACTGAATTAAACATTCACATAAACATGAGACATGAAATCAACACATGACACAAATATGATTATAGAGAAACCCAAATAGGTAAAAACCTCGGTGGGAATTGACACCCACTAATATTATGTACTAGTGTTTTGTGATCCTTGCAAGAAGATCCTTTACCCTGTTAGGAGTAGCTTTACAATGCTTTAAGTACAATAGACCTTGTTAAGGGTCAGACCCTATTAGGAGTCTTTTACAATGATCCTTATTAGGGGAGTGGACTCACCATCCTAGAGCTCACTACTCAAATGGTGAAGGCTACAACCTTCAGATATCAGATACACACTTTATCTGCCTAGTGAACTATCACTATGACACTACTTGTTAGATCAGTTCCTTTGATCCACTGATGCTTTGACCTCTTACAAAGCTTTAATACATCTCATAGTGTATTTTCACACTTCTAATCTTCTTAACATGTCTCTCTTATTATGTCCATGCTGAATACAATGGGTGCATCTTATATTTATATGCTCATACAACATAAACAACTAGGTCGGCCCTTAGACCTATTACAAATAATGCTTCCAAATGAATTGTCTTAAGCGTGCTTACAAAAAAAAGGTATATATCTTGGCAACCTAAATACAATAGGCACATAGCCTTTACAACTTTATATTATGACCGCAAAACAAAATACTAACTATCGGCTCTGTGCTCTGTTCTCTGTTGGTACATGCTAGCTGTGCAACTTCAACTGACTGTATCTTTCATATCCTTGCATATCTAATTATGCGCTCATAGAATAAGCATGATTATAGTCTAACTAACTTAACTTTTTAGGGCACATACCATAATTCATCCATACACACGTGCGCTGATGCTCTAAGCTACAGGAACTCTGTACACTTTCCAGTCTTCAACACTTAACTGAATTTTGATCTTTACATTAAGTGCACTAACTCCAAACTACTATATGACTTTGTTTCCATAATGACAACACTATACTAAGTTATATACATTAGTATAGCCAACTTTCCAACAATTTCCCCCTTTTTCATTGATGGAAACAAAGGAATATGGCCAAGTTGCTAACTTTCCTTACTACAAAAGACTTGTCTTCTATACATATCTTATACAAAATCTTGTATCTCCCTATACATATTATACTCTATATTCTATACACAACTCTCCCTTTGACATTAATGACAAAGGTGTATCAAAAAATTATATCTATACATACGTACTGAGGGAAAACATCTAGATATGTTGTCTTGAGGTTCTGGATCTCCTTCTTCCAAAAATTTATCAGAGAGTTAACTATCTGGAGATGGGTGCATAATGCATATTGAAGCTTCTCCATCTTTTCCAAGTCACTGCTGGGACCATGATCATAAGTTATCATGGTGGCATTAATCTCCTTGATGTTTTGATTGAGAATGTCTAGTGAGGGCACAAGAGCATTCCTCAATTGAGTCTATCTAGACCTTATCTTTTCCATCTCTTTATGTGCCTTCTCAATTTTGTCCAACTAACCTTGGTAGACATTGTTGCACATGTTCACAATAGTGGATTTTTCTTTCACTGAACTCTTCACTTGCTCAATCATAGCTTCTACCTCTTTTATTTTGAAATGAACATTAGTAAGGTTATCTTGTTCCATGCATTTTGCAATGATTCTTCTTCCCTCGTCTGCAAATTCTTTCAAGGATGCTTGACCAGTCTTAAGTGAATTCAAGTCTAGTGAAAAGTTGCTTATTAGTTCATTTAGTCTCTTCTTTAAGTACTTCTCTTCTACCACTATGGACGCAGATTCTTCTAGGCTAGAAAAATTGCTTTTGAACTATGAGATGACTTTACTCACATCATCAACCAAGTGTACCTTTAACACTTTTTTATCTTCTGGTAGCAGACTGTTCAAAATGTTTACTAATTCTACCAGGAGGGGATTCCTCATTACTTGTTTTTCATTTGCCTTCTCCATAGCTAAAATGTTGAATTTAATCAGGTCTTCTTCTCTCCATGAGTCCAAACTACTTCTGTCAGGTGTCAAGCAAGACAACAATGCTAAGGAGGGAGTGATGGGAGTGCTATCCATTACTTCTTGTTTCACTTTGACAAGCTCAACAAAAGTTTCATCCTTACTCCCTTTTTCCTCTTCTTCTTCTTTCTTTTCTTCTTTTTTCTTTTCTACTTCTTTCTTTTCTTCAATTATCTCATTAGATATGTCTTCTATAAGCACTTCTTCTTGATGAGTGGGAGGTGTATTGCTGCATAGGATTTCAGCTTCTTGTGTACTCACAAAAGCTTCCTCAAACTTGTCCAGATCCTTATCTGTAGCCACCATGGCTATCTCCACATTATCAATGAAAATAGTGTTGTCTTTGTGTGATTTTATGATGGGTGCAGTCTTGTCAACCTCTGTTTGATTTTCTGCTATGAGCGATGAGACCTATGGACCTATTAGTGGTACATTAGTGGGCTCTACCACTTTATCTTCCTAATTAGTTACTTGTAATATGGGCGTAGTAGGAGGATACATGTGTTTATCCATAAATACCTTCTCAAATGCCTTCTCTATCTCTTTGGCGACCAAATCATAATTCTTGTCCATGATGTAAAGTGTCCTTAGTTTGGTTCTCAAATGTGGCTTTACCAAGTTTAGCAACATAGATTTTTCTTCTAGAGAACATACTGGCAAACTTTCATCTACATACTGGCAGACTTTCATCTAAGATCTTTTCTCTAATCCTTAGATCTTCTTCATTTGCTTGTCTCTTTTGGAACTCTACAATATCCCACACTTTATCCGGAATCAAACTCTTTAACTCCAAAATTGTCTTTTTGAACTTGATCATATGTTTAACAATCATACAATGTATTTTTTATTTGTCAATCATACTATATGTATCATAAAACTTCCCTACATGATCAATTTTGCCCTCATCAATAATTCTTGTGCTCAAAACTTTAAGGCTTGGTCTGAATCCTACCTTAGGGGGTGCTTGAATGTTTTTTCTACTCCTTGTAGCTCACAAGGATGGATGACTAGGGTTGTATACTTTCTTCCTCTTGACTAATGGCTTATACTCTAGAGGAGTGGTAAGGTCTATAGTATCTTTGGGTGCATAAGGAGTGGTATCTACTTTACCCTTCTGACTATCATCTTTTTTAGTTTTTATGTTCTTCTTTTTAGGATCATCAGACTCAACTTCTACTCTGGATGCGCTCTTAATTTCCAATGCTATCTTCTCCTCCCTTGCTTTATCAAGGTCTTCTTGAGACACACCATGTATTCTCAAGATCTCTGATGTGACTTTAGCAACCTTTCTTTTTTTTGCTGCATTGTTTAGCTTTGCATCTACTTCTCTTGTCTTTTCCTAATAAGTTCCCCACCTAGGTTCATTAGGATCTTTGGGGGCTGATAGAATTACATGTGAATATGATTCAAGGAATTGTTCCTCTACTTCATAACCAAGTGGATGAATCCACTTAGTTCTTGGTTCAACAGCTTCCATACAAGTAGTATCAGTTTCAACCATAAAGCATATTGTACCCTTATATTTTTCTACAATGCTTTCTGGAATCCTGTACCTCATTTGCATCTTATCCCTGAAGATTTTCAATTCCAATGTTACATAATCTCTTAATGTGCTCTCAGTGGATGCTTTGAGGGATATCTGTGGCATGGTTAGAATGGACTTGTCTAAATACAATTATGATACTTTCCCAACTATATGAAGGTACATATAGATGATTAGTGACCCAAACCTGAATATCTTTTTCTTGTCATGTTTGATAGCCTTAATGTTATCAATCAAATGTGCGTGCAAGATCTCACATAGGTTGAACTCTCCATCTTCCTTCACAAGTCTGATGGCTGCTAGAATAGTGCCCGCAGACACACTATTCACCCTGCTGGTGTGATGAAACCTGTATCCCAGTATCATAGACATCAATTTGATGTTAGCTTGCTCAATAGGCTCAATAGTCATGTCACACCTATCACTCCTTGACTTACATGCTTGCTCAACCATTTTCCTAACATCCTTACCCATAGGAAGGATGGTGCCTATTCTAGATAGGCCTATTATCTCATGTATCAGGTCACTTGTGATTCTTACCAGCACATCACCAATCCAAAATAGATCATCATGAATTTTGCTCAATAAAATCTTAATCCTTTTTGTCTCATAGAATTCATATGCCATAGCATACTCAATAATAGGGTGATCATTCCATTTGACATATTCATCTATGAATGTTTTGTTTGGTTTCAACATGGTATCCATATGCGCCCTTAACCTATCTAACCCAACTAATTCTTTTTTTACAGTAGATGTAAGCCCTTATGTCTTCCACATGCATGACACCCATAGGTGTGTGGGAGAATGCTCCCTCTAAGTCATCTAGGGTTGATTTAAATGGGTGCTTCTTGAATACGTATCTCTTCTTCTCAGTGACATCATAAACAATGGGAGTGGCCATGACTTACTTGTTAATCACTTTCCAATTAATTTATGAGATAATCTGAAGGCTTTTGAATCGGCACAACGAGCTAGGGTTTTTTCAACCAACCAAATGCATTGCTAATCTCAGATAGATCAATCTCCAAGTCTTTACAAAAACTTGAAAGGCTCTTTCTATTCTCCAATCACTCTGAATTCAAATGTAATGAGTAATGAAACAACATTCTATGTACTTAACGTAAGAATTTCTCCATGAATGCAAGTCATGTAAACCAGGCTGTCACTTCAAAAATTTCCAACTTGAGTTCTACTAACAATCAACATGTGTGCTCTTGCACAAAGGTTCCTATACACTCCAAAAGCTTAATTCCAAAGGTGCATACTCTAAGAATAAGTATACCAGCCACACAGGGTTCTAGAGCTAAATTAGCTCCCCCTATGACCTTGAGGGTCATTCATGTAGATGTAGAGGGTGCATCCACTGAGGATGCATCCAGTACATTCTTATCATTTTTGTCCTTCTTCTTCTTTAACCAAATCAAGCTCACATCCTCTGAGGCTTTCACAAAATTGACTTCTCCTTCAGGATTCAATACTGGTTCTTCGGCCTTTTCAGGGCTTTCCTGACCTTGCGTCCTTGATCTACAGAATCTTGAGATATGTCCATCCTTGTTACAAGAGTGAAAAATGACTGGAGGCCTTATAATCCTCGGTGCATTGACATGAGTCACCATTTTACATGTTCTGGCTGAGTGACCATTATAGTTACATATCTGACATGTAACATTCTAAGAACTTCTTATATTGTTCTGATTTTGATTCCTTTGATCATGTTGGATCTTGTTCTTCTTACTAGTCTTGCAATTCACAACTTTATGACCAAATTTATTGCATGAATAATAGTAACCATTAAAAGGTCTTACCTCTATACGGTTCCTTGCAATGTGCCCATGCTTGTTACATGCAAAACAAGTGCATTCTACTTGCTTGCACTCATTCTTAGGTGGTCCACCATAGTCTTTGGTTTGATCTTTAGTCTTCTCAGTATTAGTAGAGTCCTTTTGTGTATCCTTTCTTGCTCGCATGTTGTCAATCTGGTTATGTGCTTCATTGTATCCAATATAGCTAGTATCTCCTTTGGCTCTCCTTGCATACATCTAAGATTCTATTAAATCAGAACTGGAGTGTAATTTTTTAGTGTGATCCTTTTCTCCTTTCAATTTTGTTTCCAATCTTTCTTTGGTGTTTCTTAGTTCCAAGATATCCATGTTTGCTAGTCTTAATTCTTCATTGAGCTGAAGATTCTCTTTGACCTGTTCATTGTATGCTTCCTAATTGTTAATCAGTTTGTCATCAAATTATTCAAGTTGTTCTTTTAAGGATGTATTTTATTCATTCATCTTTTTGACCATTATCCCCAAATCACTGGTGGAACATTCTTTTAGATCCCTTCTTAGCCTTTTGATAACTAATTGTGCATCACTGACTTTTTCTTTTAGTTCTTCAATTTATATTTTTGATTTGTCCAGATCTTCAAGAGCTACTTCAGGATTTTTTTTAGATGTTTCATTTCTACTTTGTCCATGATCTCCTCAAGTGGTTAAAATTATTTTTTGAGGACCAAAGCTCTGATACTAATTGTTAGGAATGGGAACACTGAGAGGGAGGGGTGAATCAATGTTCACTATATTTTAACTTTTCACTTTAATCTTTATACTGATCTTAAATGCTTAAGTACTGAATTAAACATTCACATAAACATGAGACATGAAATCAACACATGACACAAATATGATTATAGAGAAACCCAAATAGGTAAAAACCTCGGTGGGAATTGACACCCACTAATATTATGTACTAGTGTTTTGTGATCCTTGCAAGAAGATCCTTTACCCTGTTAGGAGTAGCTTTACAATGCTTTAAGTACAATAGACCTTGTTAAGGGTCAGACCCTATTAGGAGTCTTTTACAATGATCCGTATTAGGGGAGTGGACTCACTTTCCTAGATCTCACTGCTCAAATGGTGAAGGCTACAACCTTCAGATATCAGATACACACTTTATCTGCCTAGTGAACTATCACTGTGACACTGCTTGTCAGATCAGTTCCTTTGATGTGCTAATGCTTTGACCTCTTACAAAGCTTTAATACATCTCATAGTGTCTTTTCACACTTCTACTCTACTTAACATGTCTCTCTTATTACGTCCATGCTGAATACAATGGGCGCATCTTATATTTATATGCTCATACAAAATAAACAACTAGGTCGACCCTTAGACCTATTAAAAATAATGCTTCCAAATGAATTGTCTTAAGCATGCTTACAAAAAAACAAGTATATGTGTTGGTAACTTAAATACAATAGGTGCATAGCCTTTACAACTTTATATTATGACCGCAAAACAAAATACTAACTATTGGCTCCATGCTTTGTTCCCTGCTGGTACATACTGGCTGTGCAACTTCAACTGACTGTATCTTTCATATCCTTGCATATCTGATTATGTGGTCATAGACTAAGCATGAGTATAGTCTAACTAGCTTAAATTCTAGGGCACATACCATAATTCATCCGTACACATGTGCACTGATGCTCTGAGCTGCAGGAACTATGTACATTGTCTAGTCTTCAACACTTAACTGAATTCTGATCTTTACATTAAGTGCACTGACTCCAAACTGCTATATGACTTTGTTACCATAATGACAACACTATACTAAGTCATAAACATTAGTATAGCCAACTTGTCAACAACACTGTCTTCTTAAACTTAAGCATATGCTTGATAATCATGCTGTGAATCTCTGACTTATCTATTTAACTGTACTTATCATAAAAATTTCTTATTTGATCAATCCTTCCTTCCTTAATTATCCTTGAACTTAGCACGTTTAGACTAGGTCTAAAACTTGCCTATGGAGGTTCTTGAGTACTCTTTCTTTGGCTCCTTATAGTGCGCAAGGATGGATGACTAGTTCCTATCTCATTTTTCCTCTTTTCCTTTGTCTTATACTCTAGAGGAATGTATAAGACAATTATAACTCTATATAATCCTTAAGTGTACTCTTAGTAGATGCCCTGAAGAATATATATGGCATAGTAGGAATAGTCTTGTCTAAATATAAATCTGACAACTTTCTAAGAATGTGGAAGTACATGTATATTATCAAAGACCCAACTCTAAATATTTTTTTCTTGTCATGTTTAATGGCTTTAATGTTGTCTATCAGTTGTGCATGTATGATCTTGCACAAATTAAACCCACCATTGTCTCTCACAAGTCTTATTGCTGCAAGAATTGTGTCTTTTGACACACTGTTCACCCTGCTAGTGTGCTCAAACCTATACCCTAGTATCATAGACATTAATTTGATGTCTTTCTCCTCTATAGGCTCAATATTCATTCTGTGGCTATCACTTCTTAACTTGCATTTTTGTTCAACAAGTTTCCTTACATCCTTACATGTTGGAAGAACGATGCCTATCCTAGAAAGGCCTATCATTTCATGAATTAGGTCACCTATGATTCTTACTGGAACTTCACCTATCCAAAATAGGTCATCATGAATTTTGCTAAGCAAAATCTTTACCCATTTAGACTCATAAAACTCATATGCTTAGCATATTCAATTATAGGGTGCTTTTCAAACTACGCATACTCATCCAAGAGGGTTTTATCTGGTTTCATCATGGTTTCTAAATGTTATCTTATTCTGTCAAGTCCTACTGGTTCCTTCTTGTAGTAAATATATGCTCGAATGTCTTGTACATGCATAACACCCATAGGAGTGTGGGAGAATGCCCCTTGTAGGTAATCCAATGTAGATTTGAATGGGTGCCTCTTAAATACATATCTATTCTTCTCCACAACATCAAATACAATAGGAGTAGTCATTAGTTACTTGTATATCAGTTTCCTAATGGTTTCCAAGAACTTTTGAATCGACGCAATGGATTAGGGCTTTCGCAACTGATCAAACATATTGCTTCGCTGGTGAATCAATCTGTAATCCTTCACAATCAATTACTATGGATTATGTTCTCTTTAATCACTCTTAACTCAAATGCAATGAGTGATCTACAAGCTTCTTTGTACTTTAAAGTAAAAATTCCACCATTAATGCTTGCTGCATAAACCAGACTTTCATTGAAAATATCCAACTTTCATTCTACTATCAACCAAGAAGTGTGCTCTTACACAAAACCTCTATTAGTCTCCAAAAGATTAAATCCAAAGATGCATACTATGAAGGTGAGTATACTAGTTGTGCAGGGTTCTAGAGTTAAATTAGCTCCCCCTATGACCCTGAGGGCTATTCATCCAGATGTAGAGGATGCGTCTACTGAGGATGCATCCAATACAATCTCATCTACCTTATCCTTCTTTGCTTCTAACCAAATCAAGCTCGCATCTTCTATAGCTTTCACAAACTTGACTTCTCCTTTGGTATCCAATATTGAAACTTTTGGCTTTTTAGGGATTTCCTGACATTGCATCCTTGATCTACAAAACTTTGAGATGTGTCTGGCCTTGTTACAAGAGTGACAAATAACTAGAGGCCTTAAATTCCTCGACACATTGATGTGGGTTACCATTTTACACTACCTAGCTGAGTGACCATAATAGTTACATATCTGACATGTAACATTCTGAGAAATTCTTGTATTTGGTGGATTCTGATTATGCTGAGTCTTGTTCTTCTGACTTGTTTTACAATTCATAGCTCTATGACCAAATTTATTGCATGAATAACAATAACCATTGAAAGGTCTTACCTCTTTACATTTCCTTGCTATATGTCCATGCTTGTTACTTGTATAATGAGTTTGGTCTACTAGCTTGCGCTTATCCTTAGATGGTTCAATAATATTTTTAGTTTGACTCCCAGTTTCCTTAGCATTTATGGTGTCTTTTGGTGCTTTCATTATTTCTCACATATTGTCAACCTAATTTTGTGCTTCATTGAATCTAATGTCGCTAGTATCTCCTTTAAGCTTCTGAGCATATAACTGAGATTCAATTAGATCCTTGCTTGTGTGTAATTTATCAATATAATTCTTTGCCTCTTTCAATTCATATTCCAAGTTTTCTTTGATGTTCCTTAACTCCAAGATTTCTATGTTTTTTTGTCTCAATTCTTCATTCAATTGAAGGTTCTCCTTGATCTGTTCTTCATAGACATCTTGATTGTTAGTTAGCTTATCATCCAATTCTTCAATTTGTTCCTTTAGAAATGTTTTATCTTCATTTAGATTTTTGACCATTATCCCTAAATCACTCGTAGAACATTATTTTAAATATTTTCTTAGTCTTTTTATGACTGCTTGAGCATCAATGACTTTTTCTTTTATTTCTTCAATTTCTTTTTCAGATCTGTCCAGGTCTTCAAGAGCAGCTTCAAGATTTCTTTTCAGATGTTTCATTTTTGTCTTGTCCATGATCTCCTCGAGTGGTTAAACTTCTTTGCTGAAGACCAAAGGCTCTGATACCAATTGTTAGGAATGGGAATAGTGAGAGGGGGGGTGAATCAGTGTTCACTAAATTAAATCTTTTGCTTTAGTCTTTAAACTTAACTTGAATGCTTAAGAACTAAAATGAACATTAACATAAACATGAAACATGAACTCAACACATAACATGAATATGGTTATGGGGAAACCCAAATAGGTAAAAACTATGGTGGGAATTGACACCCACCAATAATCTACACTAGTGTTTTATGATCCTTGTTAGAAGATCCTTAACCCTGTTAGGAGTTGTCTTTACAATGCATTTAGTACAGTGACCTTGTCAAGGGTCGGACCCTGTTAGGAGTCTTTTACAATTAACCCTATTAGGGGTGGGGACACACTATCCTAGAGCTCACTGCTCAAGTGGTGAAGGCTACAACCTTTTGATCTCAGATACACACTATATCTGCTAGATGAATTGGTGTTGTGACACTGCTTGTCAGATCAGTTCCTTTGATGCGTTGATCCTTTGACCTCTTGAAAATATCTAATACATCTTAACAACTCTTCACACACTTCCACTCTTCTTATCTCATCTCTTTAATAAATTCCATATCTATTACAAATGGTGCATCTTCATATTTATATGCACTACCAAAACAATTAACTAGGTTGGCCTAGAACCGATTACATATAATGCTTCCAATTGAATTGGCTCAAGCGTGTTTACAAAAAAACATGATTACATGTCTAAAACTTAATTACAATAGGCACATAGGTTTTACAAAATAATATTATAGTCGCTAATCAAATTACCAACAATCAGCTTCATACACTATTATGTTCTGGCATTCACTATCTGTGTAACTTCAACTGTACGTATCTTCATCATACTAAATCTTTTGTTTATCCACTCTTAGACTAAGCATGAATATACTCTTACCATCTTATCTTTGAGGGTGCATACCCTAACTCAGTCATACGCACGTGCACTGATGCTCTGATCTACTGGTGTTGTTTTAACTATCCAGTCTTTTGTACTTAGCCAAATACTGATCTTTTGATGATGTACGCTAACTCCAAAACACTATATGACTTTTTTTTCCATAATAAAAACTCTATATCTAGTCATATACGATAGTATAGTCATCTTGCTAATAAAAACCCTGGTGGGAAATAGAACCCACTATAAACTTTACTAGTATATTATGATCCATGTTAGAAGATCTTATAACCTTGTTAGGAGTTGATCTTTACAATGAAATAAGTATAGTGACCTGGTCAAGGGTTAGACAGTTTTAGGAGTTTTTTTATAATTAACACTATTAGGGGTGAGGACACACTGTCTGAGAGCTCACTGCTCAAAGGGGTAAAGGCTACAACCTTTTGTTTAACAGATACACACTATATCTGGATCTCGGTGTACTATGAGTAGACCTATTGTCTTGATTAATTCCAATGAATAGAATATAATCTCTTCTTTTTCACATAGACCTTTTATTGATGGCTCAACATTTCACACCTTCTACTTTTCTTTTCTCTTTCAACTCTCTGTCATACTTAGAAATCACAAAATGACTGCATATAAATATCTTCCTCTAAATGATATAATCAATTAAGCATGTTAGAACCATCTTGAAATCATATTAGAGAAACAATACAACTCTCTAGTAACATCTCATTCCGCTATACTAAGCACACAACACAAATTAGGACCGCAGAACTCCACATGAGTAGACGCATCGCTTCACACTCTTGGCTCTACCAAATGAACTACTACTTTCTTCTCATGCTGAATTACATCATGGTCTCTTAAGAAAACATTATTAACTCTTCTCCAAACACAATTCCAAGCATGCATATCATTATGATAGGTGCGACTATTGAAACACTCTGAACACTATCGACTCTATCAGATAAACTCAGGAAACTGTAACTAGAAGTTCTACATACATCATAACTCAACTTGTACTACACAAATAACTCCATGTCCATGAACATAGCTTCTCTATCATGTCTACAACACAAATGTAAATTCACAAGGCTCCACCACAATGGTACTGCAAATCACATACATAACTCTTCTTGGGATCTATCAGGAACACTTACTGAAACAATCAACTGTATAACTGTCTTCACTCAAAATCAACCTCTGTGCTTATTATATCATGTTGATAACATATCTAGGCAACATATGCTCAAGGATTTCTCCATCAGGCTTCTATGCATGCTTCTTACCATATGTTGTCATCAATGAAAAATATATGGTCAACATTGGCTTGTTGACAAATCTCCAACAATCTCCCCCTTTGACATTGATGGTAACATATGGAATGAAAAACACCACCAATCTAAAAGTACAATTATTTTATAACATTCTCCATTTTCTCAATAAAAATCCCCCAAAGATGAATCCTCCAACTACTGCAACTCTTACTGAATACTCCCCCTTACTTCATGCTCCTTCTGCTTGTTTTCTTGTTTTCTGTGTACTTCCCCTTTCTGCTTATTTTCTTGTTTTTCATGACTATATATTACTCCCCCTTTGACATCAATGGAAAAGGGCACCAAAAAATTAAGCCCAGGTACTACTTTTGAAGTAGAGTAGTCAACCATTCATCAGTCACTGAGGATTGATGTACTTCCTTCAAACTCTAATCAGATTCAAGGAAGGGAATTACTCCCAGCTTCTCCCTGAGATACTCAAAAGTATCCTTCAGCAAAGGCTTTGTAAAAATGTTTGCTAATTGTTCTTTAGTACTCACATAATCCAATTTTACTTCTTTCTCTACAACTTTCTCTCTTATGAAATGATACTTCATCTCAATGTGTTTTGTCTTTGCATGCATCGCATGGTTCTTTGACATATTGATAGTGCTAGTGTTATCATAATGAATAACAATAGGATAATCAATCTAAAAACCAAAATCTTTTATCATCTGCTTGATCCAAACAATTGTAGAATAATTTAGTGCTATTGCCACATACTCATCTTCTTCTATTGACTGAGAAATATAATTTTTCTTCTTGCTTGTCCAAGTAACAAGCCTATCTCCAAGAAATATTGCACCTCTTGATGTGCTATTTCTATCATCAACACATCCTACCCAATATGCATTTTTATACACATGAAGCTCTACATTCTCTAAGTTAGGATACCATAAACCATAGTCTATAGTTCCCTTCAAATATTTGAATATCCTCTTTATTGCCATAAGGTGACTTTATTTATGTTCTACTGTAAATCTTCCAACTATACCAACTGCATTGGAAATGTCTGGTCTAGATTGAGTAAGATATATGAGTTTACCAGTCATAGACTTATATTGTATGCACCCTAAAATGGTCACCTAGACTTTGGGCCCTTATTCATCAATTTATCATCTTCTTTTGAAAGCTTGCATCCTGTTATCATAGGGGTACTTACTACCTTGCAAACATCCATCTTGAACTTCTTCAATATCTCTTTCACATACTTAGACTAATTAATGAATATACCTTTATCTATATGTGACACATTCAATCTCAAAAAGAACTTGATAGGTCCAATCATTCTTATCTCAAATTTGCTCTACATCTCTTTATTAAATTATGCACTAAGCTTGTCACTACCACCAAAAATAATGTCATCAACAAAAATAGAAACTAATAATAATCCTTTAGATGTTTATCTTATGAAAAAATTACAATCTACTGCTCCTTTCTTGAAACCAATCTTGGTCAAGTAACCATCTAGTCTTTCATACCATGCTCTAGGGGCTTGCTTAAGTCCATAAAGGGATTTCTTCAGTCTACATACCATATTAGGTCTATCTGATAAGGTAAGTCCTTCAAGCTGCTCTATGTAAACTTCTTCCTTCAACTCTCCATTTAAGAATGCTGACTTGACAACCATTTGATATACTTTGAAGTTTTTGAATGTAGCATACGCTAGAAATAACTTTATGGCTTCCAATCTTCTCACAGGGGAAAATGTATCAGAATAATCATTTCCTTCTCTTTGTGCATACCCTTTACACACTAGTCTTGCTTTGTTTCTCACCACTGTACCATCTTCATTCATTTTGTTTATGAATATCCACTTGGTTCCAATCACATTCTTATCACTAGGCCTAGGGACCAGTTCCCATGTATCATTCTTAATTATTTGATCTATCTCTTCTTTCATTACTTCATGCCAATCTGAATCATTACATGCATCTTCAACACTTAAGGGTTCAATTTGTTAAAGTAAACATACCGATTCATCATTTGTTTAACTCTTTTCTTTTGATCTTGTCATGACTTTGCTGCTTTGATCTCCAATGATGTCCTCCTATGAATGATATCTAGATGTAAATTTAGGAACATTAGGTGTGACTATCTCATCTACCTTTTGTGTTTCTTCTTCACTTGTCTCGGGGTCATTGAATAGAACATCAATGTTGTCAAACATTTCTTCAACAACTGCTTCACTACTAGTAGGTCTAGGTTCTTATTCAATCATAGGAGCATAATCTTGATATCTCTCTTGAATCATATGTTGGCAAAATGGTCAGCGCTCCCCTCGGGATTCATGACATGGCTTAACAGCCTCCTCTATCTTCTATAAGTCTAGTGGTTGTATCCAACATTAACAGGTTGATCTTTTGGTGCAATGACAACCACTACTTGTAACAAGTGGTATCAGAGCTTGGTCACAGGTTCGAATCCCCTTGGGTAACGCAGAGGTGGAGATTGTTGGAAAAATGGTCAGCACTCCCCTTGGGATTCATGAAATGGTTTAATAGCCTCCTGTGTCTTCTATAAGTCTAGTGGTTGTATCGGGCATTAACAGGTTTGATGAAGGGTGCTCCCCTTAATACCACAACACATAATAGAAACAGAGAAACAACAACAATTTGCAAGAATAGAAAGTGGGCTTCTTATTATCTCCACAAATGTGGAATTACAAATTTTCAAATTACAATATGCAAAGCCACATGGGCATTCCCCTTACAATATTCTATAGGATAAGCCTCGAATCATTACCCAAATCTACCCTGAACTGCCCAAGACAACACTACGGGCCTTCTTTATATAGGCAATTTCCACCACCCGAGAAGGTTCCAAAAATTTAGCCCAAAGGGCTGACCAAACTTAGAATTATTTTATTTTACAATTTATTACATCAAAGTCAGCTCAAAATAACTTTTGAAACCCGAACAGAAATTTTGAAGGAAAATTATTTTCTGCCATTTCAGGTGACTCAACTTCCGAAGACCATAAGTCATCGCCAATTGCTTCGATTGACTATTATAACCCCAATTTAGAAATGCCACGAAGTGCTCTATAGGCTTGACTCACGCAAGTGCCCGCCACTCAAATTTTTGACCTCATTCGGGGCCTCTAAAGCCTTCAAAACTAAGTTCAAAGTTTTTGTACCCTACTGCCAATACCGAAAATCTTCAATATCTCCAAAGCTAGACTTGATCTATCAATGAAACTTTACTGGCAGGCTGATATGACTGAGATGAACCTCCACATGTGAAATCAGAACATTCTGAGATCATATGACCAACTTACTAAAAATAGCAAGTTTCCATAAATAGCAGCTCTACACAAGATAGCCCTTATTGAATACAAAAAACAAAAATATTTTTGGGTGATGCAAGATTGCTCTTACACCCAGGATGCTCCTACATCAAGGTTGATCTTTTGGTGCAATGACAACCACTACTTATAACATCATAAACTTTTCATCAATCTTTACATTAACACTTTCAATGATTTTATTCAATCTCAAATTAAAACATTTATAAGATTTTCTTTTAGTAGAGTAACCAAGAAAATCACCTTCATCACTTCTTGCATCAAACTTGCCTATAGCTTCATCTCTCTTGATGTAGCACTTGCTTCCAAAGATTCTGAAGTATTTCACTATAGGTACATTACCAAACCATAGCTCATAAGGTGTCTTGACTATTCCTGGCCTTAATTTAATTCTATTGATAGTGTAGACTACTATATTGACCGCATCTCTCCAATAGGTGTGTGTCACCTTTCCTTCAATCATGATAGTGTGTGTTGTATCAAGAATGATCCTATTCCTCCTTTCTACAATTCCATTCTATTGAGGGGTTCCAAGTGCACTTAGTTGTCTCTTTATCCCATGTTCTTCACAATACTCATAAAATCTATTAGAGGTGAATTATCCTCCTCTATCTGATCTCAGACATTTTATCTTCAATCCAAACTCATTTTCAACCTTAGCTTTGAATATCTTGAACTTCTCAAATGCTTTTGACTTGGTTTTTAAGAACACAACCCACATCATTCTAGAATAATCATCAACAAACAAAATAAAGTAACTTTCACCATAGTATGATCTTGTTTGAGTTGGTCCACATAAGTCTGTATGTATTAGATCCAACTTGTTCTTTTCTAAATTATACTTTCTCCTGAATGAATTCCTCACATGCTTTCCCATCACACATTCCCTGCATATTGTATCAACTGGTTTTACATTGCTAGGAAGGTCTCTTACAGCCTTTACATTTCTTATCTTTACTATGTTGTCAAAATTTATGTGACATGGTCTTTTGTGCCATAACCAACTATCATCTACTTTAGCAACAAAACAACTTGCTTAAGGATTAAGCTGAAAAACATTACCTTAATCTTTGAACCTAATGCAATCATTTCTCCTTCCTTTTTATTAATGATACACTTGTTGTCTTTTATTTCCAACTGATATCCTTTTTCAAGCAACTGTCCAACACTTAGTAAGTTATGTTGCAAACCATCAACATAAAGAACATCATCTACATTGTTCTTTCCATCCAAGGTGATGGCTCCTCTACCAATGATAGGTTTAGGAGTGTTGTCTCTAAATCTAAGTATTTCTCCTTTGTATCTATCTATATGTACAAATCTAGCCTTATCTCATGTTATGTGGTGTGAGCAACCGCTATCAATGATCCAATCTATCCTGATGTCAGCTTGTGAAATTAGTGCTAATTCTTGTGCTTTGTTTTCATCTTCAAGGTCCATTTCATCAAAAAATTTCTCCATGTCTTCAAGAGCAATGAATCCAATTTCATCTTCTGCTGAATTTTCATCAGATACTCCATCACCAGCATAGTAACACTCTTTTGTATACTTAGGTTTGTAATCTTTGTACTTCTTGACTCTAGTAGGACACTTAAATGAAAAGTAGCCAATCTTGTTACATGAAAAGCATTTGAATGGTAACTAACCTTCATATTTCCATTTTCCTTTCTTTTCTTTCTTAGAAATCAAAGCAATGAAATCATCTAGTTCTTTCTCTTCATCATTATTATTAAGATTACCAGAAGTGTTCAAGGATTTCTTACCATGGACTGAAGCTTTGAATATTGTTTCACTTTTAGGCTCTGTCTTCAATCTTGATATCTCAAAGGATGAAAGCTTTCTGATTAAGGTATCTCTTTTAAAGTCATTTTTGGACTGCATAGTCTCATCTAGGATGCATATCTTGTTGTCATATTATGGTGTCAAGGTAACCATCAATTTATCCATCATATCTTTTTCCAAAATTTCTCCACCATTGTTTCTGATTCCTGCAACCGCTTCATTAATCCTTTGATTGTAGGCTCTGATTTTCTCATCGGGTAGCATCTCCAATGTATTGTACCTTTTCTTTCATGTCTTTCTATGCACATTCTTGGCTTGAATATCTCCTTCAAACATGTTTTGAAGATACTTCCATATCTTGTAGGCTTTATCCATCTTCTTGATCTATGAAAATTCACTGTCAAATAGGGCGTTGATAAGGGCTTCTTTGGAAATAGCATTTGAAGTGAACATCTCCTTTCATGTCAAGGTTGTATAATCTTTTGCAAGATCTACTAAAGAAGGAATCTGAACTTCTTTAGTAGCTACTTCAAAAATTTCAAAAGTAATACACTTCAAATGTGTCATCATTTTGTTCTTCCAGTCTAGATAGTTCTGTCCATCAAACTTAGGACTTTCTTTTCTAAAGAATGCCATCTAATCAACCTCAAGTTGTTAGACTTTCTCTTCAGGGCACTTGGCTCTGATACAAATTGTTAGGAATAGTCCCAAGAGATAACTAAGAGGGGGGGGGTGAATTAGTTATCTACAAGATTCAATTCTTTATCCAATTAAGTACAGAAGAACATTAAGCATAAACACAATATGAGAACACTTAACACAACACCACAATTTTGGTTACAGGGAAACCCAAATAGGTAAAAAACCTGGTGGGAATTAGCACCCACTATAAACTGCACTAGTGTATTATGATCCCTGTTAGAAGATCTTACAATCCTATTAGGAGTTGATCTGTACAATGCAATAAGTATAGTCATTTGGTCAAGGGTTGGACCCTGTTAGGGTTCTTTTATAATTAAACCTATTAGGGGTGAGGATGCACTGTCTAAGAGCTCACTGCTCAAAGGGGTTAAGGCTACAACCTTCTGTTTAACAAATACACACTATATCTAGATTGTGGTGAACTGCAAGTAGACCTATTGTCTTGATCAGTTACAATGAATATCATATACTCTCTTCTTTGTCACATAGAACTTCTATTAATGGCTCAACACTTTTCACCTTCTTCTCTACTCTTCTCTTTCATCTCTCTGCCATACTGAGCAATCACATAATGAGTGCCTATAAATATCTTCCTCTAAATGATATAATGAATTCAGCCTATTAGAACCATCTTGAAATCATATTAGAGAAATAATAAAACTCTCTAATAACACCTCAGTCAACTATACTAAGCACACAACACAAATTAGGACCACACAACTCCATATGAGTAGATGAGTCACTTCACATTGTCGGCTCTAAAAAATTAACTAATAATTTCTTTACTCTTCTCCAAACACAATTCCAAGCATGCATATCATCATGATAGGTGCAACTGTTGAAACACTCCGAACACTATCGGCTCTATCAGATAAACATAGGAAACTGTAACTGAGAACTATAGACATCATAACTCAACCTGTACTAAACAATTGACTCTACATCTATGAACATAACTTCTCTGTCATGTCTACAACACAAATGTAAATGTCCAAGACCCCACCACAATGATATTGCAAATCACATATAGAACTCTTCCTGGGACCTCTCAGGAACACTTACTCAAATAGTCAATTGTATAACTATCTTCACTCAACAACAACCTCTACGCTTATGATATCATGTTGATGTTAACATATCTAGGCAACATATGCTCAAGGTTTTCTCCATCAGGCTTCCATGCATGCTGCTTACCATATGTTGTCATCAATGAAAAACATATAGTCAACACTGGCTTGCTAGAAAATCTCCAACAACTTGGTGACTGATGAACTACTATGGTAAATGATAATATTCAGAATGAACCTAAATCTGAGAACTTTCTGGTTCGGTGAACATTGCTCGATACAATGGTGGAACCTTGTCAGAGGAGTAACTTGTTCAGAACTTAGTGCAAGTCTGGAGGTAAACTTTTTGATGTTGTTGTTGATAGCAGTAATGATAGCCTTATTGCTGAAGATATGGTTCATAAAATTGGTTTAAAGAGAATGAAGCATCCTTATCCTTATAGGATTGGTTGGTTACAAGATGATCATGCTCTGGAAGTAAGGGACCAATGCTTTGTTGATGCTCAGATTGGCCAGTATAAGGATCTTGTGTTGTGTGATATTGTGGAAATAAATAGTTTTCATATATTACTCGGTAGACCTTGGCAATATGATTGTAGAGCTATGTATGATTGTGTGAAGAATGTGTTTACTATTGAGAAGGATGACAGGAAGTTTTCCCTAACACCTTTGTTAGATACAACACTCGATAGGAGGAGTCTAAGTATTGGTAGCTAAGTTGAGTTGTTGGATCTTGAAGCTATGGATGATTAGTATGGAGAATAGACTTGTACGTTATCAAGGAAAGACTTGAAAAGATAGAGGAAATAGAAGTGGAAGAGTATGCAAGGTGAAAAGTTGTAGGATGTGTATGTGAAGAACCAGTTTAGGGTTTATGTGTTGAGTCTGGGAAGCTGTTCTTCCAGCATATGAGAACATCTTTTCAAACTAGGGGTGTCTGATGTAGGGGCATTCTTGGGTCCTCGGTGAATCTTCTTGGTGGTATGTTATTTCAGTTCTATGTTACTCAGTTACATCTTTAATCAGTGGTCTCGGTTATTAAAGGAAACTCAGTCGTTGAAGGAACTCGGTGAAACCTCTTGTGCTTGGTGGAATTAGTACTCAGTGATGCCTATGGTGCTTGGTTGACATGCTTTCTCAGCAATGCCTGTGCTTTCTCAGTGATGCTTGGCTTGGTTGGCCATTTCACTGGAGCTCGATTGTTTCTCTGGCGCTCAGTAGTTCTAGTTTACCAATTTGAGTTCTTGATTATTTGTTTGGACAACTTGGTGCATTTATTGTTGGTAGCTCTTGTTGTATTCTCCTATGTAGATCTAGTGGCTGACATGGAGAATTAAATAATTGTAAGGTTGTTTGAGAGCCGATTCTTGTTGTATTTAATATTTATTTATTTTAGAAGCCAACTTGGCTTAGGAATTAATTGTTTCTTTCAGCCGACTTGTGGTTGAAGATTAGTAGTTAAGGAGTGTTGGGTAGATGTTCATGTTAGGAATAGTCCCAAGAGATAACTGAGTGAGGGGGGGGGGTGAATCAGTTATCTACAAGATTCAATTCTTTATCCAATTAAGTATACTTAAACATAAAGTATAAACACAATGAAAGAACACATGAACACAACACCAATCTTTTGGTTACGGGGAAACCCGAATAGGTAAAAAACCCAGTGGGAATTGACACCCACTGATATTCTGTACTAGTGTATAATGATCCTTGCTAGAAGATCCTTTACCTTGTTAGGATTAGCTTTACAATATATTAAGTATAGTAGACCTGGTCAAGGGTCAGACCTTGTTAGGAGTCTTTAAAAATTGTCCCTGTTAGGGCAGAGGATGCACTGTCCAAGAGCTCACTGCTCAAAGGGGTGAAGGCTACAACCTTTCGAATAACAGATACGCACTATATCTAGATCTTGGTGAACTGCACTTTGACCTGATTGTCTGGATCAATTCCAATGTATAGCACAAGTACTCTTCTTGGTCACATAGACCTTCTTTTGATGGTTCCACTCTTCACAAACTCTACTCTGTTCTACTTAATTATCCATGAACCACACTCAAGCAATCACAAATGACTGCCTATAGATATCTTTCCTCTAAATGATATAATCAAGTCAGCCTATTAGAACCACCTGGAAATCATATTAGAGAAACCATAACAAACTCCAACAAACATTCTATCAACTCTACTATGCACGCAACACATTCTGGGACCTTTCTTAATAAGATAATTGTAGACGCACGCTACACATTGTCGGCTCTACCAAAATAGTTGGATCTTCCTCCTCAAGATGAATTAACTTATGTTCTTTTAGCTGAACATCAATGACTCTCCTCTAGGATTAAATCCAAGGGCACATACCCTAAAGATATGCGCAACTCAAGAACCAATAAAATCTTTGTCGGCTCTCCTAAATAAATACAAGGAACTACTACTGGAAAACAACGACTGCATAAATTCACTACTACTGAATATCAGACTATGTGTCCATGAATGGAACAACACTAGGATATCTCCATCACATATCCAAGGGTGCATGGCTTTATGACAACTGTACAGACAACCATACTTAGAACACTGTCTGTTACTCTGTCAAGAACATTGCTGATACAAGCTACTATATAACTATCTGTACTAATAGTTAACCTCTTCGCCCATGATATCATGTTGATATCATGTCCATGCTACATATACTGAAGGCTTACTCCATAAGGCTTCCACGCAGGCTACTTTCTATATGTTGTCATCAATGACAAACATATAGTCAGTATTGGCCTGCTGGCAAATCTCCAACAATCTCCCCCTTTGGCATTGATGGAAACATGTGGAATGAAAAACCACCACCAACCCAAATGAACATTTCTTTTATAACATTCTCCATTTCCTCTTCAAAACTCCCCCAAAGATGAATCCTTCATCTGCTGCAATATTTTCCAACATTCTCCATTTCCTCAACTGAACTGCTGTCATAACTGAATACTGCTCCCCCTAAGTATATTACTCCTATTTTTCATGACTCTATAAATTAATCCCCCTTTGACATCAATGGAAAAGGGCACCATTCATTTTAAGCACGGGTACTACTCCTGAAGTAGAGTAGTCAACCTTCCATCAGTCCCTGAGGATTGATGCCTTTCCTTCTTCCTTCTAAGAAAAATCAGGGAAGGGAATTACTCCCAACTTCTCCTCGAGATACTCAAAATCCTTTGGCAAAGGCTTTGTGAAAATATCTGCCAGCTGATCTTTAGTGTTCACATAGTCCAACTTGACTTCTTTCTCTACCACTTTCTCTCTTAGGAAGTGATACTTGATCTCAATGTGTTTTGTCTTTGCATGCATCATAGGGTTCTTTGACATATTGATAGTGATAGTGTTATCATAGTGAATAACAATAGGATAATCAATCTGAATTTGAAAATCCTTTATCATCTGCTTGATCCAAACAATTGTAAAATAATTCAAGGCTACTGAAACATACTTTGCTTTTGCTGTTGACTGAGATATACAATTTTGTATCTTTCTTGTCCAAGTGACAAGTCTATCATCGAGAAACACTACTCCTCCTGATGTAGTCTTTCTGTCATCAACGCATCCTGCCCAATTTGCATCAGTGTACACATGAAGCTCAACATTTTCTGAATTAGGATACCATAGACCTTAGTCTATAGTGCCTTGAAAGTATCTGAATATCCTTTTTACTACCATGAGGTGACTTTATTTAGGCTCTACTGCAAATCTTCCAACTATGCCTATTGCATTGGAAATATCAAGTCTAGTCTGTGTAAGATAGATAAGTTTTCCAATCATAGACTTGTACAATGTTATGTCTACTACTGGTGAGTCATCTTCTTTTGTAAGCTTGCATCTAGTAATCATAGGAGTCCCTACTGGCTTACAATCATCCATCTTGAAATTCTTTAATATTTCTTTCACATACTTGGACTGATTAATAAAAATGCCTTTCTCTGTCTGCTAAACATTCAATCCCAAAAAGTATTTGATAGGACCAATCATACTCATCTCAAATTCATTTTGCATCTTAGCAAATTCATCACTAAGTTTTTCATTACCTCCAAAGATAATATCATCAACAAATATAGCTACAAGTAACAAACCTTTAGATGTCTCTCTTATGAATAGATTATAGTCTGTTGCTCCTTTCTTGAATCCAATCTTGTTAGATACCCATCTAGTCTTTCATACCATGCTCTAGGGGCTTGCTTGAGTCCATAGAGGGCCTTCTTCAATCTACATACCATATCAGGTCTGTCTGATAAGGTGAATCCTTCTGGATGTTCAATGTAAACTTCTTCTTTCAAATCTCCATTTAGGAATGCTGACTTGACATCCATTTGATAAACTTTGAAGTTTTTGACTGTAGCATAAGCTAGAAATAACTTGATAGCTTCTAATTTTCTCACAGTTGCAAAAGTGTGTGAATAATCAATGCCTTCTCTTTGTGCATATCCTTTACATACTAACCTTGCTTTGTTTCTTACAATTGTACCATCTTCATTCATTTTGTTTCTGAATATCCACTTTGTTCCAATCACATTTTTATCACTAGGTCTTGGGACTAGTTCCCAAGTGTCATTCTTAATAATCTGACCAAGTTCTTCTTTCATAGCCTCATGCCAATCTGAATCATTACAAGCATCTTCAATACTTAAGGGTTCAATCTGAGATAGAAAACATACCATTTCACTGCTAGTTGAGTTCTTTGCTTGTGATCTTGTTAAGACCTTGCCGCTCTGATCTTCAATGATGTCTTCCTTGGAATGGTTTCTAGATGTAAAATTTGGAACCTTAATTGATGCTGGCTCATCAGCCTTAGGCATTTCTTCTTGACTTGTCTTAGGGTCATTGAATACCACATCAATGTTGTCAAACATTTCTTCAATAACTGTCTCACTAGTGGAGGGTCTAGGTTCTTCTTCAATCATAGGTGAGTAATCATGATATCTTTCTTGAACCATGAACTTTTCATCAATCTTAACATGAGCACTTTCAATGATCTTTTTCAGTCCTAAATTGAAACATCTATAAGCTTTACTTTTAGTGGAGTAACCAAGGAAAATACCTTCATCACTTCTTGCATCAAACTTGCCTACTGCTTCATCCCTCTTGATGTAGCACTTACTTCCAAAGATTCTGAAGTATTTTACTCTGGAAACATTACCAAACCAAAGCTCATATGGTGTTTTGTCAGTGCCTGGTCTTAATTGAATTCTATTGATGGTATAGACAGTTTTATTAACTACATCTCTCCAATAGGTGTGTGCCACTTTTCCTTCAATCATGATGGTGCACGTTGTATCAAGGATGATCATATTCCTTCTCTCTACAATTCCATTTTGCTGAGGGTTTCTAGGTGCACTTAACTATATCTTTATGCCATGTTCTTCGCAGTACTCATAGAATCTGTCAGAGGTGAATTCTCCTCCTTTATCTGATCTCAAACATTTTATCTTAAGTCCAGATTCATTCTCAACCTTAGCTTTGAATATTTTGAACTTCTCAAATGCTTCTGACTTATCTTTTAAGAACACAACCCACATCATCCTAGTATAATCATCAACAAACAAAATGAAATACCTTTCACCATAGTATGATCTTGTTTCAGCTAGACCACATAGGTCACTATGAATCAGATCCAACTTGTTCTTTGTTGAATTGAGCTTTCTCCTGAATGAGTTTCTCACATGCTTTCCCATCACACATTCCCTACATATAGTATCAAATGGCTTTGCTATGCTAGGTATATTTCTTACTGCCTTTACATTGCTTATCTTTACTATGTTATCAAAATTGATATGACATAGTCTCTTATGCCACAACCAACTGTCATCAACTTTAGCAACAAAGCAACTTGCTTCTAAATTGAGTTGAAAAACATTACCTCTTGTCTTAGAGCCTGATGCAATCATAACACCATTCTTGTTGTTTATGATGCATTTTTCTTCTTTGAACTCCAACTGATATCCTTTTCCAAGTAACTGTCCAACACTGAGAAGGTTATGTTTCAAACCATCAACATAGAGAACATCATCAGTACTATTCTTTCCATCCAAGGTGAAGGCTCCTATACCAACTATGGGTTTAGGAGTGTTATCTCCAAATCTAACCATGCCACCATTGTATTTGTCTAGATGGACAAATCTATCTTTATCACCTGTCATGTGATATGAACATCCACTATCTATGATCTAGTCTATCCTTAGATCAATTATAGCAATGAATCCAATTTCTTCTTCACCCGATTCATCATCTAAAACTCTATCTCCAGCATAGTAACATTCCTTAGAGTACTTAGGTTTGTAATCCTTATTGAACTTTCTAGCTCTAGTAGGACACTTAGATGCAAAGTGACCAATCTTATTACATGAAAAGCACTTAAATGGTAATTGACCTTCATATTTTCCTTTTCCTTTCTTTTCTCTTTTGGCAATCATAGCAATAAAATCATCTAAAGTTCTCTCTTCATCATCATCATCAAAATTACTAGAAGTGTTTGCAGTTTTCTTACCATGAACTGTTGCTTTGAAGGCTGTCTCACTTTTAGGTTCTGTCTTCAATCTTGAAATCTCAAAAGCTAAGATTTTGCTGATCAAGGTCTCTCTTTTGAAATTTGATGTAAGCTGCATTGTCTCATCAAGGATGTTGTTCTTTCTTTCATATTCTAGAGTGAGAGTAGTTATTAATTTGTCCATAATACCTTCCTCTGAGATCTCTCCACCATTGTTCCTGATTCCAGCAACTGCTTCATTGATCCTTTGATTATAAGCCCTGATGTTTTCTTCAGGTAACATCGCTAATGCATTATATCTTTTCTTCCATGTTTTTCTACGCGCATCCTTTTCTTGTTTGTCACCTTCAAACATGTCTTCTAGGTGCTTCCAAATCTTATGGGCGGTGTCTATTTTCTTTACTTTTGAAAATTCACTATCAGAGAGGGCACTGATAAGGGCTTCTTTAGCAATAGCATTCTGATGAAACAATTCCTTTTTTCTTTCAGTAGCATCATCCTTTCCAAGATCTTCTAGGGTAGGAAACTTGGCTACTTTAATAGTTACATCAAAAACTTCAAAAGCAATGCACTACAAATGAGTCACTATCTTGTTCTTCCAATCAAGATAATTCTCTCCATCAAACTTAGGACTCTCTTTCTTAAAGTATGCCATCTGATCAACCTCAAGCTGTTAAACTTTCTCTTCGAGGCACTTGGCTCTGATACCAATTGTTAGGAATAGTCCCAAGAGATAATTAAGAGGGGGGGGAGTGAATCAGTTATCTACAAGATTCAATTCTTTATCCAATTAAGTATACTTAAACATAAATCATAAACACAATGAAAGAACACATGAACACAACACCAATCTTTTGGTTACGAGGAAACCCAAATAGGTAAAAACCCCGGTGGAAATTGACACCCACTGATATTTTGTACTAGTGTGTAATGATCCTTGCTAGAAGATCCTTTACCCTGTTAGGAGTAACTTTACAATATATTAAGTACAGTAGACCTGGTCAAGGGTCAGACCCTATTAGGAGTCTTTTACAATTGTCCCTATTAGGGGAGATGACGCACTATCCAAGAGATCACTGCTCAAAGGGGTGAAGGCTACAACCTTATGAATAACAGATACACACTATATCTCAATCTTGGTGAACTATGCTTTGACCTGCTTGTTTGGATAAGTTCCAATAAATAGCAAAAGTACTCTTCTTGGTCACATAGACCTTCTTCTGATGGTTCCACTCTTTGCACACTCTGCTCTATTCTACTTAATTATCCATGAACCATACTCAAGCAATCACAAATGACTGCCTATAAATATCTTTCCTCTAAATGATATATTCAAGTCGGCCAGTTAGAACCACCTTGAAATCATATTAGAGAAACCATAACAAACTCCAACAAACATTTTGTCAGCTCTACTATGCACGCAACACATCATGTGACGCTACACACTATCGGCTCTACCAAAATAGCTGGATCTTCCTCCTCAAGCTGAATTAACTTATGCACTTTTAATCAAACATCAATTACTCTCCTCTAGTCTTAACTCCAAGGGCGCATACCCTAAAGATAGGTGCAACTCAAGAACCAATAAAATCTCTATCGGCTCTCCTGAATAAACATAGGGAACTACTACTAGCGAACAACGACTGCATAACTTCACTACTACTAAATATCAAACTATGCGTCCATGAATGGAAAAACACTAGGATGTCTCCATCACATATCCAAGGGTGCATGGCTTTATGACAACTGTACAGAAAACCATACTCAGAACACTATCTGTTACTCTGTCAGGAACACTGCTGATACAAGCTGCTATATAACTGTCTGTACTAACAGTTAACTTCCACGCCCATGATATCATGTTGATATCTAATATCATGTCCATGCTACATATACTGAAGGCTTACTTCAAAAGGCTTCCACGCATGCTACTTTCCATATGTTGTCATCAATGACAAACATACAGTTAGTATTGGCTTGCTGGAAAATCTCCAACTGTTTAGGGGAGACAGAGTCAAGTGGTAGGAGTTAGAAGAAGATCGGTACATCTGATAAAACTTGGATCTTGCGAGATCTTGAAGATCAGATTGTATCTGATAGTTTGTAATAGTAGAGTTAGTGGTTGTTTTCTTAGAGAAAAGGAGATTTCTTGGAGGCTTGTGAGCTCAAGTTCAGATCTGCCTTAGGGTTTCCATCAGTTACTCAGTTATTGCAGAGCTGGACTAGCTAGGAGGTTGCATAATTACTTTGTAATTGATTGTAATTAGCCCTAACCCGAAAGGCCTTACAGTCGGACATGTTAATAAAAATTTGATTTGAAGTATATGTTGTTGTGTTATTCCGTTGTGGCTATTTTGCTGCCTATTTGGACTATCCTTAATTGGATCCTCCTTACTGGATCTGTGTCACAATTCCCCTTTAAATATGTATGAGAGATAAAAATGTATTCATTACTACTTCTTTTAGAATATAATCAATATGCCAGTTAAAATATTTTCTAGTTATGGAGCATTTATGACTAAAGATGAATCGCCCTCAATATGTATTTTTTGGAAGCCCATTTTATTTCCTAGAGATGGCCCAATTAAAAGTTCCTGAGCTTTCACATTATTTTTTGGCCCTGGAGGAACTGATGAGGCTACAAGGTCTTTGGCTTCACCCAAGTGATCTCTAATACATACACCAATTCTTGAGTCTCCTAGATTACCATGAGACAATCCATCAAAATTTATCTATACAAAATTTCCTTGTGGCAGTTGCTATCTAACACTACTTATGTCCACTAGTGGATTAGTATGATCATTGATGGCTAGAAGAGAGGGAATAGATAAACTTTCCTGTTCCTTAACAATGAGATTATCCCAAGATGTGAAATGGGGGTTACGCTTAGCATTGTATTGTGCATATGCATTGACAAATTCTAATATGGCCTTCTGAATACCTTCTAAAACTTTGTTGAGAGGGGAACTAGGTAGATGCATATTTTTTTATCTGATACTTTAGTTTTGTAAAAATATTTCCTAACTATATTAAATAAATTTATTTTTTACCAAAAACACATATCTATGCAATGTTATAGGTCAATTAAAGTGTAATTTGTGTACAAGAAAAAGATATAGAATTAAAGTAAAATTCATATAAGTGTATAATGTACTATATTTACAATACAAAAATAGATGTACAAAACTACCAAATATGCATATAAAACAATTATAACATAATCACTTTCCTCCGATGGTAGAGAATGAAATAAAAAGTACATTTTCTTTTGGAAAAGATACAGATTCAACCAATGATGGTTTATTTCTAATCGGTTGACTAAACCTTCTCTCAAAATATTTTGACATACATCTAGTACAATGAAAAGAGATATAAATTATAACTAAAATATAAAAAATAATTAATAAAAAATAGAATTACATGACGAAATAATCAATTATCATTAGTTTATAATCTCTCTTAAGTGATAAGTGTCTCTCCTCATCCATAAGAAAGGTAGTGCAAGAGCTACAATTGTGAACCCCTGTGACAACCCTCAAGAAAAAAATTAAAGTATAGATGACTAGGATTCAAATTTTCATTCATATATGTCATATAAAATAACAAATATATTATGAAGCTTTCTAATGTATAGTTTTGATTCTATCATATACATTAAAAATAAATCTAGTACAACAATTCATTTGTTCATTATGTTATAAATACAAGCACGATTTTGCATTAGTGTCATTAATAAAAATGAAACAATATTATTAAAGGTCAAAATCGGTGCAATTTTTTTTTGACAAATATTAATCATTAAAACTACTTAAATTCACCTAGTTGAAAGTGTGTTAACACTCCACAAAACACTTATTCTCGTATCAAGGCCCAAAATCCACCATTCAATGTCAATTTACTTTTTAGATTACTATTTATGTAAAATAAAATTATTTATATGAGTTGTATATAATATTTTTAACTAATTGAATGCCTATGAGATAGACATGGTCTTTATAGAGAGATAAATAGGAAAAATTTCTAACCCTAAAATTTATAGAATAGAAAATCAGTTAAGAAATTTAATTGATCTTAAATTTGAAAATGAAAAAGTAAATTAATTTCACCTTGTTTAAATGTAAATGTATATCAATACAAAATGTCAAATCGAGGATGCCGTGTGTGAATACTAGTTTCGCCAAATTGGATATGTCATATTTCTTTCCAAATGGATCTCGATCATCCTCAAACCCACAGTCACAATGATACTCATAGTTTCCGAAATTGTGATCCTCCAGACCCGAGACACGAAAATATGGATGGTTGTATTTTCTTTGTTTACAAAAGCCTTATGTCTTCTAAGATAGTTTTGTCATTGGTATTCTATTGATAATATTTGCCTGCTTGCGAATACTTAAATCATTCTACTTCGCTTTAATTCAAATTCAAAAATTCAACTACAAACTATAGAGTGTGGTCTTTCTACTCATTTGATAATTCACGTGAATTATAATTAGCAGGGTAGGTAGGCATGTAATGGAAAACAACAGACCAGAGTGAAAAGCTCATCTTCTCAACAATTAATGTTCTAGTCAGTCAGAAGTAGCACGGTACATTTTGTTTTGTATACGGGACAACTGAAACACAACAAAAAGTATTTATTTCTCCTCACATTTAACAGAAACGGGCAAATACGGCTGCGAGAATGAGGTTTGCACCTGACAGACAAATTGAACCGCTTGGAGTATTTGTAGAGCGGACGGTCTTCCCTGTTGGAATGCTCGTGCTAAGGACTCCGTGGATGACATTGCTCGTAGTGGAAGCCAATATTGTTCGTCTCATATTATTCCGCTAAGTTGGAATGGCAGCTAGACATCATTCCTGGTTTGTTTTACAGTATTTAGAATGGTTGTACGGTTGGGATTCATCATTTCTGGTTTGTTTTACAGTATTTAGAATGCTTGTACGGTTGGGATTCAGTAGTTGAACATGTACTAATGGTTGTGAGGGTAGTTGTTATACTTTCATTTATTATTTTAAATAAGTCACATATTTGATAACTAAAAATATACACTTAGTATTCTTATATCATGATGATGATGGTTCAGGGAGTGTGGTCCCAAATATTGATAAAAAAATACTCTAACACAATCTACCTTCAAAAATTTGAGCAATAACTGATGAATTGTGGATCGACAGAGAAATTGAACTCTTCTTGCAGTGGATCTACTTGCAACTCATTTGGTTGGAGTGGCAGCCCACATGCTTTGTCTCATATTACTGAGCTAAGTTGGAAGGGTAGCTAGACATCATTCATTTGGTTTGTTTTATGCTATTTGGAAGTGGTGAAGTGGAAGGGAGCGAGTAATTGAACATGTATTAATGTTCTAGTCAGTCAGAAGTAGCACGGTACATTTTGTTTTGTATACGGGACAACTGAAACACAACAAATAGTATTTATTTCTCCTCACATTTAACAGAAACGGGCAACTACGGCTGCGAGAATGAGGTTTGCACCTGACAGACAAATTGAACCGCTTGGAGTATTTGTAGAGCGGACGGTCTTCCCTGTTGGAATGCTCGTGCTAAGGACTCCGTGGATGACATTGCTCGTAGTGGAAGCCAATATTATTCGTCTCATATTATTCCGCTAAGTTGGAATGGCAGCTAGACATCATTCCTGGTTTGTTTTACAGTATTTAGAATGGTTGTACGGTTGGGATTCATCATTTCTGGTTTGTTTTACAGTATTTAGAATGCTTGTACGGTTGGGATTCAGTAGTTGAACATGTACTAATGGTTGGGTAGTGGCTATCCAGCCACGAAAACTGTTTTTTTTATATAACTTTTTGCAAGCTTTTGAAAAAAAAATTAAGTGTTTCCTTTTTTATGGTAAACAATTTTCGTGGCTGCATAGCTGTTGCTCTAATGGTTGTGAGGGTAGTTGTCATACTTTCATTTATCAATTGAATATATTTTCTTTAGTATTAGAAAATAAAAATATCAGCAATTATTTTAGAAAGTACTAATCATAATATAGCTTGAATTGTATTAAAATGTGTACAGGTACTCATCATCTCATTAAAAAAGACAAATAATAGTGGACAAAATGTGACTCCAGATTTCAGATTAGTCAGTCTTATTTATTGACAATAGAGTCATACAATAAAATAGTATTTAGTTGTCCCCACATTTAATTAACTGACATTATGCAAGCATGCAACATTTTAGTTGTCCCCACAAAAATAGATGTACAAAACTACCAAATATGCATATACAAAAATAGATGTACTAATGGTTGTGAGGGTAGTTGTCATACTTTCATTTATCAATGGACTGACATTATGCAATCATGCAACTTTTTTGTACAAAGATATACAATATTATTTTACATAAGTCACATATTTGATAACTAAAAATATACACTAAGTGCTCTTATATCATCGTGATGATGGTTCAAAGAGTGTGGTCCCAAATGTTGATAAAAAAATACTCTAACACAATCTACCTTAAAAAATTTGAGCAATATCTGATGAATTGTGGATCGACAGAGAAATTGAACTCTTCTTGCAGTGGATCTACTTGCAACTCATTTTCTTAGTATTTGTAAAGCATACGGTCTTCCCTATTGGAATACTTGTGCTTAAAACTCTGTGGATGACATTGGTTGGAGTGGCAACCCACATGCTTTGTCTCATATTACTGAGCTAAGTTGGAAGGGTATTTAGACATCATTCATTTGGTTTGTTTTATGCTATTTGGAAGTGGTGAAGTGGAAGGGAGCGAGTAATTGAACATGTATTATAGTTGTGAAAGTAGTTCTCATACTTTAATCTATCAATTGAACATATTTTATTTACTGTTTGGAATGAAAATAAAAATATCAATTATTATTTTAAAAAGTACCACTTATAATATACCATGACTTGTGTCATTAATATACCAATATGTGTACAAGTACCCATCATCTCATTAGAAAAAGACCGAAAATAGTGCACAAAACTTGATTCCACATTGCAGATAAGTTAGTCTTATTTACTAATAATACAGTAACACAATAAATAGTATTTATTTCTCCTCACATTTAACAGATTGATATGTTAGAAATAGGGAATACTGAGAGGGGGGGGTGAATCAATATTCCACAAACTTTTACTTTTGCCCAATTATGGATATAACAGATAATCTTAATGCATGCATAACATAGAAACCTAAATAACATGCATAGCAATAAAACAAAGGAACTCATAACACATTATTTGTTCACGAGGAAACCCTGGCCAAGGGAAAACCCCGGTGGGGATGGTACCCACAAAGATCCACTAATCAAAAGTATCATGTTAAGGGTGTTGACCCTGTTAGGAGTCTATTACAAGCATATAGTGTCTCAGTCCCGATTAAGGGACTATAGGCCTTGTTAGAAGCCTCAACCCTATTAGGAGTTGGTAGTACAAAATGTGATTACCAGATGAGCCCACTGCCCAAACAAGTAATATACAATATTTACTGATTACAAAATTAGGTCAAGGTACATAACCTTATACTGCTTGCATCAATATCTTTTCGCTTCTCTGCTATCACATACATACATCATATATCATATTTTTTGGGTACATCTTTTACATTACATCATTATGCCTTTATACAAGTTACTAAGACAAATAACTTCTTCAGGTCGGCTTGCATATTATAAAATATCTTTATCCAAGAGTTAACATCTAGGCTGTCATCCTTTTATATTGTTAAGTCATTATTTTGATAAACAAAATAATCCCTTAACTCTTTGTCAATTCTGTCTTCATATTCTATCTTGTCAGCTTAACATTGTCTTTAGTAAAACTGTCATAACTTCTTCCGTACATGTCGTACTGACTTGCACTCTGAGGTGAGTCTTCTATAGTCATCATAGAGTCTATGTTCAAGTGCGCAAGCACTAAACTTACTCCAATCAACATCACCAACTAAAACTGTTTCCTGGTTCACTAATAGAAATACACTGTCTTATACTTAGACAATTTTGTATTGCACTCTGACATACTAGCTCTTTGACCTGTGTGATCTTCATGTAGATCATATGTTGCCATAATGACAACATCTATGTGACCAACTCAGCCAAATTGCCAACAATCTCCCCCTTTGTCATTGGTGGCAAAATATGAGAAAATTGGCTAAGTCCTAGACTCAAAAACTTTAAAAATTGTGGCCATAGTATAAAATACATATATACTATCCTTATGACTCCAAAAACCTTATCTCTATATATTACTCCCCGTTAGAGTATAATTCCTTATCAATTTTCTGCTATATGTCTCTCTCCCTTTGACAACAATGACAAAAAATGGTAAGGAGGGTTACAAAACTATGATAAAATTTTTTATACCTTGATTTAGTATTGCAAAGCCGGTAGACTTGCAACACAATCTACAAAAATCATTCTTTATTGCCTCTAACTCTTTCTCCCATGATTTCTTGATTGAATCTGCCACATTGAGTAGTGCACATAATCCATAAGATGTTATCTCACATGCTTGGAGATTCTCATTTAGCTAAACTCTTGAAAGGTTGTCTTGGCTAAAAGACATTCTTCCAATTGTCCTTGAACAATGCTTAATTTCACAAAAATGTGCTCTCTTAAAAGAGTGAATATTTTCATTTTCTTGTCCTTGTCATCTTGCAAAATTCTCATCTCATCACAAATCTTACAAATTTTGTTCTCAATATCAAATACCTTCATATTGGGGCTTGAAAGAAGGTTTGTTTCATTCTGAATTTCTGCTTCCTTCATCTTCATCTTCTGATCTTCCTCTGCTACCAAACTCTCTGATTTTGTACACTAAATGTACAAAGATTTACCTCTTTCCAAATTCTTTCTCAAGTCCTTTATACAGATATCAAGATTATTGATATCATTCCTGATATTTTGGCTAATGTCCAAAAGTGTTTTGGCTTCATAAGCTGCTTGAGCTTTCACTTTTGCTATATCAGATAGATTTGTGAATCCATTATCAAAAGTACTTCCTTTGCTCTCTCCAGAGGGTCAGCTTCTGCAAGTTTTGTAGTTACAATACCTTGTAACTTCTCAGTAAGCTCCTTCAAACATCCTTCAAGAATTTTAAATTTCTTATTCTTCCCAATGATCTTGTTCAAGGATGTGATCAATTCCATCTGATCATCATCATCTACTTCCTTTCCCAAATTCTCAAACATAGATCCAATCTGACTCTTCTTTCTAGTCTTAGGTGTAAGACTGATTTCCTCTTGAGTGGGAATAGGTGCTTGTATCTCTATTACTTTGGGTTTTTCAATATTTATTTATGTCTTCTCTGATTCTTCAAAAGCCGAATTGTCAACAATGTTTTCTAGATTCTAGAATAAGTTATCATCACTATCCAAGGTGATCTTAGTTCCTTCAATATTCATAGCTTCATCTTCAATATTTATGGTTGGTGAAGAGGGAATTTCCTCTTGTTCTGCTTCTCCTGCTTGATTTGCTACAACTGATGGTTCTCCAACAGTCTCTATCATAACCTTGATGATTGCTTGCTCTGTTTCTGCATTGACTTCTTCATATTTTCCTCTCATAATCTGAATAGTCCTCTTCTTGGTTCTCAAATGGGTGTTTAGAGCCTTCATGATTTATTTAAGGTGTTCATCATCTCTCACATCACAAAGTTTTCTCACAAGATTTTCTCTAATGGTTATGTCTTCTTCTAATGCTCTCTTCTTCCTATTTACAAGTTTCTCAAGTATAACTCATCAGGTACCTTACCCTGAATTGTGTCAAACCTTTTATGAGATAGAATCATATGCTTAACCACTGCATTTTCTAGATTTAATCTTTTTGCATAATCATATAAGTCATAATATTTGCTCATCTTTAAAAAATCTCCATCTTGTATAATCTCTTCATTTACTCTTTCAATTCTTGGTTTCCATGTTTTCTTCTTAACAATAGTAACTTCATCATCTTTGATTTTTGGAATCTTTCTCTGAACTAGTGGCACCAAAGTCTTCTGCCTCTTACTTGGTCCAGTAGCAATCTCTTTTACTCTTTTGCTAGGTGTGGAGGAAGTTGACCTAGTGGATTTTCTTGTTTCTTGGTCCTTCTCTATTTCTTCCACTTTCACCTTAACTTGTGTTACTTCTTGTTGTACTGCAATCAATGATAAAGGTGGTACAGAAATGACTTCTTTCTATCCAATTTCTCTAATTATTGTTGATGTCTGCTTGGCTACCAAAAATTCATGCTCAGTCATCCCTGTAGCTTTTAGAATTTTCTTAATTGTACTCTCAACTCTTTTCTTTGACTATTTTTCTTCAAGAATTGCCTTTGCAGAGTTGAAGTTCTCCTCAAAGGTTCCAAACCTGTTACTATGCACATCAATCTTGCACTTCAATAACCTGCTCACATACTCTTCAGTTTCAACCTCAGATATTTCATAGCCAAGAGGGTCTATGAATTCTACGCTAGGTTCTACCGCTTCAATGTATGTAAAGTCAGTATCAACCATGAAACATATTTTATTTTTATACTTCTCCACAAGAGACTGTGGGATCCTTGATCTACTTGTCATCAAATTTTGAAAAGTTTTTATTACTAGTACTGCACTCTCATTCACTTTATCAACAACATGCCTCAAATATACTTTGTTTATCCTTTCCATTGTAGTTTGGCCATCATTCCAGTCATTTCCAATGGTGTAAGGAAATCTTCTCAATAAGTAAAAAACCATATAAGTGATTAAGGATGAGAATCTAAACTATGAATACTTAGTTTTCTTTATCTTCTCCAAATTCTCAAATAGTTGAATTCTCAGAATCTCACACATATCAACTTGTATTTTATCAACACACATCAGATAAGCCACATGTATCATTCCAGCTGCCATGTCATCCTCTCTTGAGTTTGCACAAAACTTAGTTGTTAGGATCTTACATAAGTATCTGACATCATCCTGTTGAATCTTACTAATCACTATTCCTATACCATTGTAGGATGAATATTTGTTGTCTAAGACTATTTTTCTCATGTTCTTCTCATTCAAAGGAATGGTTCTAGTTTTAGATATGCCAGTTACTTCATGAATCAGATCAGCTGTGATATCTATCACTCTGTCATCTAGCCAAAACTTCCCATTGTGAATTCTGCTTAGGATTATCTTAGTACATTCTTCATTGTCAAATTCATATTGCAGTGCATACTTGATGATCTCATTGTCTTTCAAATTCTCAAACCCTACTTTCAATGTCATGTCATGATTGTAGATCTTTTAGTATTCTTTGGTGAAATCACTAACATCAAGAGTCTCTAGTTTACATCCAAGATAACTTCTAACATTCTCTAGATGTAAAACTTCGTCTGGCACAGATGATAAAGCTAACCTAGGATCATCTTCCAAGGGTTCTACCAGTTCCCTTTTAACCTTAGGTCTATTTTAATCTCTGACATTGTGAATCAATGAAATATCCATAACTTCCTTTTATTCCTTAACCGATTTCAAGATTTGCTAAGTAAAATACCTCGATTTCATGATTTTAGGGCTTGTGTAGATTCGACACACAAATTGTTCACCAAATCCTTGCTAAATGCTTCCAATCACTTCTCCTTGATCTCCTTAACACTTGTATTCTCTTTGATGATCAAATAATACCGATCATGACATTTTATTACTTCAATCTCACTTATATCTGGCATCACATTCAATTCTTTTGCCGCTTCTTTCCAAAAAGCTAATTTTGTTAACCTACAAAACTTAAAACTTCTTGCAATCTCGCAAAACATAATATTTTTCTTTGCAATCTTAACCATAGAATTAGTACATCATATAATACCTTGCATTAACTGTGCAAGACTTAATTCATCATATATCAACTTCTACAGTAATCTAAGTTCCTATTCTACTATATTTTTCATAAATTAAGTACTTTGAGATGGGTTAGGTAAAGATACATTCTTACCATTTGATACTTCACTTTTCTAATTACCTTCAATGTTGAATATGTCTCCTTGATTTTTACTTTTAACAAACTTTACTTCATCTGAATTACCACAGCATGCTTTCTGACTGTTACTAGCATCTTCATTTCTTCTTGCATGATTTCTAGGGTTAGGGTTAGGATGAAAAACTCTATTGTTCATTCTGCAAAACCTTGTTATATGTCCAATCTTGTTGCATATCTGACAAACTATTCCATTGTTTCCATATCTTGATCTAGGCTGATGGATCTATGAGCTGCAATTTCTAGCAATGTGTCCAACCTTGTTGCATCTATAACATACCACTCCATTTCTTCTGTTCATATCTTCAGCAGGTTTCTTATCTGCATGGTTAGTATTCCTAAACATTCTACTGCTATTGTTATTCTCAACAAATTTAGGTTTTCTGCATTCAATAGCTCTATGTCCAAAACCATGACAATTATAACAATAACCATTAAGAGGTTTGAATTGCTTACCTATGCAATCTTTCTTCATATGACCAATAGTGTTACACATAAAACATCTATCTTTGAATTATCTTTGCATACCTTTAGGTGATTCCTCTTGCTTAGGTGGTTCTTATGTCTTTGGTCTATCTTCAAATTTGTTAGTCTCATCAAACTTCTTCTCATCTATAATTTCAGATATTTTCAGATATGGTTCCTTGCTTTCTTCATTTGTTTTGAATATGTTGAATCCAAGACCAGTTTTATCATAGAATGGTTTCTGATAAGATATTTGTTCATCAATCTTCTCACTAGTTGAATATAGTCTATCAAATTGCTACTTAGATTGAGTTAGTTCTCCTTTCAGAATTGTATTGTATTTCTCAAGTTCAGCATACTACAAATTGACTTTCTCAAGTTTTGATGTTACCTTACCAAGTTTAGATTTTAGACCTTCAGTTTCAAATTTCAAATTTTCATTTTCAGATTTCAGATTTGCTTCATTCTTGCCATTTCCATCTTTCAGACTTAGCTTCAGATTTTCTATCTTCAGTTCATGTTTAAGGATCTCATTTTCCTTTTGCAAACTGTCATCACAATCTTCAATGTGAATTTTGGATTCCTTCTTAGATTTCAGATTTTCTAACTTGTTTTTCTGTTTCTCAATGAGGCTCTTTGCATCATCATATTTTCCTTTCAGAGTATCTCTTTCTTTAGTAAGAATATCAATCTGTTCAAGAGCTTCTTCAAGATTCTTCTGAAGTTGATCCATATCCATAGAGATCTTACTTAAGATGCTAGGCTTTCCTTGAATGATTCTTCTCTGATAACTATGCTCTGATACCAATTGTTATAAATAGGGAATACTGAGAGGGGGGGGTGATTCAGTATTCCACAAACTTTTACTTTTGCCCAATTATGGATATAACAAATAATCTTAATACATGCATCACATAGAAAGCTAAATAACATGCATAACAATAAAACAAAGGAACTCATAACATATTATTTGTTCTCGAGGAAACCCTGGCCAAGGGAAAACCCCGGTGGGGATGGTACCCACAAAGATCCACTAATCAAAAGTATCTTGTTAAGGATGTTGACCTTGTTAGGAGTCTATTACAAGCATATAGCATCTCAGTCCCGATTAAGGGACTATAGGCCTTGTTAGAAGCCTCAACCCTATTAGGAGTTGGTAGTACAAAATGTGATTACCAAATGAGCCCACTGCCCAAACAAGTAATATACAATATTTACTGATTACAAAACTAGGTCAAGGTACATAACCTTATACTGCTTGCATCAATATCTTTTCGCTGCTCTGGTATCATACACATACATCATATATCATATTTTTTGGGTACATCTTTTACATTACATCATTATGCCTTTATACAAGTTACTAAGAAAAATAACTTCTTCAGGTCAGCTTGCATATTAAAAAATATCTTTATCTAAGAGTTAACATCTAGGATGTCATCCCTTTATATTGTTAAGTCATTATTTTGATAAACAAAATAATCCCTTAACTCTTTGTCAATTATGTCTTCATATTCTGTCATGTCGGCTTAACACTGTCTTTTAATAAAACTGTCATAACTTCTTCCGTACATGCCATACTAACTTTCACTCTGAGGTGAGTCTTCTAGAGTCATCATAGAGTCTATGTTCCAGTGTGCAAGCACTTAACTTACTCCAATCAACATCGTCAACTAAAACTGTTTCCTGATTCACTGGAAGAAATACACTGTCTTATACTTAGACAATTTTGTATTGCGCTCTGACATACTAGCTCTCTCACCTGTGCGATCTTCATGTAGATCATATGTCACCATAATGACAACATCTATGTGACCAACTTAGCCAAATTGCCAACATGATATTATGTAAACTTGCAACACTTTTGATGAAAGATATACAATATTGTGTTATATAGATCACTTATTTTATTACTTAAAAAAATATACACAAGTGCATAGCCTCTAATCCATATCTTCACAATTGTCAATTTTTTCTCATCCATGCAATGTGCTATTAATGCTCATTCTAAAGATTTGTGCAGCCAAAAATTAATATTGGCAAAAAAGAAGAAATTGTCAGGCTCACAATTTGAAGTATTAAATATATTAATAAAATTTAAATATAAGTTTTAATCATTAACAAAAATTTTGATAGACATGATGTAGAAACTTCCAGATGTCATAAATTTGACTCAGTTTTGGTTTTGTCTCAAATTTTTTGGGTGCATGCTTCACAATATTAGGTAAAGCTTAAGACAATAGCTTAAGACAATATGATCTTGGCCTAGAGTATTAGTAGTATTTTAGCTTATATATGATATTGTCTTAACATGGCTACAAGGTATGTGAATGGTTTGAAATACACTATTCAGGATGAGCTAAGCATGCATCAGATCAACTGCATGGAGGATGCCTATCAGTTGGCTCTCAAGGATGAAGAAAAACAAAATAGGTAGTACAATCAAAGAAATATAGGATGAAGGGGTACATCAACTCCATATCAAGGAGGCTCAAGTTCCAGTCAAGGAGGTGAGACACAAGAAGAATCACATCAGACTCCATCAAATCAACAAAAAGGAAGGGGATTTCAACATGGTAGAGGCTATGGTAATGGAAGAGGATGGGAAGGCCAAAGAAGGTCGTTCACTTGTTTTAGATGTGGAGAAGAAGGAAACAGAGCCTTTGAGTGTTCCAATTTTAACATGCAAGATGGAAATCAAGGAGGGCCATCAATAGTGAACCTAGCCCAGGTTGACAATGAAGAATCTGAATAAGAAGTGTCTCCAGATATTGGAGAACATCTCATGATGAGGAGGAGAATGATTATTCCTGCAAAGGAGGAGGTAGAGGAGAAAGGCATTGATGATTCATGGCTTAGAACTAACATATTCTGAACAAGGTGTACCTTAGGTGGAAAGGTCTGTCAAGTAATTGTTGATGGAGGTAGTTGTGAGAACATGGTTTCTAAAGAAATGGTGGATAAACTAAATCTCCATTGTGAAAAGCACCCTCATCCCTATCAGATTGCATGGTTCAAAAAGGATAATGAAGTTATGGTAGATAAGAAGTGCCCTGTCAAATTTTCCATAGGAAAGGTCTACAAAGATGAGTTATGGTGTGATGTGATTCCAAAGGATGCATGCCATGTCCTCTTAGTTCGGCCCTAATAGTATGATAGAAAGGTTATTCATAATGGAGAAAGGAATTCTTACACCTTCTAGAAGGATGGATCCAAGGTAGTCTTGCTAAGTATGTGAAATACTTAGCAAGATCAGATAATTACAAACAATAATTGATAAGATGATTTCACTACCCTTCAAACAATAACTCAGAAAAAAATACAGAACACAAAAGTTTTAGAATGCGAGTTTCTTCATTCAAATGATCCAACTTCTAATCTGCCTCTACAATGAAAGAAAACAACTACTTATTACAATTCTAGAAAATTACCATATTTGGTAGATTTTTAGAAAAATTAGATTTTTCTATTTTTGGTAATTTTCAAAACCCATCTATCAACTGAATCGATTTCAAGGAAAAAAATGTCTCTACTCATGAATAACGATTTTCACCCAGAAAAAAGGGAAGATCGACCTGCGTTTAAAAAGGGAAACTCACGAAACTTCACCAGCAGCAGCAGGATTTTCTTCAGCAGCATAGAATCCTTGGATAAGCAAATAGACATCTTCCGACAAACTAAATATGCAGCTTTTACTAGCAGTAATATATTTGGATCTCATAGGAACCCTAGTTCTCCTTCATATGGTAAATTTTTTTTTTCAAATTCCCCATCTTCAGAGGAGTGGAAACCAATGGCTCTTCAAAACTCCAGAAGAGCACGAAGGAAGAAGAATAATTTCTCTTTTTCCCCCAGTAATAACCACACATTCCAAATTCCTCTTAAAAATTAGTTTCATTACCTACAACACTATACCCTAGACCAAAGAACCCATCACCAGAATAAACCATTATATTCTCCACCACATCAGCGCCCAAATCTAAGGCATAAAAATGAGTATAAGGAGGAAACTGATCCTACTCATATAGCTCAGCCTTACACTCCACGTTACAAGAAGAATCAAAATGAAATCAACAAAGGCTACAACCCACTATGCTCAACGGTTTTATCTGATAAATACACACCTCCTCATCATAGAATCAGTTTGCATAACAGGGAAGGAGCAAAAACCATTAAAGGGCTCTAAATTTTTACGGAGGGGTTATGGAATCAATGCAATACCTTTGGGCTTTTTGGGAAATGGTTCGGCACTAGGAAGGCTTTCATGGGTATCAAGGAGTGGCTTCAATCGGCCTGCAAGTCATAGGTAAGTATAACTCTTCTCGCGAATTACTGTTTCTATCTTGAATTTGAGGATTTATCCATTAGACATAAACTTTTAAATGAAGTTCTAATTTTCTTTCTAGGGCATATAGTCAAATTTATAAAATGGATACCCAATTTTACAGAGGATGTCTTTAACAACATTGTAACTTCGAAATGGATTAGAATTCCTAATTTGCCAATAGAATTATTACATAGTAGAATCATTTATCAAATTGGGGAAAGCTTAGGAGAAGTTTTGGGTCTTGAAGAAAATTATTTGGATTCCTCCGAGGTAAAAATATTGATTAAATCCTCTGACTCTTCTCCTAGACCAAATGTTATTAATTTCATAAGCAATAGATCCTCTTACCATCTACTAGCGGAGCATTTTAGAGAAAATATTTCAAAAAATATTATCTTCTTCTCGGGATCAGAATTAGATAGAAAGAAAGTCTTGAATACATCAAATCTCAAAGAAATTATGGAACAAAAAATAGAAAAAACTCACAAACCAAAGAAAGATATGAAATTAAATAGAGGAGAAGAAAAGAGCTACCCTGAGTTCCTGGTATCTACAACAAATCTACCCAGAATTAGGTTCAACAAGGTCTTAGGAGGTTTATGCTTGACAGACCCCATCAGCAAACAAGCTAAGGAACTTCAAAATAAGAAATGCCCCCCTATAAAAACAAATGACAATAAAAGAACAGGGAAGAAAGAGGAGGATGGGTTGATACTGGGAGAAAGTGCTTCTTTGGAATAATTTCAAATTAAAGGAAAGGGACCCGAGATCAACAAAAGTTCAAAGGAAAAATCCCCAAGGGGACCATCAGAAACTAATAAGGTCTCAGTAACAGACAAACTAGAGAAAAACATGGATTTGGCCCAAGAGGGAATTGATTTCTCACTCTCATCAGATGATGAATCCAATGACCCTGAAGAAAATAATAGGAGAAAGAGCATACTTATTGAAGCATTAATGAAAGAAGATACATCCTTATCATTCCATGATATTTTAGAATTGGCAGCAATAACCCCAGAAAAAGGAGGTGATAAGGTCATAGAATTTCATAACTTAGATGAGGAAGGACTCAAAAAGAACCAAGTCCTGATTTATAATCCAACTCCTTTGAATGTCAAAGGATTGAACTTTGAAGAAAATAGGAACCAAGATAAAAAAAAAAAGCCCCAGTGATATAGAAGGAAATGAAATTAGGAATTTTTTGGGTTTTAACATTGAGAGTTCAAATGGGCAGGAGGAAACCGAAGACATAAATCCTGAGTCTATTCCTCAAACCTATGACATAGTAGCTAAGGGATTTGATGTAATCTCCAAAAATATCCCCTCCATGGTTAAGTTGGTAGCCAACAAATTTTTAACTCCAAACACTAGTGCAACCCACATTGAGGATCAATCAGAGAACTCTAAAAACCCGAAATCTGAAAAAGAAAAAATTGAAGAAGAAGTTAATTTAATAAAAAATTACATAAAGGAAACATTGCCAGAAGAATTGATGGATGAAATTTGGGACACAAAAGATGTTAAGCATCAATAGGAACTCCTTGAGGAGATCATTAAACTGAACAGTGTAAACTCATAAATTCCTATAGAAGAATTATTAATTAATTTGGAAGAAAAAGAGTTGACAGAATAGATTCCTCTTGGCATAGCACAAACCATTGAAAGCAAGACTTCTCCAGACTATGCAAAGAAACCAAAAAGAAGAGGAAAAAAACCTAATGTTGAATTAAGAGGCTTGGTAGGGGAAGCTATAGGATAGGTGAAGATAACATCTATTCTGAATGCTAGGAAGGGGAAGAGCCTTCCCACAACATCATGAATATCCTCTCTTGGAATGTTAGGGGTATGAATGCCCCTAACAAGCAACGTTTAATTAAACGTTGCATCAAAATTCACAACCTGAAAATTATGTTAATTCAAGAAATGAAGTTAGACAATCTAGAGATAAACAATTTTAAGAAAAAATTAGGATTAAGAGAAATTGAAGCCATGGAGGCTATAGGAGCATCAGGAGGCCTAGCAATTATTTGGGATCCTCGTAACATCTCAATAAATATCTCAGAAAGAAGACAAGATTGGATGAGTGGGATAGTCAGAAACTTTAGACTTAATCTAACTTTTAATTTAATAAATGTGTATGGGCCTATTCATAACAAACATAAACTTAGGATTTGGAATGATATTGGTGCATTCTTGGATCACACAAAGGGCACACTCTACTTTCTAGGAGGAGACTTTAATGTTATAACTATGATCTCTAAGAAAAAAGGTGGAGCAAGTTCCCTTCCGATAGCAGCCAGAGACTTCATACAATGGAGAGACAGTAACTCCCTCCTTCAAATTCCAACTAAAGACAACTCCTTTACATGGAATAACAGAAGGCTAGGCTTCTACAACATTGCAGAGAAATTATATAGATTCTTCTTTAAAGTGAGCTTATCTTACCATGATTTTTCACTTACGACTAACATCATTTCCTTATCTGGATCAGACCATTACCCAGTTACTCTCAATATCCTAACACAAACTAAACCGAGGAAAATTTCCTTTAAATTTGAACAAATATGGCTAAGGGATCCAAAACTCCTAAAACTAATAGAAATCTGGTGGTCAGAACCCCAGAATGAGGGTTCTAAGTTATATAGATTAGTAAATAAACAAATGGATTAAAAAAAATTACTGGAATGGAATTCATCTAAGTTTGGTAACATCTTTGAGAAGAAATTAGACCTTGAATCGGAACTAGGTGTAATCAATTCCTAGGTTATTAAAGATGGGATGAATGATTACCTTTATCATAGGGAGAAAGGTTTATTAAAAGATTATGAAGAAATCCTAGCTAGAGAAGAAATCTTTTGGAAACAAAAATCTAGAGAAACTTGGCTAGAAGCTGGGGATAAAAATACAAAATTTTTCCACAATAGCACCAAACAGAGAAGAATTACAAACAGGATATCTTGGATTAAGAATGAGGAATGCAAAATTATTGAAGATCCCAAAGAAATAGCAAATGAAGCAGTAAACTACTTTGATAACATTTTAAATAATAGGGAGACATCAAATCTAGGAAGTCAAAGAGAACTTCTCAGGAATATTCCTAAAGTCATTACTAAACAACACAATCAAATGCTTATGAGAAAATTTACAATAAATGAAATTCATTCAACTTTGATGAAAATGACTCCAGATAAATCTCCAGGACCGGACAAATTCTCAAATATTTTCTTTCAGAAATGTTGGCACTTCATAGGTGAAGAAGTCACGGGAGCATTAGAGGGGGTTAGAAATTCAGGAAGAATACTTAAGGAAGTGAATAACACCTTTATAGCTCTTATACCTAAAAAAGAGAAACCTTTGAGTCTCAATGATTTAGACCTATAGCCTTATGTAATACCTTATATAAACTATTTACAAAAACCAGGGCCTTGAGACTTCAAAACCTTCTCCCCTTAATTATTAGTGAAGAACAGACAGGGTTTGTTCTGGGAAGATCCATCTTTGATAGGGTAATCATAGCACAAGAGTCCATTCACTCTATCCTTAAAAATAAAAAACCCAATATGCTAATCAAATTGGATATTAAGAAAGCATATGATAAGGTAGATTGGAGATTTCTATGCAAATGTATGGAAGCCTTTAGTTTTTCCAAAATCTGGATTAACTTGATTTTTGAATGTATATCTACTCTCAAGATTTCGGTCTTAGTAAATGGAACCCCAGAGGGTTTCTTTGGCATTTCTAGAGGACTAAGACAAGGAGATCTGATCTCCCCTTTCCTCTTTATAATCATGGCCGAAGCTTTAGGAAGGACAGTGTTGGAGGAAAGGAAAAAAAAGACAATAGAGGGAATCTCCATTACCAGTGACTTGGAGCCTACTACACATCAACATTTTGTCGATGATACTCTGTTATATGGAGCTAGCAAAAGAAGGGAGGCCTGATCTTTTAAAAGAATTTTAGAAACTTATTCAATAGCCTCTGGACAACAGATAAACCCAGACAAATCAGAAATATTCTTTTTTCATGCTGATACAGGAACTAAAAAAGACATATGTAGTATCCTCAACTTCAAAGAAGGCAGACTCCCTTGTAAATATTTAGGTCTTCCCCTAGTTAAGGATAATAGGGTAACAAATGTATGGGATCCCATTATAGAAAAGATTAAAAACAAAATGAGTTCGTGGAAAGGGAGATGGTTGTCCTCAGCTGGCAGAACTACTATGGTAAGATCAGTATTAGCCACAATACTAATTTATCATTTATCATGTATGCACTTACCTTCAAATAAGAAATCTGAAATCACAAAGCATTTAAGGACTTTTTTCTGGCAAGGAAGCAATGAAAATAAGAAAATTCCACTCATATCCTGGGAAAATATTTGCAAGCCCAAAGATGAGGGAGGAGTAGGCATTAAGAAATTAGGAGATCAAGGGAAAGCCCTGTGAGTCAAATTACTATGGAGGCTCTTTAAAAACCCTGAAGAAAAATGGGCGAAAATACTTATCCACAAATACTTGAGAGATGGTTCACCCATAAATATCTTTAGAGAAATCCATCCCCCAAAAGGATCAAGGATATGGAATTTTATGATGGAGTGTAGGAACATTATTCTGGAAAAGTTAACTTGGAGCCCAGGTCTAGGAGAGGAAGTTCTATTTTGGGATGACTCATGGGGAGGCTATGAAGTTATATCTAGGAAACTAAATAACCCAGCCCTCATTAATTCATCAAAGGAGAAGATTGTTCTCAATCTCAAAGACTACCTCATCCTTAAGGATGGAAACTGGGATTGGAAATCCTTGGGAAAATATGGGATCTCGGCTTTGGATGAATCAGCAATCAAGGGTATTCTAAAAATAGGAAAATATCATTAAACAACTCAAAAGATAAATTAGTGTGGGATGGCTCAAAAATAGGGGAATACAACAAAAAAGATGGATATAGGATCATCTCCCAAAGTTATAATAGACCAAAAACCTCCTTACCAATCCACTTGTGCTGGGGTAAGGAATGCTCCCCAAAAGCAGGCTTTTGTACGTGGTTAGCAATGAATTATAGACTTTTAACAGTGGATCATTTTAAGAAGTTAGGCTTTCTAGGGCATAGCAGATGCCCACTTTGTGAAGCAAATGAAGAAGATGGTGACCACTTATTTCTAAACTTCCCATTCACAAATCAATGTTGGAATTGGTTACAAGGAAACTTAGGTTGGACCTCAGCCTTTCCCCATTCTCTGAGGGCCATGCTGCAAGCATGGCCAATCATCAAACAAAAGAGCATCTTTGCTAACCTATGATCTCTCTCTCCATCTATATTAATATGGGAAGTTTGGAAAGAACGCAATAGAAGAATCTTTAGAGGAGAAAAAATGTAATGGGAACAACTATGCAATAAAATCGAAGCAGCAATTATAGAAAAGATGAATAGTACACACTCAAAATCCTGAAAATAGATCTAAGGATGAGTCAGTGGGATGGGAAAATGAGAGGAAAATGGGAAGGTTTAGTCTTACCACCTTTTATAGGGGCTAATCCTTAGATCTCATAAAAAAGGAAGGAATGCATATGGAAACCTCCAAAGAATGATTGGTACAAACTTAATTTTGATTATGCTTCCAGAGGAAATCTAGGAATTGCAGGCATCAAATGTAGCATACATAACCATGAGGGAAAGGAAATTGCAACACTTGCAGCTCCTATAGGAGTAGAAACAAATAATTGGGCAGAACTTTATGCTTTAATAAAGGGTCTTCAAAAATGTGCATCCTTGGGATTAAAGTACTTAGAAATTGAAGGTGATTCTACAATAAACATAAATGTACTAAGGAAAAAAGCAACTCCGAATTGGAGATTAAACTCCCTCCTCTCCCAGGCTTTGACCCTTTGTGATTCCTTTTTAGAAATATCAATTAACCATATTTATAGAGAAGGTAACAAACAAGCTGATGAATTAGCTAACTTAGGAGCGGATGGGATCTCTTTGACATAACTGGAAAATGTAGATTTATAAGTCAAATAAGTTACAATCCTCAATGTCTAAAAATCTAGAATATTATTTTCAGACTCTTAACCATAATAGTATTCTTTCAAGCTCTTTAAAAAAAGAAGTGATATTAAGTTTGGTCCCTTTTAGTCGGGATCAAGGAAAGCACCAGGCATCCACCTAAGGTTAGTAGGTTTAAAAATTAATACAGAAAGAATACTTCCTAAAGCAATCTAAGAACAGTTACTGGGAAAAGTTAGAAATGCAGCCTCTTAAGGAATGAATATAGAGAAATGGGGCAAAAATGTATTCCTAGGATTAGAGAAATGACAATGGAACTATCTAATTCTAGTAGAAGATCTTATAGTTCCTCCAGAAAGGCTAATCAGGTATAAACTTAAGGAAGAAGAGAATGAAAGTTAAAGATAAAATAATAAAAACATTAAAAAGAAGTGAATAAAAGATGGAAGATAAAGTTAGAAGGGATTATTATATCATAATTCAAACTCTCATTCTCAGACTAGCTTCTGTACCACTCCTAGTTTTTAGAGCTTTAAGATGATATCAATTTATCGATCAAATCTATCCATTTTATAATCCTATTAATTCATACAATCTCTCCTTTTTTACTTTGTTCTCAGGTAGAAAATTAAAATAATATACTTAATTTATTCCTGTATAAAGAAAGCATTCTATTAAGAGAATAGAGACTCCACCTCAAAGCCATCATCTAAGGGGGGAATTTCATTGGATCAACTATTAATTAGTAGCTATCATTACCTATTGTAGCTCGCAAATCCAATCAACTTCACTTGTATGAGAATTAGTTGAGATACAACTGTCTCCACAAGATGATGTACATAGTAATTATGAAACTTCATGGATCATATTTTCACAAACCTCCAGACTTCACATCAAAATTAAGATGTATTCAGAGAATTTTTTGGCTTTAAGTAAGGCATTGTATTTATATCCCCACTTAAAACTTTCTGAAAGGAGAAGGCTCTGCTAAAAATTTCTACGCAATTATGGAATTCTGGATTATCACTTTTCATAACAAGGAAAAGAGGCAAATGGCTTTCAGGGGAGCGGTGAAGCCAGAGAGGCTGAATATAATCCTGAAACTACTTTCAGACATAGTTCGAAGGGCATTGATCAAAGGGATAGGAGAGGACCACTTTGACTATGATTTTACCATTCGAGTCAATGGGCAAGTTATCAATCTATTCATAGCCTTGGAAATTTTTAATGGCACTGATAAGGATAGGGTTATCAGGGCAACAAGAGAAATCTTTGAAGGAGAACTCCTACTAGGTTTGGAGAAGGTGGTACATGGAATAGATAAAAATCTTACCATTCCTTTCCCTGAGCTGTAAATGAAGAAGGAGTTGGAGGCCCTCCCTGCCATACCCAACTTTCAAAGGCTCCCAATTCTCTTTTTCAAAGATGAAAAGAAATTCGATGAAGTTTGGCCTGCTATGAGAAAGAATCTTGACTTCCTCATAGCCATGGTGCTCAAGGAAGAGGTGGACCTTGATGAAGTTCTCGACTACTGGTGAGAAAAAGGATTTGATGTTCCTCTAGAAATGGACATGGCATCGTCAAGTGATATTAGGGTCATAGCGCAGCTAGTCAAAAGATCTTCTAGAGAATACAAGGCAAAGAAGGAAGAAATTATCATCATCCACAAGAAGGACATGGATTGGGACTACAAAATTATCAGGAAAGATTAGTGGAACATGTTAGACATGGCTTCAGATGGTTATTTTTGCTCTTACGAATGTTAACAGTATAAAACATTTTAGTATGGTTCTTGGAAATTATTAAGGTTTTAAAAATAGTAAGACTATAGCAGGTATGGACTAGTAATGACACTTTACAGACTTTATATATATACATAACAGTATTATTATATAATTTTAAGTTTGTCCCCTAAGATTTAATTTTCTAAGTATTTAGTCTTTATTTTTCTCTATATTTATCCGTTCGAGCCTTAGATTTTTAGAAAGTTTCTTCATGGTATATATGTTTCAAAAATTCATAAATTGTGATGGGCATTATTATACTTCAATGTTATAGTTGTGTGGTTTCGCAAGTTGGATTAAAATCATCTTATTACTCTCCCTGTTTTCCACAAAATAATAAGATTTCCAGGTTTCTTTTAGCCCTCTATTACTTTCTTAATAAATTTTGTCTTTATTTTTCTTTAATTTTCTCTAGGTTTGGCTATGGATTTAAATAATAATTTTATTCTTACTTTTGTCCTTAAGTAGGCATAGGCTGTTATGGTTAAGCGATTTTTGTCCTTTAGGTAGGTTAGTGTCTTCACCTTCCTTAAGAATAGTAATTGCTTGAGATTCGTAATCCTCCTTCTTAAGGAGCAAGCCCTTTTTAAAGAGAGTGAGGGAAACATAATTGTCATCCTATAGTCTCTAAGCTGCTAAGTAAGATGTCTTCCCCCATTAAGCTGAGGAGCTTTCATAAACAAATTGCCTTTGATGAGGCTATTTCCTCAAGCAGGATCAAAAGGATACTAATGATCAAGTTTAGTATCATTGTCAGAGTAGTTTCTGTAATTTTGGGTAGTGAATTTAAGGAGAATTCAAATAAATATAGGGTTAATACGGATATCCCAATAATGTTCCTAGCCTTGGCCCTCCAAGTAGATCTGCATATTGAGACTATTGGAAACCTTTGCAAAAGAATCTTCAAGAGAAGATATCTAAGGGATCTGGATAGAGTCTTAAAAAGCATCAAGTCAGATTTAACAATCCCAAAACCTAATAGATATGAGTGGAGCACAGTACCCACTTATCCCATTCTAGAGGTAGAGGATTGGGATAGATACATTGAAGAAACTCCCTTCATTAGAAGGAATCTTGACTTTTTGTTTTTCTTTACTTATCTTCATCCTCCCCCAGAAGAAAACTGGATGAATGGGTTTATAGTGGAAGACAGAATAGGGCTCAAATTGGTAAAAGAAGATAAACACTCATCAATGTCTTCCTGTTCTTCTAGCTAGAACATAATGCTACAGGAACAAGGAAGCTACAATGAAAACTTTCTCACATAAGGAATCAACCCTATCTTTTTGCAAATGATCAATTTAGATAGTAAGCATTAGCTAGGTCTGCTGAATAAACTAATTATGGCTTAATTCTTTGATTTCATATTTAGCTGGTGAAGCACTGTAAGATATGGTAGGGATTTAATAGGAAATCGGTTTTCTTTCAATAAAATTTTGAAGTATTTTAGTATTATTAGCTTTGGTGTTATAGGACAAGTTTATTTTAACAAAACTTTTTCTCTTTATGATATGTTAGATTCATACTTTAGTTCTATTTTCGTCATACTTATTGAATTGAGATTAATACCATTCCATAGGTATATATATTTGAATTGAGATATTTATATATGTTCTTATATTTGAATTGAGATATTCATATATGTTCTTAGGAATAGGTTCTTTCTAAAACTTCACTATCAAAGCTATCATATTGACAAATGATCTCTTTCAGGGATTCTCTGACACATTGTAACAACTCTATTACAATTTCTACAATTTTAATAGAATCTAGCAATAGTCCACATTTAAGCTCTCTAGCACTCTCTAAATTAAAGTTTTTTCTGACAGTCTGCTTCTAGTCTTGAACAATTGTCGTAGGTATAGTAGTGTTCAACAGGCTTCTAATATTAGATAAATATGATTCTGATAAATAAGATTCTTTGAAACACCCTATTTTAGCTATTCTAATGTTTCCTTCAATAGGCTTGCTTGGGGATCCTTTAGGTTTGGTTGTTTATAAATTCTGGGTTTACACACTGTTACTGTTAGGCATAGACTGGGTACCGATGTTACAAGTAGAGAATACAAGATGTTCCTTTTTATACAATCAATCTTCAAGACCAAGAACTATGGTCCTTTGTTGAATAGGGAGTTTAGGCATTTTTCTAACAAAGGGGGTTTTTCTCATATCACCCTAGTTTCTTATTATGGAGATATTTTATATAAAATCCTCCTCTTGTCTTTAGGTGTTGACAGTGAGGATGAAGTATATATGGACATGTTTTCCTAGATAGTCGTTAATCTTGAAGTCAGTATAAAAGGATCGTACACTGACCTCAGATTAGGATTATCTAGACAATTAGATGTAGGAAGCAGGCTAGAAGGTTTTCTTTGAAGATTTTTAGTTTTCTTTTTCCTCTCTCCTTTTGATGTTGTTTAGGGGTTTCTAGTTTTCTTTGTTTAGTCTTGATTTTTATGCATCCATGTTTAGAAGCATAGTTGTGTATTTATCCATTTCTTATAATGTTATGTCTTTTCTTCTCTGAAACCATAATGTGAATAAGGATTTTGGTTTTTCTGACTTCCAAATCAAGGCAGAGTATGATTGATTATTGATAGGAAAAGGTTACTACTAGCGATAGGCTTATTATTTCGGCTTCTAATTAGACCTTTTTTAGGATTGAGTAGTTCTTGGGGTATTTTATAATCTAATAAGCATATAATGTTGTTTTGAAACTAAATATATCATCCATGGCATAAAAATGAGCAGATAGGAATTTTATTCATGAAGGAAATGTATCTATTTCCTTCCTCTCCTCGCTATTCTTTCTAAACTAACTTGTCAAGGTACTATAATGCACTTGATATACTAACTAGGAATGCAAGCATAGTCATCCTATATCTTTTATGATAGCACTGGCAGAGGATCTAATCAAAGCAGGATGCAAATCAAGGCAGGACACCAGGAGGGAAGGATACCCTTTTTAAGCAGATAGGAAGAAACACGTCTAAGATTGTAACTTAATCTCAGCATGATGGTTTATGTTAAATTAGAATATCTTTCTGTTATGTTATGTAAAGGAAGGGGATGCCCTCATATAAATGACATGTATAAAAATTGGACTATGGTCCCAGGCAAGGCTGAAGGGTTTCTCAACCCCACTCTTCCCTACCAGCCCTGCACTGAGTGGAGTCCTTGTAGTTGTTTAAAGGATTAATAAAAATCTTGGCCTTGGTCTTTTACCAAATAAAAAATAAAAAAATTTCAAAACCCATCCTACGAATCCTAATTTTTCCCAAAAAATGCCCCCAACTAAGGCAAGATGAATTGCCAACTAATCTATGAAATCAAGAATGTTGATTTTGGATTTATTACAAAAAAAACTTTCTCAAAAACTAAAAAAAAATAATAAAAGTCAAATTCAAAGGCCAAGATGATATTTCAGGCTCCCGAAAAAATGTCAAAACGACCACCTATCGAGCCAAGCTCCATCAGTAATCGAAATCGCTCCTTTTCACGCAACTGCCTATAAAATTTCAGCCAAAACCCACATCCGAGTCAAAAGTTATGACCCTCTGAAGTAAATCTCAACCAAAACCCACATCTGAGTCAACGACTTTGATCCTGGGATGTTCCTGCATCATTCTCCCTTGCTTGAAAAGAATGCAGCTCCTGGAAGTTCTGGTTCTCAAACTACTTCCATTTAGGCTCATCTAGCTTCTTCAAATCCCATTCTATAATCCAGGTGCTATCTGTCGGTGCCAACCCTTCCCACTGCACAAGATATCTGTTATAGTCACCCTAGCGAGTCTGAATAGTCTTCTTGTCTAGAATCTATGCAACCTTTTCCTTTTCCTTGATGGGGATAGTACGTGTCCAGTCTACCTCATCCTCATTTTCAACAGAGGCATCATCACCATGGAAAGTATATAAATCAGAAATATTAAACACGGGAGAAATATCAAGACAACTGGGGAGCTCAACCTCATAAGCATTATCATTAATCTTCTTCAAAATCTTGGAGGGACCAATTTTCTTATATTTCAATTTGTGATAAGTCACAGTAGGAAACTATTGACAAGTTGACTATACTGTTGTATATGACTAAACATAGTATTGTCATTATGGAAACAAAGTCATATAGTGGTTTGGAGTCAACGCAATTCATCAGATGATCTTAATTTGGCTAAGTACTGAAGACTAGACAATTAACAGAGCACCAGTAGTTCAGAGCATGAACGCACGTGCGTATGACCAAATTATGGTATGCTCTCTTGAAGATAAGATGGTAAAATTATATTCATGCTAAGTCTAAGAGCGCATGATCAGGAGATACAGTATGACAAATATACAGATAGTTGAAGTTACATAGACAACAAATGCCAGAATAGAACAAAGTATGCAGCCGACTGGTAGTATTTTGTTTAGCAGTTATAATATTGTTTTGTAAAGGCTATGCACCTATTGTAATTAAGTTGTAGACATGTAATTATGTTTGTTTTTAAACACGCTTGAGCTCATTCACTTGTAAACGTTGTATGTAATCGGTCATAGGCCAACCTAGTTAATTATTTTGGTAGCGCATATAAATATGAGATGTGCCTTTGTAATTAGGGATGGAAGCAGATATAGAGTTGAGATAAGAAGAGTAGAAGTGTGCAAAGATTAGTTAATATGTATTAGAGCTTTGCAAGAGGTCAAAGCATCAGTGCATCAAAGGAACTGATCTAAAAAGTAGTGTCACAACACCAGTTCATCTAATAGATATAGTGTGTATCTAAGATCAGAAGGTTGTAGCCTTCACCACTTGAGCACTGAGCTCTAGGATAGTGTGTCCTCACCCCTAACAAGGTTATTGTAAAAGACTCCTAATAGGGTCTGATCCTTGACAAGGTCACTGTACTAAAAGCATTGTAAAGACAACTCCTAATAGGCTTAAGGATCTTCTAACAAGGATCATAAGACACTAGTATAGATTATTAGTGGGTGTCAATTCCCACCAGGGTTTTTACCTATTTGGGTTTCCCCTTAACCATATTGGTGTTATGTGTTGTGTTCATGTATCTTGTTTATATTGATGTTCATTTCATTACTTAAGCATTCAAGTTAAGATTAAAGAATAAAAGAAAAAGATTAAATATAGTGAACACTGATTCACCCCCCCCTCTCAGTGTTCCCATTCTTTAAAATTGGTATCAAAGCTCTGGTCCTCAGCAAAGAAGTTTAACCACTTGAGGAGATCATGGACAAGGCAAAAATGAAACATCTGAAATAGAATCTTGAAGCTTCTCTAGAAGATCTTGATAGATCTGAAAAAGAAATTGAAGAACTAAAAGAAAGAGTCAGTGATTCTGAAGAAGTCATCGAAAGACTAAGAAAATATTTGAAAGAATGCTCTACCAATGATTTAGTGATAATGATAAAAAATATGAATGAAGAAAATTCATCTCTAAAAGAACAGATTGAAGAATTGGATGATAAGCTAGCTAACAATCAAGATTTCAATGAAGAACATATCAAAGAGAACCTTCAACTGAATGAATAATTAAGGCAAGAAAATATGGAAATATTGGAGCTAAGGAACAACAAAGAAAAGTTAGAATCTGAATTGAAAGAAGCAAAGAATCACATTCATAAATTACACACAAGAAAGGATGTGATTGAATCTCAGTTATATGCTCGAAAACTTAAAGGAGATACCAGTAGCATTGGATTCAATGAAGCAGAAAATCAGATTGACAACATGTGAGCAAGAATGAAAGCACCAGAAGACACCATAGATGGTAAGGAGACTGGAAGTCAGACTAAAAATAGTATCGAACCATTTAAGGATGAGCACAAGCCAGTAGATTGAACTTGTTATGCATGTAACAAGCATGGACATATAGCAAGGAATTATAAAGAGGTAAGACCTTTCAATGGTTGCTATTATTCATGCAATAAATTTGGTCATAGAGTTATAAATTGTAAAATAAGTCAGAAAAACAAGACACAAAATAATTAGAGAAACCAGAATCAAACAAATGCAAGAAGTTCTCAGAGTGTTACATGTCAGATATGTAATTATAATGGTTACTCAGCTAGCCAGTGTAAAATGGTGACTCGTATCAATGCATCATGGAATTTAAGGCCTCCAATTATTTTTCATTCATGTAACAAGGCCAAACACATCTCAAATTTTTGTAGATCAAGAACACAAAGTTAGAAAATCCCTAAAAATCTAGAAGAATCAATATTGGATACTAAAGGAGAAGTCAAGTTTGTCAGAAGTGAAGAAGCATAAGGTTGATGAGTATGTATTGGATGCATCTGCACTGGATGCACCCTCTACATCTGCATGAATGGCCCCCAAGGTCATAGGGGGAGCTAATTTATCTCTAGATCCTTGCGCAACCAGTATATTCACCCTCAGAGTATGCACCTTTGGATTTAAACTTTTGGTGACTAGTAGAACCTATGTACAAGAGTGCACTACTTGATTGATTGTAGAATGAAAGTTGGATATTTTCAGTGAAAGTTTGGTTTACATGACAAGCATTAATGGTAGAGTTTTTCATTTTAAAGTACTTGGAGACTTGCAGATCACTCATTCCATTTGAGTTTGAGCAATCAGAGAGCACAAAAGCCCTAGAATTTGATTGTGAAGGATTGAAGCATGATTCACCAGTGAAGAAGTGTATTTGATTGTTTGTAGAAGCCCTAATCCGTTGCGATGATTAAGAATTTCTTAGAAACCTAATTAAAGTGATAAACAAGTAAGTTATGGCTACTCCTATTGTGTTTGATGTTGTGGAGAAGAAGAGATACGTTTTCAAGAGGCACCCTTTCAAATCTACCCTAGATGACTTAGAAGGAGCTTTCTCCCAAACCCCTATGGGTGTTATGCATGTTGAAGACATTTGTTCATACATTTACTATAAGAAGGAACCAGTAGGTCTTGACAAAATTAGATCACACATTGAGATGATGATGAAACTAGATAAAACCTTTCTTGGTGAGTTTGCGCAGTTAGATAACCATCCCATAGTCGAATATGCTACGACATATGAGTTTTATGAGTTTGAATGGATAAAGATATTTCTTAGAAGAATTCATGATGACCTATTCTGGATAGGTGAAGTACCAGTAAGGATCATAGGAGATCTCATTCATGAGATGACAGGTCTCTCTAAGAAAGGCACCATTCTTCCAGTAGGCAAGGATGTAAGAAAACTTGTTGAGAAAACATGCAAACCAAGAAGTGATAGGTGTGGAATGACAATAGAGCCTATAGAGGAAAAATACATCAAATTGATGTCCATGATATTGGGATATAGGTTTCTACACACCAGTAGGGTGAATAGTGTATCAGTGGCCACTATTCTTACAACAATAAGACTTGTTAGAGAAAATGGGGAGTTCAATCTTTGTGAGATCCTACGCACACAACTGATTCATAACATTAGAGACATTAAACATGATAAGACCAAAATATTTAGGTTTGGGTCTTTGATCATAGACATGTACTTCCACATACCTGGAAAGGTGTCAAATTTATATTTAGACAAGAGTATTCCTAGAATACCACAGATATTTTTTAAGGCATCTACTGAGAGTACACTGAAAGATTACATAATGCTAGAATTGATGACATTTAGGGATAAATGCAGATGAGGTACAGAATAATAGAGAGTATTGTTTAAAAATACAAGGATAGTATTTTCTTTATGGTAGAAACAAATATAACTTGTATGGAAGTAGTTGAGCCAAGAACTAAGTGGATCCATCCACTTGGATATGAAGTTGAGGAACCAATCGTAGAAGCATATGCACAAGTAGTTCTTTTAGCACCTAAGGACCCTAATGAACCTAGGTGGGGTACTTATGAAGAAAAGACAAGAGAAGTTGATGCAATTTTAAACAACCCAACAACTAAGAGGAAAGTAGCTCAAAATTCATGGAGTAACTCAGGCAGACCTTGACAAAGCAAGACAAGAAAATATTTCTTTGGAAATTGAAAGTGCACCTACAGTAGAAAAAAAATCTGATGATCCTAAGTTAAAGAAGATCAAGGTTGAAAATTCAGATGATCTAGAGGATAAACAAGGTAAATCAGATGTTACCCCTCCTACTTACACAAAAATAATTGATCTTACACCTCCTCCCGAGTATAAGGAAATGCCTAAGAGGAAGAAGGATATTAGCACTAGTCATCCATCCTCACGAGCAACAAGAAGTAGGAAGAATACTCAAGCACCTCCAAAGGTAGGTTTCAGACCTATTCTTAAAGTGTTGAGTACAAGGATAATAGAGGAAGGTAGAATTGACCAGATAGAAAATTCTATGAACAATACAGTGAGATTGACAAATCAGAAATTCATGGTATGATCATCAAACATATGCTAAAGTTTAAGAAGATAGTCCTAGGACTGAAGACAATAATTCTAGACAATGTATGGAACATTTTGGAGTTCTTGAAGAGACAAGAAATTGAAGAAGATCTAAGAATAAGAGAGAAAATTCTAGATGAAAGCCTCCCAGTATGTTCTCTAGATGATAAAACCTTATTTCTAGATCTGGTGAAGTCGCACCTCAGAACCAAGTCTAGAACACTACATATCATGGATAATAATTATGAGTTGGTTGCAAAGGAAACAAAGAAAGCCTTTGAGAAATTTTTCCCAAATAGACACATGTATCTAGCCACTACGTCCACATCAGAAGTGCCCACAAAGGTAGCCAAGGAGTTAGAGACCACAAATGTACCATTTATAGGTCCTCGAGATTCAGCACCTACAGTAGAAACACCTAAAAAGGAAGAAAAGTTTGTGCCCATGACAGAGACTCAAAAAGATGATACAATTTTTATTAACAATGTAGAAATTGCTATGGCAGCCATAGATATTGATTTGGGTAAGTTTGAAGAAGCTTTTGTGAGCACACAAGAAGTTTAAATCCTATGCGGTGACAAATCACCCTAGCTACAAAAATAAATACTAATAGAAGATCTCACAGGTAAAGAAGAAGAGGAGACATAAAAAGAGGAAGAAACGGTAGAAGCAAAGAAAGAAGAAGAAGAGGTAAAAGGAAGTAAACCAATAGATGAGTCATCTATTGAAATGCTAATCAGAGTAAAACAAGAAGTAATGGATAGCACCTCTATCATTGTTGTCAAGCTTGACACCAGACACCACCAGTTTGGATTCTTGGGGAGAAGAAGACCTGATCAAGATCAGTGTCTTATCCATGGAGAAAGAAAAAGAAAAATAAGTAATGAGAAACCACTTTTTTGTTAAATCAGTCAACATATTGAACAGTCTATTACCTTCAGACAAGAAAGTGTCTAAGGTGCATTTAGTTGATGATGTGAGCACAATCCTTACAGCCTTCAAGACTAACTTCTCTAGCTTGGAAGAATTTGCATCTCAAGTTGCAGAAGAAAAATATAGGAAGAAGAGGCTAAGTGAATTGATGAGAAACTTTTCACTTTACCTAAGTTCACTAAAGATTGGTCAAGCATCTTTGAAGGAGTTTGCAGTAAAGGGCAGAAAGATTATTGCTAAATGTATGGATCGGGATAAGCTAACTGATGATCATTTCAAGAAGATCCAAGAGGTATAAGAAATGATAGAAAAAGTAAGGAAATCATTAGAAGACCCCTACACTGATGTGAACCTATGCAATAATGTATACTAGGGGTAGATATACAAGATTGAAAAAGTTGAGAAGAAGATGTCCAAGATAAGGGCAAGGCAGACACAGCTCAGGAATTCTCTTGCACCCTCTCTAGATATTCTAAATTAGAACATCAAGGAGATCAATGCCACCATGGTGACATATGATCAAGGTCCGAGTAAATAATTAGAGAAGATGGAGAAGTTGCAATATGCATTATGCGCTGATCTACAGATTGTTAATACACTGATTACATTTTGGAAGAAAGAGATCTAAAACTTACAGATAGCATATTTGAATGTCCTAACACTATAAGTACTTCTAGATACAATTTTGGAGCACCTTTGTCATTAATGTCAAAGGGGGAGTATGTTAGGAATGGGAACACTGAGAAGGGGGGGGGGGGGTGAATCAATGTTCACTGTATTTTATCTTTTACTTTAATCTTTAAACTGAAGTTAAATGCTTAAGTACTGAAATAAACATCCACATAAACATGAAACATGAAATCAAAACATGACACCAATATGGCTACAGGGAAACCCAAATAGGTAAAAACCCCAGTGGGAATTGACACCCACTAATATTCTGTACTAGTGTTTTGTGATCCTTGTTAGAAGATCCTTAACCGTGTTAGGAGTTGCTTTACAATGCATTAAGTATAGTAGACCTTGTCAAGGGTCAGACCCTGTTAGGAGTCTTTTACAATAGTCCATGTTAGGGGAGTGGATGCACTATCCTAGAGCTCACTGCTCAAGTGGTGAAGGCTACAAGCTTCAAATCTCAGATACATACTATATCTGCTAGATGAACTGTCATAGTGAAACTACTTGTCTGATTAGTTCCCTTGATGCACTATTGCTTTGACCTCTTGCAAAGCTCTAATACATCTTAATGTCTCTTTGCACACTTTTTCTCTTCTTTTCACAACTCTTTTTCAACTTCCATACTAATTACAATGGGCGCATCTCATATTTATATGCGCATACAAAACAAACAACTAGGTCGGCCCTTAAACCTATTACATACAATGCTTCCAATTGAATTGACTGGAGCATGTTTAAAAAAAACTTATTTATGTGTCGGAAACCTAATTACAATAGGCGCATAGCCTTTACATCATTAAAATATAACCATAAATCAAAATGCTAACAAGCAGCTGCTTACTCTGTTCTTCTCTGGCACATACTAGCTGTGTAACTTCAACTGTCTGTATCTTTCTCATACTTGCATATCTAATCATGCACTCATACACTAAGCATGAATATATTCTAAAAAACTTATCTTCTAGGGAACATACCATAATTTGATCTTACGCACATGCACTGATGCTCTGAGCTTCAAGTACTCTGTACAATGTCCAGTCTTCAACACTTAACTGATTTCTGATCTTCCCATCAAGTGCGCTAACTCCAAACTACTATATGACTTTGTTTCCATAATGAAAACACTATATAAAGTCATATACACTAGTATATCCAACTTTCCAACAATCTCTCCCTTTGTCATTGATGGCAACAAATGAATATGGCTAAGTTGCTAACTATCCCTTAATACAAAAAACTTTTGTCTTATACAGAAACTTATATCTTATAACTCCCTATACATATCTATAATCGATATTATATACATACTCCCCCTTTGAGATTAATGACAAAGGTGTGTTAAAAGTGAATCTTCAAAAACTTACTATGATAGTACATCTAGATATGCAATCTGCAAGTTCTGGATCTCCTTCTTCCAAAATGTTATCAAAGAATTGACAATCTGGAGATGGGCGCATAAAGCATACTGTAATTTCTCCATCTTCTTTGAATCAATAATAGGACCTTGATCATATGTCACCATGGTGGCATCGATCTCCTTGATGTTCTAATTTAGTATGTCTAATGAGGGTGCAAGAGAATTCCTTAGCTGAGTCTGCCTACCCCTTATCTTAGTCATCTCTTTTTCTGCCTTTTCAATTTTATCAATCTAACCTTGGTAGACATTGTTGCACATGTTCATATCTACTAATGTATATTCCACTAATTTCTTTATGTTATCTATCATGGCTTCTACCTCTTGTACCTTTTTGTATAGATCACCAGTCAACTTGTCTTGGTCTATATATTCAGCAATGATCTTTCTTCCGTTTGCGGAAAACTCCTTCAGGGATGCTTGACTAGCCTTTAGTGAGTTCAAGTCAAGTGTATAATTGCTAACCAATTCACTGAGCCTCTTCTTTATATACTTCTCCTCTACAACTAAGGATGCAGATTCTTCTAGACTAGATAAATTGCTTTTGAACTATGAAATGACTGCACTTACATCATCAACAAAGTTCACCTTGGACACTTCTTTTCTACTGGTAACAAAATGTTCAATATGTTCACAGACTCTACAAGGAGAGGATTCCTCATCCCTTGTTTTTCCTTTTCCTTCTCCATAGCTAAGATGCTGAACTTAATCAGGTCTTCTTCTCCGCATGAGTCCAAACTGGTTGTGTTAGGTGTCAAACTTGATAACAATGGTATTGAGAGAGTGCTATCCATTACTTCTTGATTTACCTTGATCACTTCTTTTTCTATTTCTTTTTCTTTCTTTTCTTCTTTTTTTTATCTTCCTTTTATGTTTCTTTTCCTCCTTTCTTTTCTTCCATCATTTCATCTATTATATCTTCAACTAATACTTCTTCTTGATGAGTGGGAGGTGTGTTGCTGCATAAATTTTCAGCTTCTTGTGTGCTCACAAGAGCTCCTTCAATATTTTCCAAGTTAGTATCTATGGCTACCATTGCTATTTCAACATTATCGATGAAGATTGTGTCATCTTTGGGTGTCTCTATTATGGGCGCAATTTTCTCTGCCTTTGTGCATGTGTCAACTACATGTGCTGAATCTTATGGACCTATAAATTATACCTTGATATTCTCTAACTCTTCGGAAACCATTGTAGGTACATGAGCTATAGGCGCAGTGGCTGGATACATGTGCCTATTCGTAAATACCTTCTTAAAGGATTTCTCAAATTTCTTAGCAACAAGATCATAATTTTTGTCCATAATGTGCAAAGTCCTTAGCTTAGTTCTGAGATGAGGCTTCACTAAGTCTAACAAAAAGGACTTCTCCTCTAGAGAACATACAAGAAGTGTATCATCTAGAATCTTCTCCCTTATCCGTAGATCTTCTTCTATAGCCTGTCTCTTTTGGAATTCTAGGATGTTCCACACATTATCATGGATCATTGTCTTATGTTCTAAGACTGTCTTCTTAAACTTTAACATGTGTTTGACTATCATTCCATGTATCTCTGATTAATCAATCATATTTTATTTCTCATAGAACTTTCCTACTTGATCGATTCTTCCCTCATCAATTATTCTTTCACTTAGCACACTGAGACTAGGTTTGAAACTTACTTTGGGAGGTTCTTGAGTGTTCCTTCAGTTTCTTATTACTCTTGAGGATGGATGACTAGTACCAACCTCTTTCTTCCTCTTAGCTATTGTCTTATACTCAGGAGGAGCAGTAAGATCAATAGTTAATGTGGGCACAAAAGGAGTAACATTAGTTTTACCCTTTTGTTCATCATATTTTTCAATCTTCACTTTCTTTAACTTAAGATCATCTGATTCTACATTTGCTGCATCCATGCTCTCAATTTCCAAAGCAATATTTTGTTCCCTTTGTTTTTCTAGGTCTTCTTGAGACACTCCATGAATTCTTAGGATCTTAGAGGTGACCTTGGAAACTTTCCTCTTTGTTGCTGTGCTATTTAGTTTATCATCTATCTCTCTTATCTTTTCCTCATAGGTTCCCCATCTTGGCTCATTGGGGTCTTTAGGTGCTGCTAACAAAACTTGAGCATAAGCCTCTAGAATAGGCTCTTCCACTTCATATCCTAGTGGATGAATCCACTTTGTTCTTGGTTCAACTGGCTCCATGCATGTTGTGTCTATTTTAGCCATGAAGCAAATAGTGTCCTTGTACTTTTCCACTATCTTCTCAGGTATCCTATACCTCATCTGCATCTTAGCCCTGAATGTTTTTAGCTCTAATGTTATGTAATCCTTTAAGGTGCTCTTAGAACATGCCTTGAGAGAAATATGAGGCATTGTGGGAATGCATTTGTCTAGATACAAATCTGATACTTTTCAAACAATGTGAAAGTACATATAGATGATCAGAGACCCAAATCTGAATATTTTGGTCTTATCATGCTTGATTGCCTTAATGTTATCAATCAATTGTGCATGCAAGATTTAACACAAGTTGAAATCTCCATTTTCATTAATAATTCTTATGGCTATAAGAATTATGGTTGCATATACACTGTTTACCCTGCTGGTGTGTTGAAACATGTATCCAAGTATCATAGACATCAATTTGATGTCAAATTTCTCTATAGGCTCTATAGTCATACCACGCCTATCACTCCTTGATTTGCAAGTCTGCTCAATAATCTTCCTCATATCTTTTCCCATTGGAAGGACGATGCATGTCTTTGGGAGGCCTATCATTTCATGTATTAAATCACCAATAATTATGATCGGTACTTAACCTATCCAAAATAGGTCATCATGAATTCTGCTTAGTATAATCTTGATCCATTCTAATTCATAGAACTCATATGCCATAGCATACTCAACTATAGGATGATTTTCCCATCGCGTATATTCATCCATGAAGGTTTTATCTAGTTTCAACATGGTTTCCATGTGTTCCCTTAACCTATCCAATCCTACTGGTTCTTTCTTACAGTAGATATATGCCCTAATGTCCTTGACATGCATAACACGCATAGGCATGTGGGAGAATGCCCTTCTAGGTCATATAGTGTAGACTTAAATGGATGCCTCTTAAACACATATATTTTCTTCTCTGCAACATCAAATACTATAGGAGTAGCCATGAATTACTTTTATATCACTTTTACAAAGGTTTCCAAGAGATTCTAAATCGGCGCGACGAACTGGGGTTTCCACAACTGATCAAATGCATTACAAATCACTTGATGAATCAAACTATAATCCTTCTCAATCAACTACTAAGACTCTTCTGCTCTTCAATCACTCTTAATTATAATGCAATGAGAAATCTTCTAACTTCTGTGCACTTTAAAGTATAATTTCTTCCATTAATGCTTGTCGCATAAACTAGGTTGTCACTTGGAAATTTCTATCTTTCATTCTACAAACAATCAACTCATGCACTCTTGCACGAAGGTTTCTTTAGTTCCCAAAAGATTATGTCCAATGGTCCATACTCTGAGAGTGAGTATATTAGCCACGTAGGGGTCTAGAGCTAAATTAGCTCCCCCTATGACCCTATGGGCCATTCATCCAGATGTAGAGGTTGTGTCCACTATGGATGCATCCATTACATACTCATCAACCTTGTCCTTCTTTTCCTCTGACCAAATCAAGCTCACATCCTCTGAAGATTTCACAAAATTAACTTCTCCTTTAGGATTCAAAACTAGTTCTTTGGGATTTTTAGGGCCTTCTTGACCTTGCATCGTTGATCTGCAAAACTTTGAGTTGTGTCCAGCCTTGTTACAAGAGTGACAAATGACTGGAGGCCTTATATTCCTCAGGGCATTGACATGAGTCACCAATTTACATTGTCTAGTTGAGTGACCATTATAGTTACATATTTGACATGTAACATTGTGGTAACTTCTTACATTTGATTGATTTTGATTTCTCTGATCATGTTGATTCCTGTTCTTTTTACTTTTCTTACAATTCATAGCTCTATAACCAAATTTATTGCATGAATAATAGTAACCATTAAAGGGTCTTACCTCTGTAGAGTTCCTTGCTATATGTCCATGCTTGTTACATGCATAACAAGTGCGGTCTACTTGCTTGTGCTCATTTTTAGGTGGTTCACCATTGTATTTGGTTTGATCTTCATTCTTCTTAGTATCAGTAGAGTCTTTGGGTGCATTCATTCTTGCTCGCATGTTGTCAATCTGATTTTTTGCTTCATTGTATTTGATGCAGCTAGTATCTCCTTTAGCTCATCTTGCATACAACTAAGATTCTATCAAATCAAAACTGGTGTGCAATTTTTCAATGTGGTCCTTTGCTTCTTTCAATTTAGACTCCAAGATTTCTTTGGTGTTTCTTAGCTCCAAGATTTCCATTTTTGCTTGTCTTAATTCTTCATTGAGTTGAAGGTTATCTTTGACCTGTTCTTCATAGACTTCCTTATTGTTAGTTAGCTTATCATCAAAATCAAGTTGTTCTTGTAAGGATGTATTTTCTTCATTCATCTTCTTGACCATTATCCCTAGATCACTGGTAGAGAATTCTTTCAAATCCTTTCTTAATCTTTTCATGACTAATTGATCATCATTGAGTTTTTCTTTTAGTTCTTCAGTTTCTCTTTCAGATTTGTCCAGATCATCAAGAGAAACTTCAAGATGTCTTTTTAGATGTTTCATTTCTTCTTTGTCCATGATCTCCTCAAGTGGTTAAACTTCTTTGCTGAGGATCAGAGATCTGATACCAATTGTTAGGAATGGGAACACTGAGAGGGGGGGTGTGAATCAATGTCCACTATATTTTATCTTTTACTTTAATCTTTAAACTAAACTTAAAAGCTTAAGTACTAAAATAAACATCCACATAAACATGAAACATGAAATCAACACATGACACTAATATGGTTATGGGGAAACCCAAATAGGTAAAAACTCCAGTGGGAATTGACACCCACTAATATTATGTACTAGTGTTTTGTGATCCTTGTTAGAATATCCTTAACCCTGTTAGGAGTTGCTTTACAATGCATTAAGTACAATAGACCTTGTCAAGGGTCATACCCTGTTAGGATTTTTTTACAATAGTCCCTATTAGGGGAGTGGATGCACTGTCCTAGATCTCACTACTCAAGTGGTGAAGGCTACAACCTTCAGATCTCAGATACACACTATATTTGCTGGATGAACTATCACAGTGACACTACTTGTCCAATCAGTTCCCTTGATGCACTGATGATTTCACCTCTTGCAAAGCTCTAATACATATTAATGTCTCTTCACACACTTATGCTCTTCTTGTTACAACTCTTTTTCAACTTCCATACTAATTACAATGGGTGCATCTCATATTTATATGCGCATACAAAATGAACAACCAAGTCAGTCCTTAAACATATTACATACAACACTTCCAATTGAATTGTCTCAAGAATGTTTACAAACAAACTAATTTATATGTCAGAAACATAATTACAATAGGTGCATAGCCTTTACATCATTAAAATATAACTGCAAATCAAAATTCTAACAGTCGGCTGCTTACTCTGTTCTTCTCTGGCACATACTAGCTATGTAACTTCAACTGTTTGTATCTTTCTCATACTTTCATATCTGATCATGCGCCCATACACTAAGCATGAATATATTCTAACAAACTTATCTTCTATGGTGCATACCATAATTCAATCTTACGCACGTGTGCTGATCTTCTGAGCTTCAGGTACTCTGTACACTGTCTAGTCTTCAACACTTAACTAATTTCTCATCTTCCCATCAAGTGCGCTGACTCCAAACTACTATAGTGGGTTGATAGGATTGCTAAGAAAAGGACTATAGGGAAATCCCATTTTGAGATGGTATATGGTGTGAAATCAAAATTACCAGTAAACAACTTCTTACCAATATACAAATTTATGTAGGAAGAGGATATGGAAATCAGTGATCCATTACAAGAAAAAATGATTCAGTTGGTTGAACTAGATGAAATTAGAAGGGAAGGACAAAAGGAAAATATGAAGTTACAACAAAAAATGAAATATCTTTTTGACAAAAGGGAAACTTTGAGAAAATTCCAGCTTGGTGACATGGTTCTCCAATGGAATGCTAGGGCTGAAGACAAAGGCAAACATAAAAAATTTGAGTCCCTGTGGTTGGGACCTTTCATTATTCATCAAACTCATGGAAAGGATTAATATTTTTTATGAAATCTAGAAGGTGAAGAAGAGGAATTTTCAGTGCATGGACAATTCCTGAAGTTTTTCTTCAATTAATTCTTTATGTTTTCCATGCACAGTAAGTATGTATATATGTATAGGTGTGTTTGCTTCTGTCATGTGTTCTTTTCCTACTTTAGGTCAGGGTTTTGTGGTCTTCCACCCAAAGATTCATAAATTCTTGCTATGATCTTACACTCAAGCATCCTCAGATAGAGCCGCTGTTGGGTATATAATTAGGTTTCTGAGGTTTTTGTTCAAAAATTTGGTTTAGTCTCTCTGGAAATGTTCTTTTCATGCTTTAGGTTTTCAATACTCATCCAATTTGTCACTTTCAAGTTTGAAAACCATAGGCTTAGGTCTTTTTCCCCTGAGATTATTTTAAATTTTTGAGAACGCTTGAGTTGGCACTAGTTCTTATGTTTCATCGTTACCTTTTTGGCCACTTAAGTGACATGACCGTGCACGTGGTTTTTCTTTCTATCTATTCGCTGAATCTCTTAATACTTTTTCTTATATCTTTTCCTTTCAGCAAACTGATGAGTGTGTTGAGCCCTTTTCATATTTCATGTTTATCGCTAAGTCTCCAAGTCTAGCTCATGGTTATGCTTTCCTTTGAGAAAATTGACGAATAAGTAATCTCTTATTCGCTTGTTTCCTGGCGGTTTCATATTAACTTTCAACGACCTGGCGTGGCCGTCATCTCTGGTTCTCTAAATCGGGTGGTCAAGTTCAAGATTTTTCAGCGATCCAGTAGATGTTGTTGATTGTCTCTTCATCTGGCGGTTGTGTTTTAATCTTGCAAAGACTAGGTCCTACATAAGATCATTTGGCGATTTAGCGATTGAGTCATGTTTTCATAATCTCTAAATTTGGTGGCTCTAACAAAGAATTTTAGCAGAGGTTAAACATTTACTCTTGTCACTAAACCTCAAGAAAAGATGGTGGTGCTCTAAGTTTTCTAGCGATTAAGCGAGTGATGTGTTTGTGGGATCTCAGAATTAGTTAGTAAAGCTCCAAAAGATTTAGTGACTTGGTGAGGAAGGCAAAATTAAGGGTGTTTTCAATGGTCGCTGATTCTCATAATGAAAAGAGGATGGTCAAAGTTTTTAGGTGATTCAGCGACAACCGCTAATTGTGTTGCAGATCAACGGTTAGCGCGTAATCTCAAGATGTAACCTGTGGCATGAAAAGTGTTTATTGAATTGGAGATGGGTGTTATTTTCTCATTCTCAAAGCTTGACTATGGTTAAGTTTTTCTTTCTGAGAATGCGAGGTAACCTTGTTCGCTGGTTCTCTGAGTAAGTGTTGAGTTAAAAGGCTCATTTTGAGAATTGGCAAAGTCTTCAGCCACTTATTCTCCAAGTTTAATCATGATTGAATCAAGTACTCTAAGAATGTGAGGTCACCTTTAGTTGCTGGATCTCTAAGTTTGGTGGGGTTTAGTGTGGGTTTTAAAAAAGATTGCCTTTGAGCCGTTGATCATCTTTGGGATCAATGGTAGTCGCGAAATCTCTAAGTAAAGCCATGAGTTAATAAATCATTCTAAGACTTTGCAAATAGCTATTGTCCCTAATTCTTTAGATGGTGACTATGGTCAGATGCTCAGGTTTTTTTTCTTTGTTCTCCTATTCGTTGAATGGAAGTTGAGTTAAGGGATTGGTTTCAAGAATAAGAGAGTTCTTTGATTGCTAATTCTCTGAATATAAGCTAGGGTTATCTTTTCAACTTGTGATCACGAGAACTTTCAGTCGTTAGATCTCTGAAATAGGCTCAGTTAAGGAAAATAATAAAAGAAAGGTTATAGACCATTGCTACATGGATAAAGTACAATCTCTAGCTAGAAAAAGGCAAAATGACATCCAATCAAATTTAAAGGAGGGTTTAATATGTAAATAAGGTTTTAAAACATAAATCTATTATCATTGCTTTTCTACCTTGTTTTTGAGTTTTTTCATCTATTTGTCAACATCTCAGCATTAGCTAGCATTGATTTGAAAATTGGTGATATGTGAAATTGAATGCAGAAGTGATCAAGGCTAGATTTGCAATGATTTTGGAAACTGTACGCATTCAATTTACATTGATAAAAAGGATAAACTCATTGTTTTCTGTGTTCGAGATCACTTGAAGAGAATTGTGTTTTCTTGAGCAATCATAGAGTGTCAAGAAAATTAAGTTTTCAAAGCTGAGACCAATTATGTAGAAGAGATGAGTCAACCAGAGTCGTGCATGATTTCTTCCAGTGATGAAGCCAAGGCCAAAGGTGGTGAAGACATAAACAAGCCAAATTACTCAGATGAGTTTATCAAATTATTTCCTAGTTCCAATCAGAACAAGAGAGCTCATGAAGATATCTTTGAAGATGTTCTAGATCATTGCAAAGATCCTATCACATCATCATCCTTAGGTTACACTCTTTTCAATTATTTTTACAGAAATAGGAGTAAGTAGGTACCTATTTGTAATGGTTGGGCTTTGGGCTTAGGAAAACTAGTTGTCCTTGATGTGTTTTTAGATGTGGACTTGATTATTGGGTTAGCTAGGTTATATGAAGCCATCTCCAAAATAATTAGGAAGGAGGACCAATCACCCTTGGTTACTCTTGATAGGGGTTCTTTCATAAAAGCTTTTGGTTTTTATATGTCTTCCTCTACTAAAATTGATTTGAGCAAAGAAAGAGAGATGTATACAAGTCATATAGGGTCAGTAAACGACCAGATGGTTAGGCATATCCCAAAGCAAGATAGATATATAGCCCCCCTCCCCGCTAACCTTACCAGTTCAAATCCCTTCATTTCTATTTGAAGCAGACATGTTATGGGTTGTGTGGAGTTTTGGGGATAGATGGGGATGAAGAATTTTTGCCTACTGATCTTTTGATGATGATCTTAAATATCCAAAACCCTCCAGTGAACATTGATTATGATTACATCTAGTATGTAATTAATAGAATGCATGAAGGGTTGATGTCTATCAAAGAAAGAAAGAGGCCCATCAAGTTGTTGCATTATTCTATGTTGATGCATTTGATTCTATTTTTCAACATTAATAGTTTTGATAAATATGCTGAAACCAAGGTTCACCTTCCAAGACCAGTATAATGTAGAGAAACTATGGTTGAGGGTGTGGAATTATACCTCAAATGAGTGTGAATTTTATGTTTTCTAGAATTTTATTGTTTATCCCATCCTGAGGTTGCTAGGCATCAATGTTTCAAGATTACCAATAAAGATTCTTAAACTCCTAAGACCCTTGCAATTGGAGGATAAATGGGAGGGAAACCATAATTGGGGTGATTTCTACTATGGGTAAAATTCTACAATTTTAAGAATTTACAGTTGCCCCCAACCACCACATTTGTTACCAAAATTTGTGCCACCAAGAGTTGCGTCATTAGAATTCATTTGGTAGTTGATGTGGATAGATAGAGAACTCTTGGCCCCTCATAGGAAAGGTACTTTCACTCCTAGATAGTTCAGAATTGGCAACTTCCTAATTGGTAAGAGGGCTTTCCCACAAATTAGCACCTGGGAAAATCATTTCAAGATGATATTTGGTGTTTGCAGACATGTGGACCCTTAGGATTTCATTAAGATTGCAAGAATGACACTAATTCTTGGCATTGGTGTCAATAGGGAGCATGAGGGCTTAGATGAGGAGGATGTGATCAGAAATGTTATGGAGAATGATGAAGTGACTAAGAGATGGAGCAGGTACTTTTATCTAATGGATTTACAAGCCCAATTAAAAGGGGCCCAAATTCCTTTTGAGGGCTTCTTCCTTGACCTTCCCTACTTAAAAAGGATTGACAAAATGATAGAAATGCATGACACTCTATCAAATCAGTTGAAGGAAATGCTTGAGCAGAAGTAAACCAAGAAGAAGAAAAATTACTCATCCTCTGATTATGAGGAATTTTATGATGAATCTCAAGAAGGAAATAGCCCACCACAAGTTGGGAATTCACTAGTTATTGATCTTGTTAAAGACCAGCCAGAGGGAGAAAGCCTTCCAGAACCACCATTAAAAAAATAGAGGTTTGAAGGGGGAGAGCCTTCCAAGCAGAAAAAATAGAAAAGAGTGATTCATAGGGCATCTTCTCTTGTACCAGGTGATAGGGCATACCATCACCAATTGAGAAAAACAATAAGAGCTAGCAAAATGGTGACCACTAATGAAGGAGATGAAGAACAATCCCTGTGGTTAGTACATGATATTAGAGAGGTGTATCAAGAAGAGTTTTTAAGTGATGACCAATTCATCAAAAGTGATCAATTCAAGAGCTTTCTTATCTAGATAAAACAACAAGAAGTAACTAAGGCTATGCCCAAAGGAATGGAATGAAGTGAAGAAACTATGAGGGCACTAGCTTCTTATGACCCTAGTCTTGAGGATATAACTGTAGAAGAAGCTAGGGATATGGTTAGATCAAGTGGAATGCTTCTAACTCCAAGATCAGATTTGACCTATGCATTTATCATAGATTAGATAAGAAAGAAACCACAGGAAAATTTATCATATGAAGTTCATATTGGTGATATGATCAGAGGAAGTGGCTATGACCCTAAATCCTAGGTTGTTGCAATGTGGTCTATAGCCCCAAAGACTCAAAAGCCATCTCTAGTGAGTATAGAGGATCAGATGGAAGGAAATAAAATCATATGGACTATACAAAACACAACTAATCTTGAGGTCTCCAAGGTAGTGACCTATTTAGCTAACTTGAATGAAGCAAAGACAACTTAATTATCTTAAAGGCATTCAAAATTATTTAAGAATTCAACCATGGTGGCCAAAGATAGAGACCTGAAGATGATGAAGATCAAGCAGTTGGAAAATGAGTTGGTAGAATTAAAGGTTAAGCTTGAAGAAGCCTCAAAGGTAGTTCCTCACCCTTCTTTGCAAATTGAGGCTCCTCCTCAGATAGATACAGAGGTTCCTGAGAAGCCTGTTAGGGATTTAGGGAAAATAAGATTGGATGCATCCTTGGATACCATAACAAATATTGTGCAGTATAGGCAGGGCACTATAAAGGAAAGGATGGAGTCAGTCCATAAATCAGTAAGCCTATTACACAAGGCCAATGATAAGGTGAATGATTCATTGATCACTTTGGAGTCACTATACAGTGTATGATCAGGGAGGATAATCAATATAGATTTTGTAGTATAGGTAGGGTAGAATAAAGGAAAGGATGGAGTCAGTCCATTAATCAATCAGCCTATTACACAAGGCCAATGATAAGGTGAATGAGTCATTGATCACTTTGGAGCCGCTATACAGTGTATGGTCAGGGAGGAGCTAATTGTTTGATAAACTTGATGGCTTGTAGGAGTATAGGCCTGATATCCCTGAGATTGTGACCGAAGTATTCGAAAAGATTAGTTTGGTAAGTGCTATCTCAAATTTTTTCAAAGGAAAGTCTAACCAGATTAAAGCCAAGCTGGCTTTGTTTGATGGAAATTATAGCAAATACTTGCCTTCAATGTATGATGATAATGGAAGTATAATTAGTATAAATGAGTGGAAGGCATCAATGGACTAGTTGGTAATCAAACATGATGTTTTCCTTAATAGTGACAGTGCCTTAGACTTGGAAATATGCAAAAGTGTTATTGATAGTTTATTTAAGGTTGAAAGTGATTGCATATGATTTGTGGTAGAGGCTAAAGGTATAACTGATTCCATGTGGGACCAATAGATCAAGTCACTTCAGGATTTGCAGGCTTACAGTTGGCCATTCAATGATGATGTGGCAGCATGGGACAATATGACAAAGAAGAAAAAGAAGAAGCTAGCTGCCCAAGTATCAGAAGAGGAAGAAGAATAAAGTACACAGGGCACCTGATCCAGAACTCAAGGGAGAGCATGTTTCAAACAAAGGATGATGTAAATTAGCCTATAATGGTAGTCATAATTCATGTTATAAATCAAAGCAACTACTCTGAAATATCTCCAGACAGAGGTGCCACCTATCAAGATGCTCGTAGTTTTGAACTACTTTATGTTCTTCCAGTCATTATCATTATGGTTTGTACTTTGTGTCTATTCTGCAAGTCATTTTCCTTGCCATTTGAAGCTTGTTGCATCCTTTCAAGGATTCCAAGATGGATAGAGGTATAAGTAGCAAGTCTTTGCTCTTTTTTGAGGGTGGTGGAAGTTTTTGTAAGGAAAGAATAAATATAGAATCTGATTTCTTTGAATTTTTGTGGAAATTTTAATGGATACAGTTGAAAATTAATACAAATATACTAAAGTTTTGTTGCCATTTCTAGTTGTCTTTATGTATGGATGCTTTGAATTTCTTATGTATTAATTAGTAAGGATTTTTAATGTATTGTTCACAAGGTGAATATAGGGGTTGAACTTGATTTTCTCTCAAGGAGAGAGTAAACCTTCAGGGAGGTCTTTGGGATTTGAAAATCTATGCATGAATTTGATGGAAGGGTTGGGAATTGGGAGAATAAAGTGTTAGGAAATTTATTTGAACTTCGATATTTATGTGTTAATGGGATTCTATAGATGTTTGGTTTTGAATCTAGCCCGATGAATAAGGTATTGGTTTAGTTTGATTTACATCTATTCACCATCATTTTATCAAGAAACTATATCCATTTACTTTACCTATATCTTAATGAACTATGTTGGTTATGTCAAGTACATAGATCAATTTTGTTATGCTTTAAAGAAGAACTTAAAAGAGGTTATCCTTCCTTGAGTTTAACTTAGAAAAAGAAGAAGGATGAATGTCCTTATGCCACTATTCCATGTTATTTCATTCTTAATTTTCATCATAGTGTTATGTATTAGGATAATTTGGGCTGTACTAAGAGTTGTGATGTAGTATTGAGTCAATTCTGAAAAGGATAGCATAATAGTGAAGGAGCTGATTCACAATTCAAATCTCACTTAAGAATAGTGAATTGTTATAGGTAAACCTACTTGAGTTTTATACTCAAAGTGAAGAAGGCACAAAGCCTTAGTACCTTAGTGCTTGCATTTTCTTAGATACATCTATTGGGATTGATGGAGTTATAATTTCATGATTTTTATGCATTTTAAAATCATCTGCAGATCTGAGCACTAACATGTTCCACATTGAAGCATTTCCTCTTGGGAGTATTCTCTTCGTTTGTACAATATCTTTAAAAAATGGTTCCCATATTTCTTCAAGATCTATTTTAATCTTTATATTGCAATTTTGATTAGATTTGACCAATAGTTGATTTCATTACTATTTTATAGCATATACTCCTAATGTGAAATGTGGAGAGAAAGAAATAGCCACACTAGGTAAAAATTACATGATATACCCATCTTCACTTAGCACTTAAATTAATAAATTATGGACAGGGACAAACCCCCTAACTTCTGGATGTTTGTTTCATGTTGGCCTCTTATTATATGAAAAGGTAGGCCTGTCTTAGGCTAACAACCATAGTGTAGGGGCCAATATAAATTATGGATCCCAAAATAATGCACACTTGTATTAAATTAGGTTTACTATACTACAAGGGAATGGAAACCATGCAATAGTGCCTCATGGGGATGGAAGCAACCCTTCATGAAAAAGATGATTGTGTCTGCAATATTTACTAGAGGAAAAGAACATATTTTTTTTCCAGAAATTACTCTTAGAAGATAATGGAACCCACAAAACACTTGGAAAAGATAGCACTCACTATATCTTTTATCACTCTTTTAAATCTGGGACAATAAATCTCAAAGATTGATCAACGAATTCTTAAACACAAAGAACCATTGATAGTTATGATTCATGTGTACAATAGCCAACAACCACTTGTTCCAACCATGGTGTCCAATAATTATGTTATAAAAATCATCTAAAAATCCCTTAGAAAACCATAATAGATTCAAACCATGAGCCATAAGAACCTAACAATGGGACTAACAAAGATATAGCCTGAACAAATCTTGATCATATTCCACCCTATTGTAAGCCCCAAGAAGTAAGTCTATCTTAAAGCTACACATTCCTCTAGATGAAGCTCAAAGGTCAGGTAGCTAAAGCATAGAAATACTTGAATGAATATAGGAATAATTTGATGTACAATCATTTTCTAGCTTGGTTTGTGGGTTTTCCACATAATATTTTCCCTTTAACCACATTTATAGTTTGAGAAAATCAGAAAAAATTGTTTCAAATTGTCCTTTTGAACTAGCACACTGCCATCAAAATGCATAATCATAGGTCTTCTCAAGAAAATTTCTATTGATTAGTAGGATATCCTTATAAAAATTTGATGCATGTATTTCTTGTGAATTATTGACTGCTATGTATCCTGCAACTATTGAAGGAATAGTGTTGGTGTTAGGTTTCATTTATTATTGAATTCAATGATTTCCAAGATGTGTTGAGGAGTTTCCTCCTTGTTTAATGTTAACTATTCCTACACAATCCACTCATAAAATAGTGAAATTATATGTGGAAGGGATGGTTGATAGTGTTCATTGAGGGAAGGGGGATTGTGAAAAACTTTTTATCATTGTATTGTGTATTTCCAATATGTTTTGATGTAGGGAAGACCTGGAGAATGAAGGATCACTCACTGATTGCATGATTACCTAGTTTTGAATGGTCACTGGTTGAGGGGACAGTCGAGGTCCGGATGATTGGGCCATTGGAAGACCCTATTTATTTGTATTAATTTCTATTCAAATTGGATGCATGGATCTCTTGTGAATTATCGACTACTATGTATCTTGCAACTGCATCTGTAAATCGGCATATACTTCTCTAGGTTTGTAAGCCACTGAGGGATCAAAATAGAGAAACTAAATCAAAATCATTCTTTGTCCTATTTCCTTTTAACAAATTCTCAACTATCAATGATACAATACATTTGATGCCCTAAGCTATCAATACAAATGGTGCCTAGCTAGAAGCTTACGGGTTCTCCATTTGATAACCACAGTCAATATTTCAAAAAAATGGATATCCTTGAGCACAAGCACCAATAAAATCAAATAATGGAGTTAAATCATGGGCTAGGGCATGACACCAGTAGAATGTGGCCATTTTAATGACAACAATATACAATGTCATCATTAAACATGCCAGTAATATCAACAAACGTGAATCCAAACATTTGAAAATAGTGAATCAATATCCTTGAGCACAAGCACCAATAACATCAAATAATAGAGATAAAGCACTAGCTAGGGCACAACACCAGTGGAATGAATTTATTTTAGAGAGAATTCATGATCAATAAAATGAAATGCATTCAAATATGATGCTAGAGGCTCAAAAGATGAAGAAATTACATACCTTCTCCCGCACTCAGCTTTCGCTCCTTTTATCCCGCTCCTTCTCTATCCAATAAAAATAAAAATGATGAGGCCATTTCACTTTTTTTTTCATCTATACCCCAAATATTTTGGAATTTTGATGGTCAATTAAACACCCATCAAAATGTCGACATCATCAGGGCCTATTACAAAAAAAAACACCAAAGTTGTAATAAAAAATTACCCGTCGGAAGCTTCTGTCAAAATTTGGCCCCAAATCTAGTAGTTTCATCTATTGGAAAGTTGACTATACTAGATTATATGACTTAATATAGTGTTTTCATTATGGAAACAAAGTCATATAGTGTTTTAGAGTTAGCACACTTGATGAGAAGATCATAAATTGGCTAAGTGTTGAAGACTCGACAGTGTACAGAGTACCTGAAGATCAGAGCATCAGTGGACATGCATATGATAGAATTATGGTATGTTTCCTATAAGTTAAGGTGGTAATATCATATTCATGCTAAGTCTAAGAGAACATGATCAGAAGATTTAGTATGACAAAGTTATAGACAATTGAAGTTACACAACCAGTGAATGCCAGAGAAGAACAAAGCAAGTAGTCGACTGTTGGTATTTTGGTTTGTGGTTATATTATTATGTTTTAAAGGCTATGTACCTATTGTAATTAGGTTTCCAAAATGTAATTGTGTTTTTTGTAAATACACTTAAGCCAATTCAATTGGAAGCATTGTATGTAATCCGTTAAAGGGCCGACTAAGTTATTTGTTTTGTATGCGCATATAAATATGAGATGCGCCCATTGTAATTAGTATGGGAGTAGATATAGAGTGAAGATAAGAAGAGAAGAAGTGTGTGAAGAGTTGTTAAGATGTATTAGATCTTTACAAGAGGTCAAAGCATCAGTGCATCAAAGGAACTGATCAGAAAAGTAGTGTCATAGTGGTAGTTCATCTAACAAATATAGTGTTTATTTGAGATCAAAAGGTTGTAGCCTTTACCATTTGAGTAGTGAGCTCTAGGAAAATGTGTCCACACCCCTAATAGGGTTATTTTAAAATACTCCTAATAGGGTCTAACCCTTGACAAGGTCACTATACTAAACATATTGTAAAGAAACTCCTAATAGGGTTAAGGATCTTCTAGCAAGGATCATAAAACACTAGTAGAGAATATTAGTGGGTGTCAATTCCCACTGGGGTTTTTACCTATTTGGGTTTCACTATAACCATATTATTGTTATGTGTTGATTTCATGTTTCATTCTTATGTTGATATTCATTTCAGTATTTAAGTATTGAGGTTCAGATTAAAGAATAAAGTAAAAAGATAAAATACAGTGAACATTGATTCACCCCCCCCTCTCAGTGTTCCCATTCCTAAAAATTGGTATGAAAGCTCTAGTCCTTAGGACATAAGTTTAACCACTTGAGGAGATCATCGAAAAAGCAAAAATGAAACATCTGAAAAGAAATATTGAGGCTACTCTTGAAGACCTGGACAAATCTGAAAAAGAAATTGAAGAACTTAAATAAAAAGTCAGTGATGCTTTAGTAGTCATCAAAAGGCTAAGAGAAGATTTGAAAGAATGCTCTACCAGTGAATTAGGGATAATGATCAAGAAGCTGAATGAAGAAAAATCATCCTTGAAAGAACAATTTGAAGAATTGGATGGTAAGCTAACCAACAATCAAGATGTCTATGATGAACAGGTAAAAGAGAACCTTCAACTGAATGAAGAATTGAGGCAAGCAAACATGGAAATTTTGGAGCTAAGAAACAACAAAGAAAGCTTGGAATATGAATTCAAAGAGGAAAAGAATCACATTGATAAATTGCACACCAGTGCTAATTTTATAGAACCTCATTTATATGCAAGAAGACTTAAAGGGGATAAGAGTTGCATTGGATACAATGAAGCACAAAACCAGATTGACAACATGCGAACAAGAATGAAAGCACTAGAAAACACCACTGATGCTAAGGAGACTAGAAGTTAGACTAAAGGTCATATTGAACCATCCAAGAATGAGTGCAAGCTAGTAGATCAAACTTGTTATGCATGTAACAAGCATGGACATATAGCAAGGAACTATATAGAGGTAAGACCTTTAAATGGTTATTGTTATTCTTTCAATAAATTTGGTCATAGAGATATGAATTGTAAGACAAGCCAGAAGAACAAAACTCATCATAATTAGAGAAATCAGAATCAGCCAAATATGAGAAGTTCTCAGAATATTACATCTCAGATATGTAATTATAATGGTCACTCAGCAAGACAATATAAAATGGTGACCCATGTCAATGCACCGAGGAATATAAGGTGCCCAATCATTTGTCACTCTTGTAACAAGGTTGGACACATCTCAAAGTTCTGTAGGTCAAGGACACAAAGTCAGGGAAGAACTAAGAAGCCTGAAGAATCAGTATTAGACCCTAAGGGAGAAGTCAAGTATGTGAGAGCTTCAGAAGATGTGAGCATGATTTGGTCAGAGGTAAAGAAGGATAAGGTTGATGAACATGTATTAGATGCATCCACAATGGATGCACCCTCTACATCAGGATGAATGGCCCTCATGGTCATAGGGGGAGATAATTTAGCTCTAGACCCATGCGTGGCTAGTATACTCACTCTTAGAGTATGTGCCTTCAAACTTAACCTTTTAGAGACTAGAAGAACCTATGTGCAAAAATGCACTAGCAGATTGTTTGCAGAATGAAAGATAGAAATTTTTAGTGACAACCTAGTTTACGTGGCAAGCATTAATGGAAGAATTTCTACTTTAAAGTACACAGAAGTTTGTAGATCACTCATTGCATTCAAATTTGGAATGATTGGAGAGTAGAAGAGAACTTGCATTTGGTTGTGAAGGATTTTAGATTGATTCACCAGTAATTAACGGTGCATTTGATCAGTTGTGGAAACCCTAGTTTGTCACGCCTATTCAGAAACCTCTGAGATCATTTGGAAAAATATATACAAGTAATGGCTACTTGCATTGTATTTGATGTGACAGAAAAAAAAGAGATATGTGTCTAAGAGGCATCCATTTAAGTCCACATTAGATGACCTAGAAAGTGCATTCTCTCGCACTCCCATGGGCATTATGCATGTGGAAGAGATTAGGGCATACATATACTGCAAGAAGGAACCAATAGGGTTGGATAGAATAATAGCGCACATAGAAACAATGATGAAACCTGAAAAAACCTTCATGGATGAGTATGCGTAGTTGGATAATCATCCTATAGTGGAACATGCTATGACATATGAGTTCTATTAGTTGAAATGGATCAAGATCCTACTCAGTAGGATCCATGATGACCTATTTTGGATAGGTAAAGCACCAATTAGAATAATAGGAGATTTGATTCATGAGATAATAGGACTCTCAAGAATAGATGCCATTCTTCCAGTGGGAATGGACACTAGAAAACTTGTAGAATAGGCCTGAAAATCAAGAAGTGATAGGTGTGGAGTGACAATAGAGCCTATAGAGGAGAAATACATCAAATTGATGTCTGTGATATTGGGATATAGGTTCCAGCACACTAGTAGAGTAAACAATGTGTCACTGGCCACCATTCGAGCAACAATAAGGTTGGTAAGAGAGAATGGAGAATTTAATCTATGTGAGATCTTGCATGCACAACTAATAGACAAAACTAAGGCCATCAAACATGACAAGAGTAAGATATTTAGGTTTGGGTCCCTAATAATCTATATGTACTTCCACATTGTTGGAAAAGTGTCTTATTTGTATCTAGATAAATCTATGCCCACAATGCCACATATATCTCTCAAGGAATGTACTGAGAGTACATTGAAAGATTACATGACATTGGAGTTAAAAAAATTTAGAGCCAAGATGTAGATGAGATATATAATACTAGAGAGTATTGTAGAGAAATACAAAGATGGTATTTGTTTCATGATTGAGACTGATACAACATGCATGGAGACTGTTGAGCCAAGAAAAAAGTGGATTCATCCACTAGGATATGAAGTGGAAGAGCCTATTCTAGAGTCTTATTCTCAAGTTCTGTTGTCAGTGCCTAATGACCCCAATGAACCTAGATGGGGAACTTATGAAGAAAAGACAAGAGAGGCTAATGTTGCATTAAACAATGCAACAATAAAAAGAAAAGTTGCCAAGGTTACTTAAGAGATCTTGAGAATTCATGGAGTATCAGAAGAAGACCTAGACAAAGAAAGGGAAGAGAAGATTTCTTTGGAATTAGAAAGCACAGCTATAGCAAAGAAAGAATATGATGACCCAAAGATGAAGAAGGTGAAAATTGAGAAATCTGATGATTAGAAGGGTAAAACAAGTGATACCCCTTCTGCGCCTACTGAAACCATTGACCTTACTTCTCTAACTTAGTATAAGGCAATTCTTAAGAGGAAGAAGGAGATTAGCATTAGTCATCCATCCTCGCGAGTAACAAGGAACATGAAGAACACTTAATCACCTCTAAAAGTAAGTTTTAAACCCAATCTCAGTGTGTTGAGTTCAAGAATCATTGATGAATGAAGGATAGATCAAGTTGGGAAGTTCTATGATAATTATAGTGAAATTGAAAATTAGAAATTCATGGAATGATTGTCAAACATATGCTGAAGTTCAAAAAGATAGTCCTAGAACTGAAGACTATGATTCCAGATAATGTATGGAACATATTAGAATTCCTAAAAAGACAGGCAATTGAAGAGGATCTAAGGATAAGAGAAAAGATCTTAGATGAAACCCTCCCAGTATACACTCTAGTAGAGAAGACTTTATTATTGGATCTAGTAAAGCCACATCTTAGAACCAAGTCAAGGACTTTGTATATTATGGACAAGAACTATGAATTAGTTGGTAAGGAAATAGAGAAAGCATTTGAGAAGGTTTTCCTGAACAGGCACATGTACCCACCTTCTGTGCCTACAACTCAAGTACCCAAAAAGGATTGAAAAGAGTTAGTGACCATAAATATACCATCTATAGGTCCACAAGATTTAGTGCATGCAGTTGATACACCCACAGAGGTAGAGAAGTCTATGCCCTTAACAAAGACACACAAAGATGACTCAATTTTTATTGATAATGTAAAAGTGACTATGGCAGCCACATACATTGAGTTGGACAAGTTTGAAGAAGCCTTTGTAAGTACACAAGAGGTTGAAACTCTATGTGGTAATACTCCTCCCAATCAACAAGAAGTATTGATTGAGGAAGTGATAAAAAAGAAAGAAGAAGAAAAGGAAGCAAAAAAAAAAAAAAAAAGAAGAAGAAAAATAAAATGAACCAATAGACAAGCCCTTTGTTGAAATAAAAGATAAACAAGAAATGGTGGATAGCACTCCCATTACTCCAGTATCATTTTTGTCAAGTTTGACACTTGACACAACTAGTTTGGATTTGTGGGGACAAGAAGACCTGATCAAGATCAGTATCTTAGCTATGGAGAAGAGGCCAAGGAAAAAAAAGTAATGAGGAATCCCCTATTTGCTGAGTCAGTGAACATATTGAATAGCATGATACCTTTAGACAAGAAAGTGTCTAAGGTCAGTACAGTTGATGATGTTAGCAATATCCTCACAGCCTTTAAGACTAATTTTTCTAGCTTGGAAGAATCTACATCCCAAATTGAAGAATAGAAGTACATGAAGAAGAGGCTTAGTGAATTGATTAGTAACTTCTCACTTGACCTTAGTTCACTCAAAGTTGGACAAGAAACTTTGAAAGAATTTGCAAAAAAGGAAGGAAAATTATTGTTGATTGTATGGATCAGGACAAGTTAACTGATAACCATTTAAAGAAGATACAAGAGGTAGAGGCTATGATAGAGAAAGTAAATAAATAAGTAAAAGACCCATCTACTGATGCAAATATGTGAAATAATGTATATCAAGGACAAATTGACAAGATTGAGAAGCCAGAAAAGGAGATGTCAAAAATAAGGGCTAGGCAGACTCAGCTTAGAAATGCTCATGCCCCCTCACTAGATATACTTAATCAAAATATCAAGAAGATTGATGCCACCATGGTGAAATATGATCAAGGTCCTAGCATAGATTTGGAAAAGATGGAGAAGCTAGAGTATGCATTATGCACCCATCTTCAGATTGTAAATTCACTAATCACATTTTGGAAGAAAGAGATACAAAACTTGTAGATAGCATATCAGGATGTTCTCTCATTGTAATAATTTGTAGATAAAATTTTGAAGCACCTTTGTCATTAATGTTAAAGGGGGATTATGTATAGAATATGGATAAGGGAGATATAATACAATATGGAGTTATAGATATGTATAAGGGAGATATAAGATAGAAGTTTTTGTATAAGAGATCAGTTAGCAATTGTGCCATATTCCTTTGTTGCCATCAATGAAAAAGGGGGAGGTTGTTGGAAAGTTGACTATACCGGAGTATATGACTTAATATAGTTTTTCCATTATGGAAAAAAAGTCATATAGTGTTTTGGAGTCAGTGCACTTGATGAGAAGATCAGAAATTGGGTATGTTGAAGACTGGACAGTGTACAGAGTACCTGAAGATCAGAGGGTCAGGGCATGTGCATATGACAGAATTAAGTTATGTGCCCTAGAAGTTAAGGTGGTAAGATCATATTCATGCTAAGTCTAAGAGTGCATGATCAGAAGATTCAGTATGGAAAAGTTACAGATAGTTAAAGTTACACAGCCAGTGAATGCGAAACAAGAACAGAGCAAGCAACCGACTGTTGGTATTTTGGTTTATGGTTATATTATTATGTTTTAAAGGCTATGCACCTATTGTAATTAGGTTTCCAAAATTTAATTATGTTTTTTTGTAAACATTCTTGAGCAAATTCAATTGGAAGTGTTGTATGTAATCGGTTAAAGGGTCGACCTAGTTATCTATTTTGTATGCGCATATAAATATGAGATGTGCCCATTGTAATTAGTATGGGAGTAGATATAGAGTGAAGATAAGAAGAGAAGAAGTGTGTGAAGAGTTTTTAAGATGTATTAGATATTCTCAAGAAGTCAAAGCATCATCTCATCAAAGGAACTGATTAGACAAGCAGTGTTACAGTGGCAGTTCATCCAACAAATATAGTGTTTATATGAGATCAGAGGGTTTTAGCCTTTACCATTTAAACAATGAGCTCTAGGATAGTGTGTCCACACCCCTAACATGGTTATTGTAAAAGACCCCTAACAGGGTTCGACCCTTGACAAGGTCATTATACTAAACATATTGTAAAGTAACTCCTAATAGGGTTAAGGATCTTCTAGCAAGGATCATAAAACACTAGTACATAATATTAGTGGGTGTCAATTCCCACTGGGGATTTTACCTATTTGGGTTTCCCCATAACCATATTGGTGTTATGTGTTGATTTCATGTTTCATGCTTATGTTGATATTCATTTCAATATTTAAGAATTCAAGTTTAGATTAAAGAATAAAGTAAAAAGATAAAATATAGTGAACACTGATTCACCCCCCCTCTCAGTGTTCCCATTCCTAACATCATTAGCATCATCATCATCATCATCATCATCATCATCATCATCATCATCATCATCATCATCATCATCATCATCATCGTCGTCATCGTCATTGTCATCATCATCATCATCATCGTCATCATCATCATCATCATCATCATCATCATCATCATCATCATCATCATCATCATCATCATCATCATCATCATCATCGTCGTCGTCGTCGTCATCGTTGTCATCATCATCATCATCGTCATCATCATCGTCATCATAATCATCATCATCGTCATCGTCGTCGTCATCATCATCATCATCATCATCATCATCATCATCATCATCATCATCATCATCATCATCATCATCATCATCGTCGTCGTCGTCATCGTCGTCGTCGTTGTTGTCATCATCATCATCATCATCATCATCATCATCATCATCATCATCGTCATTATCATCATCATCAGTAGCATCATCATCATCATATTCTTCTTATTCTTCAAGAAAATTTGCGTCAGGAACATTATTGACTAACTATGTTAGAAAGTAAAGTCCACCAGGATAACTGAGGGGGGGGGGGGGGGGGGGTGAATCAGTTATCAGATAATTATAACTTTTATCATCTTCAATAGAATTAAACCATATAAGTAATATAACTACCAACCATAGAAAGATATTCATACACAATGACACAATGACACAAGATATGTTGACTAGGGAACCTCTTGATCAAAGAGTAAACCCCGGTGGGAATGATGCCCACAAAAGATGCACTAATATGAATATTCCTTGTGAAAGGATGGACTCTATTAGGAGTCTTATGAAATACATTCATTACATATGAATCCTTGTTAGGAGATTTTGAATCCATGTTAAAAGATTCTAACCCTGTTAAGAGTTATGGAAGACAGAAGGACCCACTGCCCAAATAGCTTCAGGGTAAGATCACTGAACACATTGTCCAAATAATATTTTCATTACTCAATAGAATAATATGTTACCTCTTCTTTGATTGTGCCAAAGCACACTCTTTGTTACATCAGATCTCACTTTCAGATCTCTGTACTTTGCATGTCTTCCTTCACATATTCGCTTTCATACTTATCTTTTTTCTTCACTTCATGCATACAATACCACACATAACTACTACAACCATATATCAACAAGGAAATGTATTCCTTCCTTTATACCACACCCAAGTAATTAAAAATGAGTCGGCATCCAATTACAAAATAAAATTTTCCACACGCTACACCAAAATTACACAAAAATTGTTGGTTACCAAATGCAATAAATCTTCACTCGTGCGACCTCAAAGTCTGCACTGTCATCCACCTCACTAACAATGTGTCTCTAACTTCCCTTTAACTATGCAAAACTAGATTCCATCCTGATTAGGAGATATCATCCGATTTCCACAAACCATTATTTAGGAACACTACCTGAATACTTCTTCTACCAAAATGCTCATATCTTCCATGAATAAATGAATTACTACCTACGCTCTTAGCCATAGACATACAACATATCAAAGAGTGTAGCCTCAACATTGCATAGCTCAAACTATAATATCCCATGTGCGCTAATCAAAACTCTATCTGCTTCTCTGCAAATCTCTAGAAGGTCACTGTGTTGACATCAATGACAATCATAGTCATGAATGCAACAAAAATTGCTACAGAATGGATGCCAAACATTTATCATTCATTCCTAACAATCTCCCCCATTGGCATTGATGGCAACATAGATGAAAAAGATCCAATGTTCCAAAAAATCCAATACTGCAACACTGCTATTCTGAAAAACATTTTCAAGTCCTCTTCATCAATCAAATCTTGCTTAGCTATCCCTATTGACATCAAATATTGGTTTTTCATGTGCACTTCTCTGCCATTTACATCAATGACATAAATTTAAACACTATGTCAACAACAAATCAATGTCAAAAGAAACTGTTCAGAAAAATACATTCACTAGAGTCCTCATGACTCAACTTAGATGCACATACTCCCCCATAGAGGAAGTACCAACATCCAGTCTAGAAGAAAGATAAGGCTTATATACCACTAGATGGATGCAACTAGCTACATCACTTCTCGAAAGTAGGCTGGGGCATAACCCCAAGCATACCTCTCAAATACTCAAATGTATCCTTAGGAAAAGGCTTTGTGAATATATCTACTATCTGCTCCTTTGTACTTATGTACTCAAGTCTGACTTCTTTCTCAGCAACTTTCTCTCTTAGGACATGATATTTAATTTCTATATGCTTTGTCTTAGAATGTAATACATGATTCTTAGACATACTGACTATGCCGGTGTTGTCACAATGTATGACAACAGGTTCAAAAAACTTAATTCCAATATCCTTCAGCATTTGATTCATCCAAATTATTTGGTTACAATTATTTGCTACTACTACATATTCTTCTTCTGTTGTGCTTTGTGAGATACAATTCTGCTTCTTTCTTAGCCAGGAAACCAATCTTCCTCCAAGAAAAAATGCTCCACCAGTGGTGCTTTTCTTATCATCAACACTACCTCCCCAATTAGCATCTATATATGCACATAGGGTAAAATCATCATATTTTTCATACCAGAATCCATAATCCATTGTGCCTCTTAAACATCTCAGTATCCTCTTGACTGCTGCATAATGTGATTCTCTAGGTTCAGCTTGAAATCTTGCTACAATTCCAATTGAATGTGCTATATCTAGTCTTGTGTGTCAAGTACTACAATCCTCCAAGCATGGATCTATATTTCTTCTATTCCACTGTCGGTGTTTCATCTATGCTAGATAGTTTATGTCCAGTCACCATAGGTGTTCCAACTGGTTTACAGTTCTCCATTCCAAATATTTTCAACAAATCATTCAAATAATTTGTCTGACTTACAAAGATACCATCATTGTTCTATGTAATCTATAATCCCAAAAAGTATTTCATCTCACCAATCATACTCATTCCAAATTCAGTCTTCATTTCATCAACAAATTTGTCGCTAGCTTCATCTTCACCTCCAAAGATAATGTCATCAACAAAGATAACTATAACCAACAAACCATTTTCAATTTCTTTTGTGTATAGATTATGTTACAAAGTAGAGCCCACCAAGATAACTAAGAAGGAGGGGTGAATTAGTTATCAGATAATTATAACTTTTAACATCTTCAACAACATTTAACCATGTAAGCAATGCAATTACTAACCATACAAAGATATTCATACACAATGAAACAATAACACAAGATATGTTGACTAGGGAACCTCTTGATGAAAGAGTAAACCCTAGTGGGAATGATGCCCACAAAAGATGCACTAATATGAATATTCCTTGTGAGAGGATGGACTCTGTTAGGAGTCTTATGAAATACATTCAGTACATATAAATCCCTGTTAGGAGATTTTGAATCCCTGTTAAAAGATTCTAACCCTGTTAAGAGTTATGGAAGACAGAAGGACCCACTACCCAAACAGCTTCAGGGTAAGATCACTAAACATAATGTCCAAATAGCCTTAATATTATTCAAAAGAATAATATGAAATATGTTACCTCCTTACTGTGCCAAATTGCACTTACTACTACATCAGATCTCAATTCTAGATCTCTGTACTTCGCATATCTTCCTTCACAACTTTGCTATCATACTTAGCTCTATTCTTCACTTAATGCATACCGCATCACATATCATCAGTACATCTTCATCTAACAACAAGTAAATACATTCCTTTCTTTATACCACACTCAAATAATTAACAATGAGTCGGCACACAATTACAAAATAAAAGTTTCCATACGCTACATCAAAATTACATAAAACTGTGGGCTTCCAAATGTAATATCTCTTCACTCGTGTGACCTCGAAGTTTGCACTATGAACCATGTCACCATCAATGTGTCTCAAAATTCCCTTTAACTACACAAAACCATATTCCATCCTGATTAGGAGATATCATCTGATTTTCACAAACCGCTACTCAGGAACACTGCCTAAATACTGCTTCCACCAAAATGCTCATAACTAATATGAGTAAATGAATTAATGTATGTGCTCTTAACCATAGACATATAACATATCAAAGATTATAACATCAATATCACATAGCTCCAACTACAATATCCCATGTGCGCTAATCAAAACACTATCTGGTTCTCTGCTAGTCTCCAGAAGATCACTGTGTTGACATCAATGACAATCATAGTCATGAATGCAACAATAATTGCTACAGAATGACTGCCAACATCCAGCATTCATTCCTAACAATCTCCCCCATTGGAATTGATGGAAACATAGATGAAAAACATCCAATGTTCCAAAAATCCAATACTACTACACAACTGCTTCAAATCCTCTTCATCAGTTAAATCTTGCTTCGTTATCCTATTAAGTTTTCTCCAACAGATGGTACATAGGGTTTTTCATGTACACTTCTCCCCCATTGACATCAATGATAGAAATTTCATCACTATGTCAACAACAACTCAATGTCAAAAGACACTATTTTAGAAAATACATTCACAAGAGTCCTAATGACTTAGCTTAGATACACATACTCCCCCATAGAGGAAGTACCGACATCCAATCTAGAAAAAGATAGAGCTCATATACCACTGGATGGATGAAATCAACTGCATCATTACTCAAAAGTAGGTTGGGGCATAACCCCAAGCATACCTCTCAGATACTCAAATGTATCCTTAGGAAAAGGCTTTGTAAATATGTTTGCTATCTGTTCCTTTATGCTTATGTACTCTAGTCTGACTTCTTTCTCAGCAACTTTCTCTCATACAACATGATACTTGATCTCTATATGCTTAGTTTTAGAATGCAATACAAGATTCTTAGATATACTGACTGTGCTGGTGTTGTCACAATGTATGATAACATGTTCAACAAACTTAATTCCAATATCCTTCAACATCTGCTTCATCCAAATTATCTAGTTACAATTGTTTTCTGCTGCTACATATTCTGCTTCTGCTGTACTCTGTGAAATACAATTATCCTTCTTTCTCAACCATCAAACTAATCTTCCTCCAAGAAAAATGGCTCCACCACTGGTGCTTTTCTTCTCATCAACACTACCTCCCCAATCAGCATCTCTATATGCACATAGGGTAAAATCATTAGATTTTTCATACCACAATCCATAGTCCATTGTGCCTCTTAAATATCTCAATATTCTCTTTACTGCTGCATAATGTGACTCTCTAGGTTCAACTTGAAATCTTGCTACCATTCCAATTGAATGTTGTATATCCGGTCTAGTGTGTGTTAAGTATTGTAATCCTCCAATCATGGATCTGTATTTCTTCTGCTCAACTAATGGTGTTTCATCTTTTCTCGATAGTTTGTGTCCTGTAACCATAGGTGTTCCAACTGGTTTATAGTCCTCCATTCCAAATATTTTCAACAAATCATTCAAGTACTTTTTCTAGCTAACAAAGATACCATCATTGTTTTATGTTATCTATAATCCCAAAATGTATTTCATCTCACCATTCATGCTCATTTCAAATTCAGTCTTCATTTCATCAACAAATTTGTCACTAGCTTCATCTTCTCCTCCAAAGATAATGTCATCAACAAAGATAACTATAACTAACAATCCATTTTCAATTTCTTTTGTGTACAAATTACTATTTGTTGTTCATTTAGTAAATCCCAATTTCAACAAATACTTATCCAATCTAGCATACCAAGTTCTAGGTGCTTACTTTAGTCCATATAATGCTTTCTTCAGTTTACATACCATATCTCCTTCTTGAGTCAAAGGAAAACCTTCAGGCTACTCAATGTAGACTTCTTCTTCCAATTCACCATTCAGAAATGCGGACTTTACATCCATTTGATACACTTTGAATTTCTTAAAAGCTACATCAGCCAAAAAAATTCTTACTACTTCAAGTCTTGCTACTAGTGCAAAGGTTTCTTCATAGTCAATTCCTTCTTGCTGCGAGTATCCTTTACATACTAATCTTCCTTTGTTTCTTACTACTTCTCCTTGTTCATTCATCTTATTTTTGAATACCCATTTAGTTCCAATCACATTCTTGTCTTTAGGTCTAGGAACCAATTCCCATGTCTTGTTCTTTTTAATTTGATCTAGTTCTTCTTTCATAGCATTAATCCAATGTTCATCTTCACAAGCTTCACTAGTAGATTTAGGTTCAATTTGAGAAATCAAACATAAATGTACCTTATTTCTAGTCATAACTCCTCTATTAAAACTTCCAATAACTTGTTCAATAGGATGATGTCTAGATAGATACCTATTCGGTGTCATAGTCACAGATCTTGCTTCAACTGTAGATTCTTCTTTGGTTTCTTCTCTGGTTTCTTCTATAGTATGATTCTCATTCAACAATTCACTATCAATTTCATAGAATAATTTAGTAGTTTCAATGTTAGGTTGAGGATTAGCTTCTTCATCAGATTCATAATCAAGCATTCTTTCCCGAATTTTAAACTTCTCATCAACTTTAACAATTGCGCTCTCAACAATAGTTTTTGTTCTGTTATTGTAACATCTATATGCTCTGCTCTTCAATTATAGTCCTTTCATTCTTTGTAATCAACCAATAGCCTAGTCCTAAACACAATATATGTGTCTTCATCTTTTCCTTCCAACTGTCAAAATTTACTCCATCAAACTTAGGGCTTTCTTTCCTAAAATTCACCATGGATCTCCTTAAGCTGTTAAACTTTCCTTTCAAGGACCTGTCACTTGTTAGCTTGTGGTGACTAATCAGGAAAGTACTATCCAGGAAAGTACTATACATTTTTTTGAGGCCGACTACTTTTCGGTTATTTGGGCTGACTACTTATAACTCATTCTAACCCTAAAGCGGGAAAATATTGTATAATATGACTTAGGGTTAGGGATTTTTCATTATGTATGATTTTAGTACTTGCGGTAGAATTGGGCTGTAAGGGATTACGGATTGTAATCAGGTTGTAATCACTGGATAATAATAATATTGGACTCGCTGTTGGTGGATGTAGCCCAGGGATTGGGTGAACCACGTTAAATTTGTGTGTCTTGTGTTCTATTCTGTGTGGTTTATTATTTTCTGATATTAGTTATATTTGCACATAATTATTATTTCTGCCTTGTTAATCCTAACAAGTGGTATCAGAGTGAGGTTATTTCGTTTGTTCTTTTATCTATTCTCTGAAGCAGGTCTCACGAGTTAATGGGAGAGTCTCTTGGTTAAGTGGGAGAAATGGCAGACGAGGGTAGGGTGAAGGTTGATAAGTTTAATGGGTAGAACTTTCAGTTATGGAAGATGCAAATGGAGGATTATCTCTATCAGAAGGATCTATGGCGACCACTAGAGGGAGTAGCCAAGAAAGAGCAATCAATGTCTCAGGAGGATTGGGATATTTTGGATAGGAAGGCACTGGGGAGTATTTGTCTATGCCTGGCACAATCGGTGGCATTCAATATTACTGAAGCAAAGACAGCTAAAGATCTGATGGAAACCCTAGCGAAGTTGTATGAAAAGCCTTCAGCTTCAAACAAGGTATTTCTTATGAAGCGTTTATTTAATATGAAAATGGTAGAAGGTGGATCAGTTACAGATCATTTGAATGAGTTTAATATAGTTACAAGTCAATTAACCTCAGTTAAAATTACTTTTGATGAAGAGGTTAGGGCTCTCTTGATTTTGTGTTCTTTGCCAGAAAGCTAGAATGGCTTGGTAATGGCTGTTAGTAATTCTATTTCTGGTTCTAATACCCTAAAGTATGATGATGTTATTGGTGTTATATTGAGTGAGGAAATTCATAGGAAAAGCTCAGGGGCATCCACATCGGGTAGTGTATTGAGCACAGAAAGCAGAGGCAGAACAAGAGATAGAGGAAACAACTCTGGAAATCATGGGAAATCAAGAGGAAAATCAAAGGGAAAGAGGTCCGAATCTAAAGGGCCAAATGATTGCTGGTACTGTGGAAAACCAGGTCATAAGAAGAAAGATTGTTGGTCTCAGAAGAAAGATCAAGGAGACAAAAATGATGGAAACAAGGAGGCAAATGTGGTAAGTAACAAATCTGAGGAGGATGCTTTGCTCTTGTCCTTAGAAAGTATTGATGATTCATGGGTTTTAGATTTTGGGGCTTCATTTCATGCTACACCCCATAGAAGTTATTTTGTTGATTATGTCCAAGGGGATTTTGGGCTAGTTTATTTGGGAGATAATGAACCCTGTCAGATTGTTGGAAAGGGAAAAATTAAGATTAAGTTGCAGAATGGGAATCATTGGCTACTACAAGAGGTAAGACATGTTCCAAGGCTGAGTAGGAATTTAATTTCATCAGGGTGATTGGGTGATGAGGGTTGCACAGTTACTTTTAATGATAAAAATTGGAAGGTTTCAAAAGGTTCCTTAGTAGTAGCAAAAGGTGTGAAAGTAGGCACCTTATATCTTTGTACAGGTCATACTGTTCCTTCTACTTTAATTGTTTCAGAAGATAATGAATGTTCAGGAACAGTGGCTGCAGTTGAGCAGGAAGAACATCAAACTGTTGCTGTAGATTCTGACACAGCACTGTGGCACAACAGACTCGGGCACATGAGTGAAAAAGGTATAAAATTACTTCATTCAAAGAAAGTTTTACCTGGTCTGAAATGTGTCAATATGGATTTTTGTGAAAGTTGTGTTTATGGAAAACAAAAGAGAGTTAGTTTTGTGAAGAGTGGGAAGGAAAAGAAAAATGAGAGATTAGAGCTTGTGCATACAGATGTATGGGGACTAGCTCAGGTATCTTCCCTTGGTGGCTCTCTGTATTATGTTACATTTATAGATGATGCAACAAGAAAAGTATGGATTTATTTCCTTAGACAGAAATCTGATGTATTTCAAACTTTTAAGAAATGGAAATGCTTGGTTGAGAATGAGGCTAGTAAAAAGTTAAAATGTCTCAGATCTGATAATGGTGGTGAGTATTACAGCACAGAATTTGAAGAATATTGTTCCTCTAATGGTATTCATAGGCAGAAAACTGTACCAAGGACTCCACAAAAAAATGGAGTGGCTGAACGCATGAATAGGACAATAATGGAGCATGCAAGGAGTATGAGGTTGCATGCTAGGCTGCCTAAAAATATGTGGGCAGAGGCAGTGAACACTGCTGTTTATTTAATCAATAGAGGCCCCTCTACTCCTTTGGACTGTGGTATTCCAGAGGAAGCATGGAGTGGTAAGAAGGTGAGTTATTCTTTTCTCAAAACCTTTGGTTGTGAAGCTTTTGCACTTATAGATTATGAAAATAGAACCAAGCTGGAAGCTAAGTCAAAGAAATGTGTATTTGTTGGGTATGGAATTGATGAATTTGGTTATAGGCTTTGGGATTTTGAAAATCATAAAATTGTAAGAAGTAGGGATGTCATATTCAATGAGAAAGTATTGTACAAAGATCTGTTGCTGCAGCATGAGAAGAAAGAAAATGACTATGTAGTACTGGATGATACTCCACAAGTTCATGCTCCAGTAGTTCCTTATGCTCCGCAACAACAACAACAACAAATACCACACACCCCAGTGAGTGTTAGATGGTTAGCAAGGCTAAGTAGACCTCCAGAAAGATTTTCTCCATCTTTGTATTCTATTTTGTTAACAGATGCTGGTGAACCTGAATGTTATACTGAAGCTATGCAGGTGGATACAAAGCTTCAGTGGGAGTCTGCAATGATAGATGAAATGGACTCTTTGCTGACAAATCAGACATGGGATTTATGTAAGTTACCTGCAGGTAAAAGGGCTTTACAGAATAAATGGGTTTACAGGATAAAAGAAGAGGATGGAGGTACGAAAAGATTTAAAGCCAGATTAGTCGTAAAAGGATTTGGACAGAAACATGGTATTGATTTTGATGAGATATTTTCTCCAGTTGTTAAAATGACTTCTATTCGTACTGTTTTAAGTATTGTGGCTACTGAAGATTTGCATTTAGAGCAGCTTGATGTTAAAACAACTTTTCTTCATGGTGATTTGGATGAAGAAATATATATGGTTCAGCCACAAGGATTTGAGGTCAAGGGTAAGGAGAATTTGGTGTGCAGATTGTAGAAAAGTTTATATGGCTTGAAGCAAGCACCTCGGCAATGGTATATTAAATTTGACACTTTTATGAATGGGCATGGATATAGTCGGTGTCATTCTGACCATTGTGTTTATTTTAAGAGGTTGGATGATGACAGCTACATTATTTTATGTTTATATGTTGATGATATGCTTGTAGCTGGGTCTAACATGAATCACATTAAGGGGTTGAAACAACAGTTAGCACAATCTTTTGCTATGAAGGATTTGGGGGCAGCAAAACAAATCCTTGGTATGAAAATTTGTAGAGATAGGAAAAATAGGAAATTGTCTCTATCTCAGGCTGATTATATTGAGAAGGTGTTGCAACGTTTCTCTATGGAAAATGCCAAAGCTGTCAGCACACCTTTGCCTGGTCATTTGAAATTGACTAAGGATATGTGTCCCAAGACACCAGAAGAAGAGACTAAAATGTCTAAGGTACCTTATGCTTCAGCTGTAGGGAGCTTAATGTATGCTATGGTATGTACTAGACCAGATATTGCACACACAGTGGGAGTCGTTAGTCATTATATGAGTAACCCTGGTATTGAGCATTGGAATGCAGTCAAATGGATTCTCAGATATTTGAGAGGCACATCTAGTCAGTGTTTACACTTTGGGGGTTCTACTACTACTGTACAAGGCTATGTTGACTCAGATTTGGTAGGAGATATAGATAGCAGGCGGAGTACTACAGGTTATATATTTACTGTTGGTGGGACAGCAGTGAGTTGGATTTCTCGACTAAAAAAGGTGGTTGCTTTATCCACTACAGAGGCAGAGTATGTTGCTGCTACAGAGGTAGCCAAGGAGATGATATGGCTTCAATTCTTCATGGAAGAATTGGGACATCCACAAAAGGATAATTTTCTACATACAGATAGCCAAAGTGCCATTCATCTTGCAAAGAATTTTGCTTTGCACTCAAAGAAAAAACACATACAGTTGCGGTACCATTTCATTCGATCAGTTTTGGATGATGGATAGTTAAGGCTGGAAAAGATTCATACTGATGATAATCTAGCAGATATGTTTACAAAGGTAGTCACAAGGGAGAAGTTGAACTCATGTTCAGCTTCAGTTGGTCTTCTAGACTAAACAAAATAAAGGAACAACTGAGTCCAAGGTGGTTCAATCCAGTGGGAGCCTCATGTGGGTAGCGGTATTGCTACAGGATCAGTCTCCAAGTGGGAGGTTTTTTAGTCTAGTGTGGATACTGATCAGTCACCAAGTGGGAGATTGTTAGCTTGTGGTGACTAATTAGGAAAGTACTATCCAGGAAAGTACTATACATTTTTTTGAGGCCGACTACTTTTCGGTTATTTGGGCCGACTACTTATAACTCATTCTAACCCTAAAGCAGGAAAATATTGTATAATATGGCTTAGGGTTAGGGATTTTTCATTATGTATGATTTTAGTACTTGTGGCAGAATTGGGCTGTAAGGGATTACAGATTGTAATCAGGTTTTAATCACTGGATAATAATAATATTGGACTCGCTGTTGGTGGATGTAGCCTAGGGATTGGGTGAACCACGTTAAATTTGTGTGTCTTGTGTTCTATTCTGTGTGGTTTATTATTTTTTGATATTAGTTATATTTGCACATAATTGTTATTTCTACCTTGTTAATCCTAACACCACTCTGATACCAATTATTTGAAAGTAAAGTCCACCAAGATAACTAAGAGGGGGGGTGAATTAGTTATCAGATAATTATAAATTTTAACATCTTCAACAACATTTAACCATGTAAGCAATGCAATTAATAACCATACAAAGATATTCATACACAATGAAACAATAACACAAGATATGTTGACTAGGGAACCTCTTGATCAAAGAATAAACATCAGTGGGAATGATGCCCACAAAAGATGCACTAATATGAATATTCCTTGTGAGAGGATGGACTCTATTAGGAGTCTTGTGAAATACATTCAGTACATATAAATTACTATTAGGAGATTTTGAATCCCTGTTCAAAGATTCTAACCCTGTTAAGAGTTATGGAAGACAAAAGGACCCACTGCCCAAATAGCTTTAGGGTAAGATCACTAAACACACTATCCAAATAACCTTAATATTATTCAAAAGAATAATATGAAATATGTTACCTCCTTATTGTGCCAAACTACACTTACTACTACATCATATCTCAATTCCAGATCTCTGTACTTCACATATATTCCTTCACAACTTTGCTATCATACTTAGCTCTATTCTTCACTTCATGCATACCGCATCACATATCATCACTACGTCTTCATATAAAAATAAGGAAATACATTCCTTTCTTTATAGCACACTCAAATAATTACAAATGAGTTGGCACACAATTACAAAATAAAAGTTTCCATACGCTACATCAAAATTACACAAAACTATCATCTTCCAAATGCAATATCTCTTCACTCATGCAACCTCGAAGTTTGTGCTATGAACCACATCACCATGAATGTGTCTCAAACTTCCCTTTAACTACATAAAATTAGATTCCATCCCAATTAGGAGATATCATCTGATTTTCACAAACCGCTACTTGGGAACACTACCTGAATACTGCTTCCACCAAAATATTCATAACTAATATGAATAAATGAATTATTGTTTGTGCTCTTAACCATAGACATATAACATATCAAAGAGTATAACCTCAACATCACATAGCTCCAACTACAATATCCTACGTGCACTAATCAAAACATTGTCTGCTTCTCTGCTAGTCTCCAGAAGATCACTGTGTTGACATCAATGACAATCATAGTCATGAATGCAACAACAACTGCTACAAAATGACTGCCAACATCCAACATTCATTCCTAATAGATTACTATCAGGTGTTCCTTTAGTAAATCCCAACTTTAACAAATTCTTATCCAGTCTTGCATACTAAGTTCTAGGTGCTTGTTTAAGTCCATATAATGCTTTCTTTAGTTTACATACCATATCTCCTTCTTGAGTCAAAGGAAAACCTTCAGGATGCTAAATGTAGACTTCTTCTTCCAATTCTCCATTCAAAAATTCTGACTTCACATCCATCTGATATACTTTGAATTTCTTGTAGGATGCATAAGCCAAAAACATTCTTACTACAATTCTTGCAACAGGTGTAAAGGTTTCTTCATAGTCAATTCCTTCTTATTGTGAGTAACCCTTACATACCAATCTTGCTTTGTTTCTTACTACTTCCCCTTGTTCATTCATCTTGTTTCTCAATACCCATTTAGTTCCAATAACATTCTTGTCTTTAGGTCTAGGTACCAATTCCCATGTCTTGTTCTTTTCGATCTGATCTAGTTCTTCTTTCATAGCATTAGTCCAACTTTCATCTTTACAAGCTTCATTAGTAGTCGTAGGTTCAATTTGAGAAATCAAACATAAATGTACCTTATTCTGAGTCAGAACTCCTCTGTCCAAACTTCCAATAACTTGTTCAATATGATGATGCCTTGATAGATACTTGTTCAGTGTCATAGTCTCAGATCTTGCTTCAACTGTAGATTCTTCTCTAGATTCCTCTTTGGTTTCTTTAGCATGACTTTCATTCAACAATTCACTATCAGTCTCATAGAATAACTCAATATTTTCAGTGTTAGGCTTAGGATGAGCTTCTCCATCAGATTCATAATCAAGCTCATTCTTTCCTGAATTTTGAACTTTTCATCAACTTTAACATTTGCGCTCTCAACAATAGTTTTAGTTCTCTTGTTTTAATATCTATTTTCTTTTCTCTTCAAAGAATATCCAAGAAAAATACCTTCATCACTTCTAGGATCAAACTTTCCAATATCATCATCTCTCTTTATATAACACTTGCTTCCAAAAATTCTAAAATACTTAACTGAGGGTGCACGTCCAAACCATAATTCATAAGGTGTCTTGTCTATGTCTGCTCTAATTTGTACTCTGTTCATTGTGTACACTATTGTGTTCACTGCTTCTCTCTAGAATATCTTCACCAAATCATTCTCAAATAACATAACTCTTGGTACTTCAGTTACTGATCTATTTCTTCTTTCTGCAATTCCATATGGTTCAGGTGTTCTAGGGGCTGAATATTGTCTCTTAATGCCATTTTCTTCACAAAAGGTGTTAAACTCTCTAGAAGTAAATTCTCCACCTCTATCAGATCTTAAACATTTAATCTTCATTCCAGATTCATTTTCAACTTTATTCTTAACAATCTTAAACTTATCAAATGCTTCCGATTTTTCTTTAAGAAATGCAATCCACATCATTCTTGTAAAATCATCAACAAGAATCATAAAATACCTTTCTCCATAAAATCCTCTAGTCCTAGTAGGACCACTCAAATCTGTATGAACAATCTCTAGCTTTTCTATAGATGTAAACTTCTTACTGGGAAAAGAACTTCTCTTTTGTTTAGCCATTACACATTCTTTGCAAATCATGTTAGTAGGCTTCATAATTTTAGGCAAATCTCTTACTGCAAGTGTTGTACTTACTTTCACAATGTTATCAAAGTTTATATGACAAAACCTTCTATGCCATAACCAACTATCATCAATCTTAGTAATCAAACATGTCATCTTAGTAGGATTCAACTGAAACACATTACCTCTGGTTCTAGATCCAGTTCCAATCAGATTTCCATCTTTATCCTTTATCACACAAGTTTTCTCATTAAACCAAACTTGATATCCCTTATCAACTAACTGGCCAACACTCAAAAGATTATTTTTTAATCCTTCCACAATGTAGACATCATTAGTATTAGTCTTTCCATCAAGAGTGATAGATCTTATACCTTTAATCAAACAAGGTGCATTGTTTCCAACTCTAACAACTCCTCCATCATATTCATTAAAATTTATGAACTTTTTCATGTCTCCAGTCATATGATGTGAATAACCACTATCTATAATCCAATCAGCTTTCTTTTCAACTTGAGAAACTAAGGATTTTTCTTCCTTAACATCAGTTTCAGGACTTTCTTCTTTAATAGCTGCAAATCCTATGTCATCATTATTCTTAGTATCACTTTGACTTAAAGTTCTTTCAATACTAGCTTCAAGATCTTCATCATTAGTATAATAAAATTCCTTAGATCTTCTATGTTTGAAATTACTTCTATACTTTTTAACTCTCTTAGGAAATTTAGATGCAAAATGACCATATTCTTGACAAGTCCAACATTTAAATATTTTCTTACCATCTGGTTCTCTTTTCACAAGCAAAGAAATACCTTCTTCAATCTTCTTGTCTTCTTCATTTCTAGATCTGTTTCTACCAACATAATCTCCACTCACACTGATGCTTCTCAAAAAGGTAGAGTGAACACTAAGAGCATTGAATGTTGTCTCCATTCTAGGTAAGTCTCCTGATAATCTCAGGTTCATTTCTACTTCTTCCAATCTTCCAAGAAGAGTCTCTCTTGTAAAGCTAGTAGTACAAGGTATAACTTGTTCAATCATCTGTGTTGTTGGCTTAAATATAGGGGTCAATGTCCTCAGAATTTTCCATATCACTTCATTCTCTATCTTTGTTCCTCCACAAGATTTTATGCCTGTAATAATCTTTGACATTCTAACAATATAGATTCTAATAGATTCATCTTCCAACATTACTATATCTTCAAATGCATATCCAATTATGTAATCTAACTCTTTTTGCATGTTCATCACCTTCAAAAGTAGAGTGTAAAGCTTTCCAAATTTCATGAGATTTTTTTAAACATTTTACTTGACTATACTGATTCTCTGGAAGGGCTATCAAGAGTGCTTCTCTTGCAAGTATGTTACACATGAATAGATCTCTCTCATCAGTAGTACATGTTTCAAGATTGTCCTCTTCAATGATAGTCTTATCATTCTTTGTAATCAACTAATAACCTAGTCCTAAACATAGTAGGTGTGTCTTCATCTTTTCTTTCTAGCTATCAAAATTTACTCCATCAAACTTAGGGCTTTCTTTCCTAAAATTTTCCATGGATCTCCTTAAGATGTTAAACTTCTTCTTCAAGGACCAATCGCTCTGATACCAATTGTTAGAAAGTAAAGTCCACCAAGATAACTAAGAGGGGTGGGGTGAATCAGTTATCAGATAATTATAACTTTTATCATCTTCAACAACATTAAACCATATAAGTAATATAACTACCAACCATAGAAAGATATTCATACACAATGACACAATGACGCAAGATATGTTGACTAGGGAACCTCTTGATCAAAGAGTAAACCCCAGTGGGAATGATGCCCATAAAAGATGCACTAATATGAATATTCCTTGTGAAAGGATGGACTCTATTAGGAGTCTTATGAAATACATTCAGTACATATGAATCTATGTTAGAAGATTTTGAATCCCTGTTAAAAGATTGTAACCCTGTTAAGAGTTATGGAAGACAGAAGGACCCACTGCCCAAACAACTTCAGGGTAAGATCACTGAACACACTTTCCAAATAATCTTTGCATTACTCAATAGAATAATATTTTACCTCTTCTCTAACTATGCCAAACCACACTCTTTGTTACATCAGATCTTACTTTCAGATCTTTGTACTTCGCATGTTTTCCTTCACATATTTGCTTTCAGACTTAGGTCTTTTCTTCACTTCATGCATACAATACCACACATAACTGCTAAAACCATATATCAACAAGGAAATACATTCCTTCCTTTATAACACACTCAAGTAATTACATATGAGTCAACATGCAATTACAAAATAAAAGTTTCCACACGCTACACCAAAATTACACAAAAACTATCGGCTACCAAATGTTGTAAATCTTCACTCATGCGACCTCAAAGTCTACACTATCATCCAAATCACTAAAAATGTGTCTCTAACTTCCCTTTAACTATGCAAAACCTGATTCCATCTCAATTAGGAGATATCATCCGATTTCCACAAACCACTATTCAAGAATACTACCTAAATACTACTTCTACCAAAATGCTCATATCTTCCATGAATAAATGAATTACTATCTATGCTCTTAACCATAGACATAAAACATATCAAAGAGTGTAGCCTCAACAATGCATAGCTCAAACTACAATATCCCATGTGCGCTAATCAAAACTCTATCTTCTTCTCTGCAAATCTCCAGAATGTCAGTGTGTTGACATCAATGACAATCATAGTCATGAATGAAACAACAACTAGTATAGAATGGCTGCCAAACATTTAGCATTCATTCCTAACAAATTGTCGTTCATGATCATCATCTACATCATCTTCTAGTTGTTCACAATCTTCTTCTTCCATCGCATTAAACCTCATCGACCTTCCTCTTAGATCATGTCTAACAATAAATGACGAACTTGATTTATGTGGAACCTCTGAGTAGAATATCTTCTCACATTGGCTTGGAAGAACACAGTGCTCATCCCCAACTGGCTCAAACCACCTTGTATTAATCATTGGAAATCCATTTTCATGTTCAATAATAGTTGTATCAGGATCATTTTCATTAAGTTGTAGCCAGTACCATTTGATGACGAAGAGAACTAATCTGAAGGAGTTAAAGTCATGCTCAAGTATATCATCCAAAATTCCATAGTATCAATTTTTAGAATCTCAAGCATGTAAATCATTTCTAGATGAAATATTAGTTACCTGAAAGACTGAATTTATCCTAGAATCACAAGTTTTATTTGTGTCATGTCATGCCCCGCAAGGGAACCAGGAAAGATAGCAAATATTCTCTTTAGAAAATAAAACCTAAGTAACGAATTATGAAATTTTTTTGAAATAGTAAAATATTTGCATGAACAATCCATAAACATCATTTAACTTACAATCTTTCCAAGGTTCCCTTGTCATGCCCAAAACTAGGGCTAAACACACACACAATTTTTTTTTCTTTTATAAGACTTAATTCCATAATAACACAACCATAGATACTCAACCCTAAGGGATAACCTCCATAAAATAATAATTCAATAAGGTTCTTACAATAAGGTAGGAGGGTTTGATCCCTAAGGACAATTTTACTAGAAAGGTGCACTAGCCAATGAAGATACTGTATAAATATGTTACCATCCTGAGCTTATATGTACAGTGATGCATATATACATATAATATCATTTGATAATATATATATATATATATATATATATATATATATATATATATATATATATATATATATATATATATATATATATATATATATATATATATATATATATATATATATATATATATATATATATATATATATATATATATATATATATATATATATATATATATATACTTATCCTAATTGGTTAAGGGATAAGACTCAACATTGTAAATTATCTTTCGATATCCTAGGTTTACAAGTGTACCTAGGAACAGGACGTTTGTAAATAAATGGGGTTGAAAGAATTAATGAGTATGATCTCTTTGGTTAAATTCATAGCCTCTAGAGATCAATTTTCAATGTAAGCAAATTACAACTCTCGAAATACTAAATTATAAAACATTAATATCTCTACTAGGATATTTTACCAAGGATAATTGACTACTACTAAGTTTTTTAATCCTAAGATATAGATGATAACAATCACAAAATAAATAAAAACAAGTTAAAAATTATCCTTTAGAATAAAATCCTCTAATAGGATAAAATTAATTTACTAAAACTTTTTCTAAAAAAATTGTGCAAAAACAAACTTTATTTCTCACAAGATAATTAATCATAAATTTAATTCCTTTAAACAAAAGTTTCTAATTTCCACATTTCCCAATTTTAAAGAAACTAAAAAAAAGTAATTACATCAAAGGAAATATTGTGTCTATAATGATCCCACAAATCTAGGGAATATCTAGATGACAATAGAGGAAACAACCAATTTTGAAAAATACTTAATTAATGGAAGAAATTTTAGTTTCTATTTGTGAAGGAAAAATCTAGAAGAAACCCTAATCTAACATTTTCTATAAAGAACTTTCTTATTCATTAGCTCCAAGATTTTTATTTTCTTTTCATAATTAACTCTGCACAAGTTCATGGAGGCCATGCCATGCAATTTTCTACAGCAATTCATTTAGCCAAACACATGAATGAGTACACCCAAGTGTGCACACATTCATGTGCAGGCTCAATGAATTACTTGGGATTGCACCAGGAGGACATGCAAGTCTAGAGGTATTCATCACAGGCTCCACTTGAATGTGATTCACCTTGCTATGAACACATTCCTGTGTAGACGTGGATAACTACCTAGACTACACACGGAACTCTTCATCCATTTTATTTTATCAATAAAAGATAGGATATTTTCTTTTTGTTTTTTTATTATCGTTTATAAAAACTACTCTGTACTACTATAGATTTTTCTCTCTTGTTCCTAAATAATATTAAACTCTTGTTTTATTAAAAGATGGGTACATAAATAGATTATCCTCATTGGTCATTATTATAATATTTTTTTTTAAAGTTATTAATTTACATGCATATATAAATTTTCTTTTTACCAAATACTAAGCAATATTAACATTCACATATTACAATGTTAATGACTCCACTTAATATCTTTTTATTTATAAAAATAATATCGAAGTGCATTATAATGATGAAAATAAAAGAAATTAAGGATAACAGATTTATATGTATGATTATTATTATATATTCGTTGATATATATAATAATAATTATATATATATATATATATATGCCTAAAATATTGTTTTGTTTTAGTACATATATTATTATATATATAAATATATTGTAAGAATAAACAAAATAATATATATATATATATATATATATATATATATATATATATATATATATATATATATATATATATATATATATATATATATATATATATATATATATATATATATATATATATATATATATATATATATATATATATATATATATATATATATATATATATATATATATATATATATAGAGTTTAGTGAAAATAATGATATAACATAAATGTTTAGGTACCATCACTAATTTTAAAGAGGCACATTAAGCTAGGCATATTATTCCATAAGAAAGATTAAAATTTTCTAAAATTAAGCCTCTACAATGAATATAGTCCTAAATTTATAGACTTTCATAGAATATCAATCCATTTTATATTTTTTTTTAATACTTTGTAACAAGGATTTAAAAAGATTTCACTATTTTAAAGCATTTACACAATCTTTAAATCCACACCAAATTAATATTTAAATCAGAATTTAAACAACTATTCCATCTTCATAAACCAGTACTCAAGAAACTTCTACAATAAATAAAGATTTATAACCTATTATAAAAGAGAGTATCTCTGTATACACACCAAATCAAATTACATTATTTTTATTATTTGAAGTGAACACAACCTTTATATTGCATAGATTTCAACATCCAGATTACCAATTCAGTTAATCAAATGATTATAACTATCTTTACATCATCCAACATTGTTAACATTAACACTTCTTTGAGAACATAACAGAATCATACAATTATCTTCCTTGAGATAATCATGAAGGAATATAGTTTAACGTTACATCCATTACAAGCATATGCTATGGTAGGCTTATTACATAGCCAATGTTTAAAACAACATTTATGAGGTTCGTAACCCTTCAACAAGATATATGCACAATACAATTCCCAACATGTCACTTGAATTTCTTGAAACCAGCAAGTTGTTCCATTTCCAAGAAAAATCTGCAAAACAACAACTGGCCATGGAGGCTCACCTCCCAACATTAGGCCATTACATGGACACCCCCGAGCTAGGGGAAAACTTGGATGGATAAGGGGTAACGACACCATGCAAACATTACACACATACAATTACAATACAAAATTTGAAGAACACCAAATTCCCTTCTTGTGGCTTTCACAACAGGACCTCACTGGTCTCCTGTAGGGGTGAAGGTGGAACTGACAATCTAGGAGATGGCCCCAATGCAAAAATATAAATACAGCCTTCGTCAAGGCTTAAAATATACATGCCTTCACAAGGCCATGTAACATAGACATACTAAACACACACTTATACCTCCCAACAAAATGCACATAAAGGCACATGGTCACCCATACAACCATGCTTTCTCCCCTTCCTATGCAGAGGAAGGAATCTCCACTAGAAGGTAATCCCAACTTGTCCCCTTCACCCATCAAGGCTCTCTTCCCTCCCAAGGGTGAGTTTAGCCTTGCACAATTCCCCAAGAAACATTACACAATAGAAAATTCACAATACATAAGACATGAAGACACTCAAATACAGATTTCTTACACAAGTCCATCATGAGTAAAGTAAAATGACATAACAACAAAGTAAATAAAAAGAGGTTTCATGACCCAACCTTGGTCCAAGCTTTTGGCAAGATGTTGAGAAGAGCTTTTCCAACAATCCTCCTCTTTTGCAATCCAATTCCAAAATCCTCCAAGAACTCAAATCAAACTCCCAAGACTTCACAATTTCACAAGTCTCCAAAAGTTGGAGAGTGGGCAATTGCCCAACAATTTTCCCTCCATCCCCTTAAGAAGACAAACCAAACCTAAGAGGGAAAATTCAAAATTCAAAATCCAGAGTGGTTCTTCCAATTTTCGTCACTATTCAAAGGGGCATCTTTTGGAATGGAAAAATAGTCAAAATTCATCATACTAGTCAAAATTTGACTCCCAACATATGACACCACTATGGGGTATCCTATTTTTAACCTCCACTAACATAAATGACCATTTAAACCCATTCAAAAGACCACTCAAAGCATGAATCCGAAAATGAAAGAGAATCCATTCATGACACCCTAAAATTAGAGACCACTACACACACTAAATACTTGGTCATGCCAACTCACGAGACATGTGTGAATTGACACCACAATAACTCACATGACAGCAATACACATGACATGCCTAGTATAATAATAATGAAGTGAAAATAAACATAATACTACAATTATCATTCATACATCACTTTACAAAATTAACACTTCACAATGAGGTTAATTTCTCCCTTCAGAGATAACCTTGGCTTAACAGGGTTTTCACAATTTATCCATCTTTAATTTCCCCAAAATTTCCATGGCCTTACCTGCACACTTGACAAAGCATCAGTAGCTCATGAAAAGTTAAATATCATATACATATACATGAAATTAAAATACATCAAAATCACATTCTGATTCATCACAATTTATAATTGCATCACATAATAATTCACAACATTTCAACATCAATATTGCAATTCTAAAGCACATAAAGTTAGGATTAACATGATGCATAATGTTCCATCCAATATACTAGCCATGATCGATTCCATAAATTTTCTATCATAATGTAACATCAAGATATCATGTATGTATAAATGAAAGATGCATCAATTACTATGCTCGTGACCTAATAAATAGCATCAAAGTGAGAGTCTTATATCATCATCACTTAATCAAATTCTAGTACATCATTTAGTCCAACTGCATCCACACTTTACCTCAATAAAATCACCTACTTCCAATAATACCTTTCTAAATTTCAAATCAAGCCATTTCAAGAACATAAATATATCAATTAACCTAATTTATTAACCATGATTATCTTACATAAACTCTCCTTGTACAAACATGAAATTATGGCATAATATTCTAACTTGAGTAATTCATCAATACCATAAGTCAAGACCTAATAATCCAACATGAAAATAAGTCCTAAATTATTTACAAGCTACATTTCAAATGATTCTCTTTTCATGCATAATTATAACATCGAAGCGTTCTATGTGAAATCTCTCGTTCAACATCAAGATCTAATAATCACTTTTCTATTAATACATGTCTCAACATAAAATAAATTCAAATAGTCCTTTATGTAAGCATTCATATCCAAATATAAATATTTCAACATTCAGTAGTGGTACACTCACACCTTCCCTATTGCATTTCTTCTAGAGATTACATACACACATGAACAATATTTAACTACATTAGAATATATATACATATATTTCACCCTTTTATTATTTAAACTACCTTACAAAAATGTGCACTTGATAGTATTATCACAATGATTAGTTGAATTCAATTAATATTATTTTAAACACAGAAAACCCTAGGATTTTGAGTCTATAAGTAACATGAAAAGAATACATCACAATGGTAATCAAACCTCTATTTACCAGAACACAAATCATAATGCAACAACATAAATTTATAATTATTGAGTCTATTATGTAGAAAAGATAATTCCAAGATAGAATCTCTTAAAACACTTGACATGACTTCGAGAGATAAACTCTAGATAAACATAAGGAAAATTTGGCAAAGAGCATCTCATGATGCCATTGACCATAAAGTGGGTAACAATCACTTCACCCACATGAATGACTCATCCCTACTCTAAGGGTTTCCAAAATGTGATTCAAGACCATATCCTATGTCTCCTAGTCCTCGCAAAACATCGATACACACTCCAAAACAATCCTCCTAGTGGATTTTCCTTACTTGGGACCTAGTTGACTTTACCCTTCAATAATGACAGTCGAAACCACACCATAAGGATACTCACGCAAAGGGGTAAATGAGGGAGGCACTACATCATCCCCCCCAAGGACTAGGCTTACTCCTGGGAGATGACAAGACAATTGAAGAGGATGCTACATGTTCGCAGACTAGCTATCCTAGGAATACCTCAAATAAGTCACCCTCTAGATGCTTCTCAATAAATAGCATAGAGCCGCACAAGGGGAACAAATTATCAATAGGATAGTATGATAAATTCATAACCCAAAGAGTGTTACCCCAGCAAAACAAGGGCCATCAAGGCCCACCACATGGATCGAATCTCGAAAGTGGTCTAAGTCACACCTAAAAATACATCAAATGATACTAAGAAGAGGAACTTCCCAAGATTTCAAAACACATTCAAGGGAAAAAGGGAGCTCCTCGAGCATACATGCTAAATCCTTCGCAGAAAGAAAGGTTTGTATGCCCTCACGAAAGCCATAAAAGAAATTAAACTCAAGTGGCATTACCTTACTAATTCTTATCATTAACAAATGAGGTCTTTACAACCTCCAACTATTGGCTAGAGTCACAATCCCCTAATAGCCTACCTTGGCATGGCCTTAACCTTATACGCTTTCAAACAAGAAGTGGCTCTTACACAAGGATGACTACTGATCTAAACTCTAGATATCATCGAATTGCAATATACTCCTTCTTGGCTATAGACCTACACCACCACTATACTAAATACAAGGGCACATCTCAGTATTTTCTTCCTAGTGTTCCCCCTCCTCTATACATATTGCCAAGGACCCTCAATAAACTTGGTAGAGTCACAAACATAAGACTGGCCAACAAGTCAAAAACATTTGGAATAGTCACCAAGAATCAAGAGGAAAGTAAATCCCAATAAAATGTCAATTTATTTCAACAATAAATTCAAGAAAGATATGAGCTCATTACAACAATAAAGGAAGTGTTTCATAATAACAGGAAGATAGTTTGGTGACTATTTCTAGACATAAGAAATAACCAAAATATGATAGCCCACACATCATGAGGAAAATTCCTCTACAAAAGATAGATGAAATGAAAGGAATATAAATAAACCAAGGCACCATCCACCAAAACATTACTACAAAATTTAGCCATGTAAGAGGGAGGGTCCACCATAGGACGCTGAGGACACCACTTCCAAAGAAAACTTTTGAGATTGAAACCATCACATATGGTCCGTAATAGAAGCATCTCTATAATATAGATAGCCAAAACAACATCCTAATCCTAACAAACTTATCCCTCACCCTATTGCTGCAACCTCTCTAATGAGGTAAAAGGTATTAGATGATTGCTTTCAACCACCCCTACAAAATCCAAGAGAACTACTCGAAATGAAACATGAACCTCAGACTCTAGGAAGGGGTTCTCCAAGTGCTTTAGGAAAGAAATTAGAACTCCCACGAGGTTCTTCCCAAAGCTAGGGTACGCACAACTTACATCACCACACTGGAATAGGTTTTTGCAATAAAGCATCATTCAAGGGTGTGGTCAAAATCTGTACACACAATACAATGGTAGGAAAAAAATTTGTTTACAAAAAAAATCATAGAATGAGTGGAGGGGTAAAGTATTACTCACCCAATTCATAATTTTCTCCACAAAAGGGATAAACTCAATGAGGTTTGCACACCAACAACAACAATACACCCTTTACAAAAGAACAAGACATCAATGAAAAAGCTAATGCCAAAAACCATCCTAACTCTCTCACGAGTCATGACCCTAAGGTCCTAATCACAAAATATAAAACATGAGATTTCACAAAAAGAGATTTTAGTGGGGATGTATGACCTTAGTCAAGTGCCTATCTTAGAGTTAGTTATGATATTTCATTTCTGGTTCGGAAGTCATTTAGAAAGGGGAAAAAAAAATCAATTTCCAGCTAGTATCCTCAAGCTCCCTACTCCACCTCCTCACATGTCAAGGAGCATATCAAAAGACCCTTCCATGTCTATGCACATGCCATGCTAAAAATACAACCTTAAAATTTCAATACAAATGGGAAACACAATGGCTTATGGTTCCCATCATTGAAACAACACTCTGATACCAAAATGTCATGCCCAAAACTAGGACTAAACACACACAATTTTTTTTTCTTTTATAAGACTTAATTCCATAATAACACAACCATAGATACTCAACCCTAAGGGATAACCTCCATAACATAAGAATTCAATAAGGTTCTTACAATAAGGTAGGAGGGTTTGATCCCTAAGGTCAATTTTACCAGAAAGGTGCACTAGCCAATGAAGATACTGTATAAATATGTTACTGTCCTAAGCTTATATGTACAGTGATGCATATATACATATAAGATCATTTGATAATATATATATACTTATCCTAATTGGTTAAGGGATAAGACTCAACATCGTAAACTATCTTTTGATATCCTAGGTTTACAAGTGTACCTAGGAACATGATGTTTGTAAATAAACGAGGTTGAAAGAGTTAAAGATTATGATCTCTTTGGTTAAATTCATAGCCTCTAGAGATCAATTTTCAATGTAAGCAAATTACAACTCTCGAAATACTAAATTATAAAACATTAATATCTCTACTAGGATATTTTACCAAGGATAATTGACTACTACTAAGTTTTTTAATCCTAAGATATACATGATAACAATCACAAAATAAATAAAAACAAGTTAAAAATTATCCTTTAGAATAAAATCCTATAATAGGATAAACTTAATTTACTGAAACTTTTTATAAAAAAATTGTGCAAAAACAACCTTTATTTCTCACAAGATAATTAATCATAAATTTAATTCCTATAAACAAAAGTTTCTAATTTCCACATTTCCCAATTTTAAAGAAACTAAAAAAAGGTAATTACATCAAAGGAAATATTGTGTCTATAATGATCCCACAAATCTAGGGAATATGTAGATGACAATACAGGAAACAACCAATTTTGAAAAATACTTAATTAATGGAAGAAATTTTAGTTTCTATTTGTGAAGGAAAAATCTAGAAGAAACCCTAATCTAACATTTTCTATAAAGAACTTTCTTATTCATTAGCTCCAAGATTTTTATTTTCTTTTCATAATTAACTCTGCACAAGTTCATGGAGGTCATGCCATGCAATTTTCTATAGTAATTCATTTAGCCAAACACATGAATGAGTACACCAAAGTGTGCACACATTCATGTGCAGGCTCAATGAATTACTTGGGATTGCACCAGGAGGACATGCAAGTCCAGAGGTATTCATCCTAGGCTCCACTTGAATGTGAATAACCTTGCTGTGAACACATTCCTGTGTAGACTTGGATAACTACCCAGACTACACACGAAACGATTCATCCATTTTATTTTATCAGTAAAAGATAGGATATTTTCTTTTTGTTTTTTTATTATCATTTATAAAAACTACTCTGTAATACTGTAGATTTTTCTATTTGTTTCCTAATTAATATTAAACTCTTGTTTTATTAAAAGATGGGTACATAAATAGATTATGCTCATTGGTCATTATTATAATATATTTTTATTAAGTTATTAATTTACATGCATATATAAATTTTCTTTTTACCAAATACTAAGCAATATTAACATTCACATATTACAATGTTAATGAATCCGCTTAATATCTTTTTATTTATAAAAATAATATCGAAGTGCATTATAATGATGAAAATAAAAGAAATTAAGGATAACATATTTATATGTATGATTAGTATTATATATTCGTTGATATATATAATAATAATTATATATATATAATATATATATGCCTAAAATATTGTTTTGTTTTAGTACATATATTATTATATATATAAATATATTGTAAGAATAAACAAAATAATATACGATCACATGCCCGTCATAGATCAAAAGCCTCTTGAAGACCCGGGCCCACGAGATTTCCATGTCATTATCAGACATCCAATAAGAAAACTCCAGCTTAGCAACCTCTGATAGCAATCCCACGGTCCATTACATCACCGAAGAAGATCAACGGTTGTCTCTATACCACGATCTTAAAAAATGAGCAGCTTTCCCTTGCGGTATAACGACAACCGCGAGATCTTACAGAAGTTTAACCCCTTGGGAAGGAAAAGGTCCCACTAACCGATCGCACTTGCGTAGTTAAGACTGATGAAGAAGGAATGCCAGCAAAAGGGAAGAAAAGTGAGGTAAAAAACATCCAAAGTTTTTGGAAAAAGATCGAAAACATCATGGGTTTTCAAAAACATTGTGGATTTTCGACACTGAGGCATATTTTGAAATTGTTTCTTGCAAACCTTAAAACTTGAATATCTCCTTGGGTTTTGCAATTCAGCACGTGTAATTTGGACTAGTGCTTGGTGACACAATGAAGAACATAGGGCTAAGAGCTCAAACCATGAAACACTATGGATTTTCATCACACATTAAAACAAGCTTGCAGCAGGGTGAGACATCTTCAAGAATTGCAGAGAAAAGGCCATTTTCACAGGATTTTGTATTGATAGGAAAATGGACTAACAGTGGCTCTAGTTGGGGACATGTATCTCTTGTAGATATAATGAGGACCTCAGATCTCTAGGAAGAAGCAGACCACCCACTGGAAAAATACAGAGACCTCAAAAAAACACAAGGAACAGACAGGAAAGGGAAACTATTCACAAAATGTACATTTTTTACAAAAGTTGTAACAATAAACAAGAGTCAGTTCTTGCCTCTGTCAAAAACCTGATTCTCATTTCTTTCTTCATGAGGCACACCAAGCATTCTATTTTCATTTGTTTCAATAGGCTTGTCAACATGTTCAACCAGCATATCAGAAAGAACAAAGTAACTATCTTCATAGTGCATGTAAAATTCATTGGCACTCTCTCCATCTTGCTCACTATTAAAGTATGATTCAACATGCCAATGATCAGTATCATCAGATAAGAACCTGTTCTTCTCTACTGACTCATGAATGGTATCAATTGGAAATACAAAAGTCTCATATTCTGCCTACAGAAAGGCCTCATTCATACCTTGACTTTGCATTTCCACAGGTGTAACCGGCTCGACCTTGAATGAATAATCAGACTGATACCCACAGATGGAAAATGGGCATCCCGATTCAACTAAGTCTGAGACCTCCACATGTTCTTCAAATAAAAGATTGATAACTCCAAGAAATGCACCATGTTGAACATCATGACAAAAAATGGGCTGATAATCATCATAGTCTTCATCATATAAAGTGTTACTGAACACTTTAAACTCACTACCCATTTTAAGATTATTTAATAACCCATCACTTAAATATTCATGTTCAAACTCACTGACATCACAATCCATTATCACTTTCTTATCTTCATATTCCTCACTAAAGGAGTGTTCACTTTCACCATTACTTTCTTCTTCCCATGATGCATTTGATTCATATGAGGATACATCAATATCACCGCCTTCATCATCCTCACCTGAATAACCACTGAAATCACATTTAGACATCTCTGAATGAATGGAGGATCCTGCACACCTTGGTTCTAATTCTTGCTCACTACCACAATCTGAATACTCCTCTGACAAATCTTCATTAGAAGAAGTACCCTCAATATTAGATATGGGTTTCTCTAAAATACAACTTGTATCCCCTTTTTGCTGACGATCCTTTTGCAACTCATTCCATTCATCATCATCAGCAAACTCCTCTAAGAACAACCACTTGAATTCAGTCAAAGAAGAGATGGATTTTGGGGGCAGATTTAGATACCAATTAGATGCAACCCCTTTGAGGGATCTCCCAAAAAACATCATGCTAACATCCTCATCAAGAATCTGGTATTCTATAATAAATCTATAGAATGCTAGGACATGCTTCACTGCTGAATCAGACCGGCAATCAAAAATAGGAATCAGACCCAAAAGCTCACCAAGGAAAGAATGAGGGGACTTTGGAAGAACATAGCTCAAAGGTCTATCCAACTTGAGGAAACCAAGTAGCCTAAACTGACTTTTCCCTTGATTATTCATTTGACTTAATGCAATACTTCCATAAAATTTTGTAGAGATGCAACTGAAAACTTGAAGTATGTAACCTCTACTCACACCTTATCCTTTTCTAGTGCTTGATCACTTAATAAGGACACATTCAGACCTTGAAAAATACCTGGGAATCTTGCTGTAGAAGACCTTGTTGATTGGAAGGCAGGTCAGATCTAGAGCTCACCACGCAGCTCCATCATATTTTGCAATGTAGAGTTGCCACCTCCTTGAAGAGGAAAATGATTTTTTATTTTTTCTTCCAACCAATACAAAATTCCACAAGTAACCACACTATTTATCAGGGAATGCACTGATCAAACATAGACTTTAGAGTCGCCACTCAACACGTAGTGAGAAGATTTTACAAATGTGTTTTTTCTATCAGACTCTGTATTTATGATCTTCAACCAAGACTCTGGGATGATCCAGCCAAGCAAGGAAGCTTGCCATCTTTTACTCCTTCCCCAGCAGAGTCACCATCTTGATGGTGTTCAAAAATGCTTATGCCACTTAGGGCTACCAATATGCCTTGAGACTAATGTTAGGAGTGGTTAGTTCCAAGTATGTGAGCTCTGCAAGGCAACTGGAACAACTATAGGGACAAGACTGCCCTCTACACTTCTAGCTCTGCAAAACCAAGGTGGGTACACCTAATCCAGATAAGACTCAGCTCGCTACACAGCTTATACTTTTGGATTCATAAAGTAGATCATAGTAAAGGATTACTAAATACTAACCAAGTATTCATTGAGTCAACTCTACTATGCAGGGTAAAATGGTCTTGTGAAGGGTATTACTACTATCAACCAAATAATGAAAAAGACTTGAAATAGTGTTGATATTCAAAGATGCAGGAAATAGCCAAAACCCATCAAACACTGAACTCAACTGAATGTACTAATCCTTGATCAGTGCCATTATCCATTGGGAAAATCATCAAATGCAACTATAGAAACATGAACCAACTACTGTCAAAGACTCAAAGCCATAAATACAACTATTCCAGCCCATCCACTACTTATAAGATCCTTCTGTAGATGAATCTAATGAATCTATGCCCTATCCAAAGTATTTTTCACTTGATCCTAGATCAAGAACTAAAGACTAAAACATATGCAAAGGTAACCCTATGCAATGGACCATAAAATCCAAAACTCATAAAACTAACACCAAGGAGAGACTTGAAAGCTTGAAACAATTATATTAAGTATGATGAATCATGTACATGTCTATACCAAAAATGAGACTACCACTTCAATAGCCTGCAAAAGATGCAAAGAAGTTTTATTCAGCCTCCTACAATGTGACAAAGTTCACTATTTCCTTGGAACTAATCAAAATCAAAACCCTTGGAACTGATCAAAATTTGAACCCTTTCTAAGTCAAAAAATCAAAAATTTATACCACTAGCCACCTTGGGAATCTCAAAGAGATTACATGAAGCTTAGGGTGACTAGGGTTAGGCTTACAACTACCATACCAATTGGAAATGGTCAAAAACTTATTGCAGGGGCTGGAAAGCAAGCAACCTAGAGAAAAAAAATCTCAAATAGATCTGCAATTATGAATATCTACGAGGTCAGTATAGGACACCAGGGATAGCCATGAAAACCAGTGAAATTAGCCACCGCCATCAAACCAGGAAGAAAATCTGCCAAGAAAGCATTCAATTTTAGTCCTTTTGGTCACAGGAAACCCTCGACAAGTTTGAAATTAAAAAAAATCCAATGACTAATCCGCAAAATTTAAAATGCGGCCATCGATTTCTTTCTTTTCCCAGCAAATCAGGCGGTCATTTTTAATTCATAATAGTCACGGGTCCCTTGAAAAGTCATCAGTTGAGTCAGCAGTCAACAACCAATCGAAAAAGAACACCTCAGCAACACCGGCACTGTGGACCCACCTTAACTCCGCAACCGCGATGTCCAAATAGTGGTCGCATGATCGCATAGGTCTAACAGACTTCATAAGCTTTTATGCCAACCATTGATTTTGTACAGATGTCAGGTCCCACTGCAATTCCACATCACCATTTGGCTCAACCAACCAAAAACTGACACATCAGTGCCATCGAGCAGACAGGTCCCACCGCACTTATCCACCAACGGGCCTCAAGTGACAGATGTCAACCGGTCGCATGGTCGCATGTCAGAAATACCTAACATACGATCATGCGACAACCAATAAATACACGCACCTTCACTTCCTTTTTGACACTGGGACCACCGCTGAAGAAACGCTTGTAGAAAACAAGAACAACGGCTGGCACATGATCTCATGACATGAGAATATTCTTTACGATCACATTCCCGTCGTAGATCAAAAGCCTCTTGAAGACCCGGGCACACGAGATTTCCATGTCATTATCAGACATCCAATAAGAAAACTCCAGCTTAGCAGCCTCTGATAGCGATCCCACGGTCCATTGCATCACCGAAGAAGATCGATGATTGTCGCTATACCGTGATCTTAAAAAATGAGCAGCTTTCCCTAGCGATATAATGACAACCATGAGATCTTACTGAAGTTTAACCCCTTGGGAAGGAAAAGGTCCCACCAACTGATTGTACTTGCATAGTTAAGACCAACGAATAAGGAATGCCACCAAAAGGGAAGAAAAGAAAGGTAAAAAACATCCAAAATTTTTAGTGAAAGATCAAAAACATCATGGGTTTTCAAAAATATTGTGGGTTTTCAACACTGAGGCATATTTTGAAATTGTTTCCTACAGACCTTAAAACTTGAATATCTCCCTGGGTTTTGCAATTCAGCATGTGCAATTTGGACTAGAGCTTGGTGACACAATGAAGAACACAGGGCTAAGAGCTCAAACCATGAAACACTATGGATTTTCATCACACATTAAAACAAGCTTGCAGCAGGGTGGGACATCTTCAAGAATTGCAGAGAAAAGGCCATTTTCACAAGATTTTGCATTGATAAGAAAATGGACTAACAAGAACACAGGAGTTAAGGTCGTCCCTTGAGGTGGTGTGTCCCAAAGCAGGCCTTCTAAAAATTAAAGGTAAGAAATTCACTATCAAAAGTATTTAAAGCACTAAAGGTGGAACACTTAACTCTTCAAGTAAATGTGAAGTGAGTCCAAAAGTGGAACATTTAACTCTTCAAGTGAATGTGGAGTGAGTCCACAAGGTGGAACATTTAACTCCTCACAAAAAATCAAAGTGAGTCCAAAAGTGGAACATTTAACCCTTCACACAAGCTCAAAGTGAGTCCACATCTTAGAAAACTAATGAGATCAAGAAAGAATAAAAGGGGGGAAACTTTGTGGAACACTTAATGTTCTTTTCAAGTACACCCCTCCCCTATATATGAATGTTGAGATTGCATCCAAAAGGCAGAAATGAGGGGTGATTAGAATAAGCAAGTCCAACAACCCAATTTAGCTAACAAGATCAATCAAAAGTACTCCAAAGTTGCTTATCAATACTACTCACAAATGAAAAAGGGTTGAACAATGGAATATTTAACTTTCCAAGTAAACATAGAGTGAGTCCACAAAGTGGTGCATTTAACCCCCTATGTAAACAATGAATAAATCCATGCCCTCAATCACTCAGTGAGATATTTGATATTAGAACTAAGAATTACTTAAGGTTTAAACACAAGCATTCACTTACACAAACTTGTATGAAAACAAATCCATGTTCATTCATTTCCCATTAAGAGCATCAATTGAAATGTGTTCTATGAAAGCATGTAAACACTCAAGCCAAACACATGAGAGGTTTATTTTTTATCTCAAAATCCAAATTTTGTAGAGATGTAACAAAATACCTCAAGTCCAATGCAACACGCTTAGTAGATTTTACCTTTTTTGTTTGTTTGTTTTAAGCATTTTCCATGAAAGCAAGCCATGAACCTTCAAATGAACAAGACAAGAAAACAAGCAAACAGGATATGCAATGTATATCTAACTTACGCAAACCCTAAGATGGTTAGATATGAAAATAAATTGTTATGAGTAATGATAACTAGAAAATAATCCAAATGATAACTCATATCATGCATTGAACAATGAAAAATAAGTGCATACCCATCACACAATTTTATTTTTTTTGCATTTGACCTAGTCAACAAGATCTGATTTTTTTTATTATGATTTTGGCCAAAAAAATTAAAATACAAAATAGAGACCTCTACTAAAAAATAGAGAGCTTTCCAAAAATGTAAAAATTTTAGAAAAATCTCTTCATTTGTGCCCTAGAGACCCATTTTACCAAAACAAACTAGTTTTTGTAAATCGACCAAATGAGCTATGATATGACCTCTAAATTAAAAACACAATGAATGGACCCACTGTAGAATTTCAAGACCTTTCCAGAAATGTAAATTTTTTTTAAAAATACATTGATATGCACTAGAAATCAATTTTTTATGAAAAAAAAAGAAAAAATCATAAAAAATACAAATTACCTCCGAAAAATCTAAATTTTTTAATGAAGCTTCTTTGATATGTCACCAACCTACAAAAAAATTTCAGACCAAAACACCAAGTGGTTTGAGAGATATGATCAAATCTTTCAAATCTAGGGTTTTCTGTCTCCAAACAAATCTGCACAAAGGTTAGCTCCAAAAATAATCAAAACCAACATGCAAGAGTTGGGTTGCCCCATGGTGGGCACCAAAAATGTGTGCTATAATTGTGTCACACTTTTATGAATCATTACATTCAAGAACACTCAAGAATGAGGTCTCAAAAATTGATCCATAGCTCCCTAGGTATGGAGTGCAAGGGTTTTAAGAATGCTCTCAGCTAGAGCTATTTAGCCTATAACCTTGCTAGTAAACCATGCAATGGGAGATTTAATGAAGACAAGGGAAAGAATGCCAATATCCTCAAGAATCAAGAATGAAAATGCAATGCAATGCTATGCTAGAAATGGTAATGCAAGCTAAGCTATGAAAATGAAAGAACAAGTATTACCAAGCCTCCTAGTTAAGCTAGATGGATTAATCTAAAGCATAAATGAAATCTAAGCTAAGAATGCCATGATAATGCAAGAAATGAAAACTATGATAACATGTAGATGCAAAAGCCAAGAATGCTCCAGATCTTCAAAAGCTCCAAATGTACCTAGAAAACCTGCAGCATAACATTAGCATAAAAAGTTGGGGGATGCAAAATGAGGAAGAGAGCTCTCCTTTTAAAAGAAATGAAAATGAATGGACCATGGAGATTAAGAGGAAAAAGATTTAATCAAGGGTGGGGCTTGAAAGAGGAGCAATCCATGTGCACAAGTATCCTCCAATGAGAAAATAAGAGTTGACTTTTGTGTCCATATGAGACAAAAAGTTTTTTTTCCCTTTTTACAAAATAAGAATAATGCTTTATTTGTGCAACTTAGGATAAGAGGAAAAAGTGGGGGTTTTTTATTTATTAAAAGGGGAGGAAATATTCTTTTTAATAAATAAAGACTTAGGATAAAATGGTTAGCCCATAGAAAATAATCGAATTAATGATAGAGCTAGGATTTGATCAAGAATAAGCAATTGAAGATTTTATCAAATAATGCTAGCAAGGGGCTAATAGTCTAGGTGACCATTTTTGGGTGTATACATCAACAAACTGTTAGGTGCTACAGGATCATGTTTTTGAGGTCTATAATAACCTCTATCAATTTTGGGCAATTTGACTTCGTTTGCATTTTGCAAGGCGATCTCAGTCGATGCCAAAACTTGCAGTGAGGGTGAGTTGAAAGTGGCTTAGTAGTGTATCTTTCAAACCATCCGACTTGGCATCAAACTGTCTACTCCATTGGCTCTAGTTGGCTGGGTAAATGCTAGTGACAACCCTATTTTTCCCACAGAGTCACCGGAACGCTTGTGACCATGCTCAACCCAAGTGACCCCAAGGTGCAGTAAGCATGATTGGGCAAAAATTTTCTAAGGCTCGTATCTCAAATCTCCTAAGAGGTATCGAAAAACTAGTAGGTTCTATGAGATCATGTTTTTTAAGTCTACAATAACCTCTCTCAGTTTTGGGCGATTCGACTTCATTTGCATTTGGCAAGGTTATCTCAGTTGATGCCAAAACTTGCAGTGAGGGTTAGTTGAAAGCGGCTCAATAGCGTATCTTTCAAACCATTTGACATTGCATTGAACCATCTAAGCCATTAGCTCTAGTTGGCTGAGTAAACACTAGTGACAACCCCATTCCACCCATGCAGTCATTGGAATGCTTGTGACCACGCTCAACCCAAGTGACCCCAAGCTGCACTAAGCACAATTAGGTATCGATCTTTCGTGGCTCATATCTCAGAGCTCGTGAGAGGTATTGACAAACTATTAGGGGCTACGGGATTGTGTTTCAAGGTCTACAATAACCTATCTTAGTTTTGGGTGATTCAAATTCGTTTGCATTTGGAAAGGCGATCTCAGTCGATGCCAAAACTTGCAGTGAGGGTCAATTGAAAGAGGCTCAACAATGTATCTTTCAAACCATCTAACATTGCATCGAACCATCTGCTCCATCAACTTCAGTTGGCCAGGTAAACGCTAGTGACAACCTCATTCTACCTGATGGAGCCTTAATTTTTTACAAAAGTTAGGGCCTCCATTTGAGAAATATTGTTGGAGATTTGATAAGGTTGTCATTGATGTCATTGAATGTTTTTTGGTTTCTCACAAGATATACGAACACATACTATTAAGTGGAGATAAAAACTAAGATAGATAGCAAAGACTATGGAATAAATAGCATCGACAACTATGCAACTTGGCAATGTTTGAACATTAAGCATCATATCAGCAGTCAAATGGAGTGAAGTATACACACTAGCAATTAATGATCAAAGTCAACCCAAATAAATTTCATTTCCTCATAGATGTTAACTATAGCATATTACAAAGATGACAATAAACATATTATTTGGAAGAATATTACAAGAGGCGGTAAAGTAAAACTCATCATGAATGTCCAGTCAGCAATAATCAACCCTTGAAGCAACAACTTCATCAAATGAAATGAACACAACATGAGTTAAAGATTGATTAAACATATGCATATGAAGACATTCGAAGGAGCCATTAAGTAATAAAAAATAAATATACATAGTGATGAGCATAGTTCAAAGGTAGTATTAAAATCATTAAATGAACATTTGAGAGATGATATATTCAAGATATGTGTTTTTGTAAGTCTGAGGGATATCATGTTGCACAAGAAATCATATATTATACACAATGGAAAATTCAATAGTCACATGTCATATCTATCAATGGTAATATCGAAGATTGGTAATGAAGACCATAAGCTTATACGATAATGGAGATTTTTTATAGCGTGAAATGAAGGCTCCTGCATACACGATGATATTGAAACATTATTGCCAGTAGTTAAAATGATTATAAGTGGGAACAAAAAGAATTGAAAATGATAATATATGAAATTAGCAATGAAAGTATGAGACTAAATCAAATATAACATATAAATGAACATGTTCTATATATACAAAGTATCAAATGTATCAAAAGTATCTCCATATACAAATATGGCACATGCCATTTCAAAATGTCTACAAAATCAATGTTTTAAGGTGTACAATGTGGCATATATGCCATCTAAAAATGTGCCAAGTGGCATCTCTAAATGACCACAAAACTAAAACTACATCCTATGCCATAGGGGGATCATCAAAATGTAGCCTCTTTGAAGAAGTTTTGGGCTCTGATTGATCTTGCATAAAAAATGAGTTCAAACCCAAGTTAGATTGCTTACTTTATATGATTTGTACACACACACACACACACACACACAAAGATATATATATATATATATATATATATATATATATATATATATATATATATATATATATATATATATATATATATATATATTGCATAATTCAAACACTAATTTAATTAAAATTATAACTGAATACAAATATTTGTACTTAGTCTCTCGATCACCTACCATGATCAGGTGTCCGAGCATAAGTCCTAGGTAGCGAAGGGACCATGCCAACAATACCAACTCTGACCTATAAATATATATTTGCAATAATGAGATTAGTAGAGTGGTGCAACATAGAGTAATAAATCTACAAAATAGGATGATAGCATAATAAAATTACAAATTGATTGAACTAAAATTAAAACTTACATCTGGTGATCCCTCCTCTGGAATAGTGGCCTGGGTCAACAAAGATATGAAAGATTCTTGTGGGCCCTCCCTCACAGTCAGAGTAACCCATGAGAGTAAAAATATTGTCAATTATATATCAATGTACTTCATCATAGCAACCTTGGTTACAAAATACAAATAAAAATATGTAAAAGTCTACGTACAATCAGGCTATCACTCCGAATCGAGATGCCTGTAACCCTACGCTCCCAAACTGGTGTCGGGACATCATCAATAGCCACACCCTATACAATAAAGTGCAAGTAAAATATTTATTACTATACACAAGTGACATACATATCATGCATAATTAATCTTAAATAATTAACTACCTTTCCTTTGTCGACACCTGATGAAGGAACCCCCTCATGCCCCCCATTGACATCGGCTATAGCTTGCAAGAACACAATAAGATGACAATATATTAGTAAATGTATGAATTTTATTGCTCTAATTGATAGAGATTTAAGCATGTACACCAAATGATATAAAAAAAACTAATGGGTACATAATTTATAATATACCGTATAGTCATCAAGGCCAAATGAAATGGCTGAAAGTGTGGACTCATCCACCTGTCTCACCTCCTCCTATGTTATCAACTGAACATAAATGGAAAAAATATATATACATAAGTGCATGCAATCATTAAAACTAATCTAAATAAATAAATTATTTTTAAATTAAATAAGTAACTGATTAATGGCTCTGCGTACACCTCCTGAGCAATCTCATGAGATGTAGATGCTCCATGAGGTGTTGCAGCCTCTGCAGCTACTTCTCTTGTATCCTCCTCACCAATAACATGTAACTAATATGTATCAGCATCAGTAAGTAGTTCGAGGCACAAATTCTTGCATATAATGCAAATATGGGGCTCGCATACATGTGAACTCCAATGAGATGTCGATGCGCCAGCATCATCCACAATAGGAGGCAACACTAACCTGGTCTGCACGATCAACTAATCACTCAGTAAATGAATGGCCCTAATAGTCTGTGAGATAGCCTTTGTAGTGATATCGAGATGCTGCACTGGAGAAGGGGGTGTGACATCAGTGGGGGGGACAAAGGTAGTGGCCTTTTTGCGCTGGACATATGGTCTAGTTTGAGAAGCTCCTCATCCTATGCCCATGTTGGGCCTCATACTCTAATAATCAACATTGTGACCAAGCACAAACTCAGCATACAATTTTTTTATGAAATAAAATGGGACCTCCAAATTGTTATGGGGTGGTTTATCAAAAACCATCCACCAACGATCCCAAATTTTTGTGCGCATTGCTTCATTTATGCACCATTTTATTGATAATTTGGACTTTTTGGGGTCAATTGGTATTCCAATTTTAGGATTGACAAAAAGGGCAGCTATATATTTCTTACTTATATTAAGGGCCGCAATCGCATCATGGTCAAGCCCATCATCAAATTGGGTATGCATATCATCATGCCAATGAAGAGTAGCATTATGTTGTTGCATGAGTGTGTCAATATTTCCAACAATTGTATTTAGTGTGGCAAGCATGGGACCTAATGTAGGTATATTTTGATATGTGTTTTGGAAACCTCGTATTGTGTTCAAATTTTTTTGTATCAAATCTTGTAAAGATTTAGGGTTTAGATACGGGGGATTATTTTCGGGATCGTTATTTGGTGCGGGAGGGTTATATTCTTCATTGCTGTCAGCCATGCCTGATTAAATAAAAAACAAATCTAAATTACAATCTAATTTCATATATTATTACAAATATAAATACAAAACCCTATTTCAACAAAAAAAACTACATTTAGCATGGAAATGAAATAAAATAATAAAAATATACAAATAATTTACTTACCGAATATGTTGGGGAGTCGAATTTGTTGTTGCCAAAATTAGATACCTAAAAATATATCGGGTATATGATATATCTAGCCATTTTAGCAAAAAAAACACAGAAAGAAATGAAGAAAAGAGCTTGCAGGTTTTGGATTTATGCCATAGTTATCAGGTACCCGATATTGTATCAGGTACCTGATTAGGCCTATGCTTTGGTGTCAAGTTTTCCTAGGTGTACTGACACCTAGGCCTACTAAAAATTCAACAAGTGTTTTCATGCACTTTTGGATGAGTGAAAAGTGAATATTTTTCACATCACCACTTTTTGGCCCCTCATGATCTTGCACATACCCATAAGAAAGTTATCCATAATCAAAGCATATATCAATATTTTGAAATAATAGTACAATATAAACAAATACCACTAAGCTAAGGAAAGTAGTTCCCTAGACAAAGAGAAATAAAGAGGTACATTTCCCCCCAGGGATAAAGACAAGGGATACCTTTGCAAAACAAGTGTATTAGAAAAGATATCTTGAAAAGAATATAGATTCTATGGATGGTTAAAGCCATAGAAAGAGAGGAGAGAAAGAATACCAATTAAGTCCTAATAAAGGACCTAATGGATCCTAGGAGATTGGATGAAAATACACCTCTTGACCCCCATTCATGAGACAAGAGGGAAAGAACATCTACATTATATCTAAAGGAGGGGAATCCCCTATATCAAAATTATGAAGGAATTGTAAAACTGCATGAGAGTGGGATATAATTCCTAAAGCAGCTCTTTCTCTAACATATAACTTGAAATGTTTACAATCAGCAAGTAAGTGTTTGTTACTATAATGAAAAGGACATTTATATTTGTATAGAGCATCTATCGGCATAGATCTAAAGATTTCTTTCTTAGAATTCATTAGTTCAACATATACCTTCTTAGCAATTTCTTGACAAGTATTAGAATTATCTAAAAAAGGTGTGGGGAGAAGAATGTGAAGAGGAGGATGATGTGTAGCATCACCTACGTTAACTTGAGACTTCAAAAAACCAACACCATACATATCTAGTTTAGGGGGTATATGAATTGGAAACTTAATACCATGCTCATTAACTCCTAGCCCTAAGCCTTTATAACCTTGTTTAGTCACCATATTATATCCAGTAGTATACATATTATGTAAAGCTTCTACAGGAGGTGATTATTTATCATGTTCATGAGTAAAGGTTGCATAAGGTGGGATAATAGGTTTTGAAGAAGTTTCTTTACCCTTTCCTTTAATATCATCATGAATTAGAGGAGAAGGTAAATCAAAGAAATCTTGCACATCTACATCTTGAGCTATAGCTTGAATCCCATCATAAGTTTGGGAAGAGCGAGGATTAACAGATGGAGAATTAGGTATCGGAATAGGAAGATTAGGATTAAGATTAGGATTGATAGGATTAGGATTAGGATTGATAGGATTAGGATTAAGATTAATATGATTAGGATTAGGGTCGATAGCATTAAGATTAGGATTGATAGGATTAGGAAGATTAGGAGATGGTGTATCATCTACCAAATTATTCACATAATCCAAAAGATGAATAAGGCTACCACATCAATCTTTAATGAAGGTTTTAAATGTAGGCAAATTAGTGTTGGTCAACTTCACAAAAGCATATGAAAGAACAATGTGAAGGGTCATCAACATAATCAAGTGAATGAAACTTTCATAAACATCATAGGTATGATAAAGAGATGATAAAAGAAGGGTCATAAAGAACATGACCACACACCAAAGCATCTTAACAATCACCATAAAAAGTGAAATATTTTTTTATTTTAGTGAATATGTAGATTTTTTTATATTTTTGAATTTAAAATGTAAGAACATAAACTAGATCTAATATAAATTCAAGAAAGGATCTATAAGCTAATACAATAAGGCATCTAATTCCACAAAAGAAAAGGAGAGTAAGTATGTCGGGTTCACCAAAATGAATAGAAGGGAAATGGATTCACCTCTACTCAAATGTAAAGGGGGAAATATGAGATCTATTCTCAAACCCAAATTCCCTAAGAAGAGATCCAATTTGATCAACCAAGAGGTTAATACACAATCAAATCAATTTATGAAGAATATGGAAGAGAGAGAGTGTAAATCTAATTTTTCCCTATAAAGGAAATTATGCTTGAAATATGGAATAATTGAAATACAAATACTAACCTCAAATTAGGGAAGATCTAGAAAATGTCAAATTCTGATGTCTATATATACTTTTAAGAAATTATACAACTTGTTCCAGACTGGAAATGTCAAGATAGAGAAAACCCAAAAATCTTTCTCCAAGATGAGCTCAGGTCAGGTTTGACCCTCATAAAAGGTCAAATACTACATTCTTTATTTGAAGTCTGATTCTAATTTTGTTCACAGATTTCAGAAGTTTTCTAAAAAGGGTATCCAAATTCGCTCTTAGATCCAAAATCCTGCACCTCTACCTATAAGAAAATGGGGGTTTTTGTTGTTTTTTTGAGGGGTTTGCCTTTGTCAAACCTCGGTTTGGAATCAACCTTAATATTAAAATTGAAATAAGAATGCTAGCAAGTAGTAGAAAAGGATCTAATAATGAAGCTATGCAATTCAATATATATGTAATTGTATTTTGAATGTAAACAAGTATATTGATATGAAAGCTTGAACACAACAATGAATGTAAATCAAACCTCCATGATTGTATGCTTGGAATCCACCTTGAAGGAAGGATGAAATGGATCTTGAAGGAAGATCACACCATCATGATGGCTAGATCTAGGGTTTGAATGATGAATCTTGAATGCTTGAATGGATGCTTGCTTGAATGGAATGCTTTCTTGATCACCTTGAGAAATCTTGAGAGTTTGATCATGAAATTGCTTGAAGATGAGATGTGAAAATGAGAGAGGAAGGCCTCCTTTTATAGTGAACTAGGGCACACTCCTCTAGAAGGGCCATCTTGGAGAATTAAATCCCAATTAGGTCCTAAAATTTAGAAAATATACCTATATTAAATTCAATTAGAGGATTTACCATCCCGAAACCTGAAATGGCTGACCCGAAGGCGGGAAAACAAATATCCTGAAAGCCCGATGCCCAGAAATTAGAGAAAGTGGAAATTTGACTGAGGGGGAAAAAGTTGAGGTTGGACCTAACCTGGTTAGGTTCAACCTTAATCTTGACCTACTCAGGTTTGAACTCAACCCTAACCTAATCAGGTTCGACCTCGAATCTGACCCTGGTCCCAGATCTAGTCAGAATCAAAGTAGGAGGTCCCAAAGATGCTAGAAACCTAGAAATGATATCAGAATAGGACAAAATGCCATGAATAGACATAAAATCCTATGATTACTATGATGAAGTCCAGGAGGACATATTTATAAATCCTACCTAGAAAATAGAGCCATGGAAGATGGAGATTAAGGAGAATCCTCAGGATCCTAACCTTAATTTCACCTAGAATGAAGAAATCAAGTGCAGGAAAGAAGTGGAAAGTGGGGAGAAAGCCAAGTACATGCAAAGACCTAATAAAGGTGCTTAACATGACCCAAAACCACTTACTCGGAGGGGTAAATGCTCTTATCATGGAAGTGCTTCCATTTTAAGATGATACACATATACATAAAGCTTACTGCATAAGTCTTCCACGCATGCTACTTACGAGATGTTGTCATCAATGACAAACATATAGTCAGCACTGGCTTGCTAGAAAATATCCAACATTTATGTCTTTGGTGCTTATGTTAGAATCTTTCCACATTCCAATCCAATATAAATCACATTCATATCTCCATAGTTGTGCTTGTGACTAGTGATGATTGTGTGATTTTTTTATGTCTGTTGATAATGGCCCAATGATGAAAATAAGTTCCTTAACATTCTCTAATGAATGATGAACACAAAATCCTATGTTACAGTTTCTCTATTGCAAGTACACCTTTTCATTTTCATGTAGCTTGCATTGTTATACTTCATGTTAATTTGCATTTTTAGGCTACATTATGAGTTTGAGAGGGTTTTCCTTCATCTTTCTTTTGGACTTTTAATCAACTGTGATCATGTTTTGATCCCCATTTCCTTATCTTCTTTCATGATCTCAATCAAAATTTCCTCTCTTAAATAGTTGATTGATTTTGGGGCATTCTTTTTCTTGAGGCAAATTCTCTTTCTTCTCTCCATTTATTTTCACCTATTCCAAACTTCTATCTTCCATTCGCTTTCACCCTTCTTTTCTTCTAATTCAACCTTGGGGCATAAAATTTCATGCTTAATGATCTACCTTGGTTCTGTGATTCTTATATCTTTCATCTTACATCAAGAACATTATCTTTAGTTCTATTTGATCAAATTTATCAATTTATTATCTCTCCTCTATCTCATTTTGATTTAGATCACGTGTAATGCCCCTCCAACCCTATCAAGTCTGGTTATGTTCACTTGAAATTAGGAAAGACTATATGTGAGAATGATCCTTCTTGTGATGGTTGCTTAAATCGAACCTCTTACAATTCACCATAACTTCATATTTTAATATGGGAAATAATAATATTGCATAGGTATGTTACTATACATCTTCTTGTGTGTCAATGATAGTTTAGGACCTTAATGCAAAAAGGATCACCTGATAGACTTATATGCTTCTATGTGAAATGCTCATTATTAATATTTATGTTTACCTTAGGTTAATTGATTGTAATCAATTAAGGATTAGATGTGTTACCTTCTATAATAATGTTACTTGGGAGTAGACATGATTAATGCATTTAGGGTTATATGATTTATTTATCTTGATTTGATAATGGGACATTTTGAGTACATGCCTGATGGTTAAATGGGTTTGTGAAAGTTAATAGATGACTTATATTATTTTTATACAATATGGAAAAGAGATTATTTTGGTACTAACCATACTAATCCAATTATGCTTTGTTGATGTCATTGTCTGGTGTGAGTGTAGGATGAGGGGAAGCAATCGTAGTTACTCCTATAGGAGGTCCACATGATGTTCCACTCTCCATCCTTGTTTGCCATTGTCTGTTTATATATATGTATATATGCATGTTGGTTGGTGTTGTAGGATGCAGGTACCAGACATCGACTCCACCTAACTACATAGGTCTGAGCATGCCTTTAAAGTCCTCAAATTGTTGTTGTGTGGAGATATCACCAAGATTACTCTCAAGGTTTCCCGTGGACTTAGATTTATGTTTAGGCCTAGCTGGGGGATCTAAATGCAGTATGTGATATGGCCCTGTGGTTTGATGTGGTTATGTGATTAATGATGTGAGTTAGATTTATCCTTATAAGTATATGTATATATATGTGTGTGTGTGTGTGTGTTATATTGATTGTATGTTATATAGGTACATGTATATGTGGGTGCACACGCATATACCCATGCTTATATAAATAATAATATTTGTATGGATTTATTGATTGTTTTAGTGGTATTTTATTTAAACTAGATTCAATGAAGTGTATTAAATAAATTTATTAAATAAAAAGTGAAAATAATATTAATAATAGTAATAATAAAATTAAATGCTCTTGTAGTAGAACTAGCTATCTAGGAGGGAGTTGAACTCAAGACCTCCTAGAAGTTAGGCTAGTTGTTTTCCAGTTGTGCTTTGTGTTTTCCTTGGAAGCTATTTGGTTGTCTTTCTTGTTATGGTCTTCTTTTAAAGCCATTTTAATTAAAATTATTAAAACTTTGATTAAGTTGTTTACGGGAATTGTTTGGTCCTCCAACCAACTATGGAAGTTGGAGAAGTTGCTTCCCATAAAGCAACTCCTCCAACCACATAATTGGAGGATAAATATTTTCATTTTTGGTATGATTGGGGAAGGAAGGTTTTAGGAAAATTTAGAGTCTTTTTGCATAGATTGTTCCAGAAAATTTATTATAGTTTTTCTGTGAGTTTGAGAGTTAACTATTTGGAGGGAAATCATGTTTGTATTGCTAGAAGATTGGATGCTAGAGGAAGATATCTAGGAGGATACCAACTTAAGGCTTGGAAATTTTTAGAGAATACTCCAGCCATCGGAAGAGGATTCTCCGTAGGACCCCAGGTAGGGTCTAAACTAGGATGAATCTCCATTCTCCCTATGTGTATGATTGTGTATATGAAAGATATGTTGATGGATGAGGATATGATCTTTTACTTTGAATTGGAAAGGAAAACTTATATATGTTTTATTTCTGTGTATTTTAAATATGGTTCTGGGAAGTAATTTTTATGAATGTTTAATATTTATTGTTGTGAAATCTTCTTGGAAGGGTACAGATGTTTTGATCATGTATGATGGTGTATTATATTGTTATTGAGTGGATTATGGATGTTTAGGGAAGTTAGGAAGGTTTGGTATGGTTTAGGAAAGGTTGCGGTCCTTCTTCCCCATTTTCCCTTTTTACAGGCCTTCCCTATGAATTTATGTTTTTAATTTGATTCAATCTTATCTGAGACTTAGGTAGTGTTGAGGATTTTTTTTGGATGTGGTTCTGAGGTCCTTGTATTAGGTTGATCACAGGGAACCTTTCCCAAGTACTCTCCATGCCTTAAAAAGTCATTTTTTGGCCTTTTCGGGCAATTCTAGATTAATTTCATAAAAGTGTGTTGTAGTGTCATAAGACATTGTATTCATACTCATACGACACTTGGTCAAAAGTCATATGGGGATGCATACATTTTTCTATGGGTTAAAATCATTTTTTAAGTGTTATGGGGAAGTTTAAAATGTAATTTTTGTGAAAGTGTGTTATAGTGTCGTACGAGATTGTAGTCATACCCATATAACACTTGGTCAAATGTCATATGAAAATGCATGCATTGTTGTACGAGTTTATATAGAGAGTCATTTGGAGTTTTTTTAGGGTTTGAGGGGCTTAATATTTACAGGATTTATAGAAGTATAACATTTAAGTATAAGTTACGATACTTTAATTTTTTATACTTTAAGTTATACTTGTATAAAGGAATTAGGTACCTTCCGGGATGACTAGGATAGGTTTCAACTGCATAGGAGTTAAGATGCAAATTCTAGATTTTGGTTTTTAGAAAATTTCAGACTTAGCCAAATTTTAGGCACATGAGCTTTTCCTAGACTTATAAAAAAACCAAGCTAGGGAATGTTGTGTTTATGCATGAGGAAGTTTTTATCCCCTATGTATGTTTATTACTTGTTGTGTTGAGGTTATATGGTATAATTTTGATGTTCTTGCACTTGGCATATTCTTGAACTTAGTTTATGAGGCTAGGACTCATCTCGGTGGCCTGTGTGCACGAGAGGGTTCCTTAGACCTATAAATGAACCTTGGAAAGTTGTACTAATGCATGTGGAAATTTTTATGTTTTTCTTTGAGATGTCTTGTGATAGACATTCTTCCAATGGTTCCTGTTATGTATATGGTTAAGGTTAGGACTCGCTCTGAGGGCCTGAGTGCACAGGGAAGTTTCCTAAACCTATGAATTAGGACACAGAAGTGTTATTTTGTGTCTTTGGATTGTGATGGGGTAAGGGAATAGGATCCCTATGTGAGTGGCTCACCATAGGTGTTGGAACCCTAAAGTGGTTGCTAGATGATCCTATGGGTGGGTTTGTAAAAAGTGATAACCTTAAAAATTAACCTGGGAAGGGGGGATTCAAAAGATAATGAAAGAAAACATAATAATGGCCACACATACCTAATTGGAGTACCGAGACCAGGGATAAATGCTAGGGTTGATCCCTATTCATAAAGGGGGACCGGAGTTACATGGTTTCTAGGGTGGATCCCAATACACAGGTTGTGTGATGACACTCACTTAGGTGGTCTCCTAGAACCTTAATCTCAGTGTTATAATATGATGATACTTTTAGGTGTCTTATTCTTTTTATTCAAGTCTTGGATTTATTGGTATTTGAGACTTAGATTGCCTTAAGGTCTTGAGAGTACCTTGGTTCTATCTCCTATCACGGGGGGTTGAACTTTATCAGTTTCACATGGTTGGGTGGAAAATCTATTTTGAGGTATTGTTTGTGGTTCGTGTCATGGCTTGAATTCTGAGTTGTTCAGTGGTGAAGATTTTGTTCTTGTGTCATGTATCTCTATCTTTTGTTATCAAGATTTAAAGATGTAAAGATGTATTATAAGCCCTTGGGCAACTTGATGTAATTATCTTTCTCTATGCCTTTGGGACATGTGCAGTAACTGTAATTCTAATTATGTTGTAAATGGAAATTATAAGAAAGAAGCTATGTATATGGGTAAGGTTCATATTTAGGAATCTCAAAAATGCGATTGAATGTTGGTAAATCAAGCATGGATTATGTTTAAGTAATTCCTACCTTATATCTCTTGTAAATTTTAAATGAAAATTGAAAGTAATGTTTTTGTTAGTCCATTTTCCTATCAATCCAAAATCTTTTGAAAATGACCCATTTCCTTGCAAGTTTTCTTGAAGTGTCCTGCCCTGTGTTCTTCATTGTGTCACCTTGCTCCAATTCAAATCACACGTGCTGAATCGCAAAATCCAGAAAGTTATTCAAGTTCTAAGGCCTGTAGGAAACAAATTTTTAAAATCTACCTAAGTGTTGAAAACCCACAATGTTTTTGAAAATCCATGATATTTTCGGTCTATGTGAAAACCTTCATTGTTTTCGACCTTATGCCTTCCCACTTTTGTGCACTTGTCTTCTGGCATCGAAAACTCTATGTGTTTTCAGTCTTTCGTTGTGTCAAAAACTTTGTGTATTTTCGACCTCGGTCTTAACTGGGCAAGTGCGATCATTGGTGGGTCCCAGTTCTTCTTAGTTGCCAGGTGTGGTTAAAGCTCAGACAAAATTGGTAGTTGTTTTATGTTTGCATGGTAAAGATGCATGATGTTTATCCTTCACGCTTTTGTGATAGTCGTTCAATTTTCTTGTATGGGTGTGAAGTGGGTCCAGGTCTGCAGGCTCTTCCTCATTGGTTGTCGCATGGCCGCATGTCAGACTTTTCTGACATGCGATCATGCGACCGCTTGCCACCTATCTACATGGGTCCCAGTTCTTAGTGATGTTCAGCTGCCTAGCGGTTAAATTTTTCTTTCTATGATCTGGCAACTCGCAGTTATCTCTTGGTCACTAATTCTTGGCGGTTAAGCCCTTAACATCTGGTGACTTGGCTGGCGGTTTACTTTGCCTTAGTCGTGTAATCACGTAATGGTGGGCCCGAGTCTTCATGCTTTTAAAGGTAAGGCCTCTTCGGTGATGGTCTCGCTGGTGGTTATGTGGCGGCCTATGGTTGGTTGTCGCATGATCACATGTTAGAGTTTTTTGACATGCGATCATGCGACTGGTTGACATGTGTGTTAGTCCATTTTCGAGTCAAAGCAAATCTTTTGAAAATGGCCTCTTCCATGCAAATTTTGAAGTTATCCCACCCTGCTGCAACACAGTTTTAACTTGCAATGAAAATCCATATGGTTTTATGGTGTGTGCCCTTAACCCTGTGCTCTTCATATTGTCACCTTGCTCCAGTTCAAAACACACGTGTTGAATCGCAAATCCAAAAAGTTATTCAAGTTCTAAGGTCTGCAGGAAATAATTTCAAGAATCTGCCACAGTGTCAAAAACCCACAGTGTTTTTGAAAATCTATGATATTTTCGGTCTTTGTGAAAATCTTCATTGTTTTCAACCTTGTGCTTCCTGTTTTTGCACACTTGTCTTCTGGCATCAAAAACTCTATGTGTTTTTAGTCTTTCACCGTGTCAAAAACTTTGTGTGTTTTTGACCTCGGTCTTAACTACGCAAGTGCAGTCGGTTGGTGGGACCTAGTTCTTCTCAGTTCCCTGGTGTGGTTAAAGTTCAGACATAATCAGTGGTTGTCGCATGTTCGCATGATGAAGATGCATGATATTTAACCTTTATGCTTTTGCAACAGGCCATTGGATTTTCCTGTATGGGCATGTCATGGGTCCAGTTGGGTCCATTTCAGATTGGTGCTGATGTGTCAGTCTGCTATTGGTTGATATGCGATGAGTTGGGATGTGACATGGGCCCATTTGTGGGGTTTGAGCAGTTTGGTGGTCCCATTGATGGTGATGTGGTAGCCTGGGGTTGGCTGTCGCATGATTGCATGTCAAATTTTTTTGACATGAGATCATGCAAGTGATTGACACATGTCCGTGGGGCCCGGTGGCAGGTGGTAATGTGGCATCCGTGGTGCTGAGGTGGTAGAGTTATATTAGATGTAGAGTGGTGATGTGGCAAAGTTGCTTAGCGTGGGCCCAGTTCTCAGATCCCTTTGATCTTATAGCTATCCAATGACTACAAGGAATATTCTTTCCCCTTGTGATCATGCGACAACCATCTGATCTTTTAAGGATTCACAAGGGCAATAGTGTGGTGGGTCTGATTCTCAGTTTGTTGTGACGTGGGCACTTTTCATTGGACAACATGGTGACTTGGTAGTTTGTAGGTGGGGTGATTGTTGGTAGGGCTGAGGCATGGTAAGTAGTGGTTAGTCGCATATTTGCATAGCCTTTTTCAAGGCTATGCAATCATGCAACTAACATTTTGTGTTAACCCTCAGTGGCGGTGATTATGCAGAGGTAGAGGATTACAGTGTGTCGCATGTTCGCATAGCCCGTCTCCTGGCTATACGATCATGCCACAACTGTAGAAGTATATCGTGGTTGCGGAGTTATGACATAGGTCTTGCCGACATGCTTGATTTTGATTGGTCATTGACTGGTGGTGGGGCTGAGGACTTTGCAAAGGGTTTGTGACTAACTGTCAACCATAGCTAAGAGACTGTGGTTGCATGATCGCAAGGGTGAGTTGGGTGCCTTACGATCATGCGACCAAGAGCACATGTAACCGAGACTTTTGTTGCGGTTAATCTTGCTGATGCCTAAGTGAAGATCTGACGATGGGGACTTAAAGCTGGCCGAGATTTGAATATAGACCACCAATTTACTTCTGGCACCACGAATGTGACCGTTTGAACTTGCAAAGATTTTTTTGTGACAAGAGGTACCAAAATTGAATGCTTTCATGGCCAGATTTGATTGGTTTGGTGGCGGCAATGGTTACACAATGGTTCAGTGAGTTGGGTGATTGCTTGCAGATGTTTTACCGTGTGGGGGAGGATAATTTTTGTTGGCTTGAGGTGTTTTGATGGTCTGATCAGTATGGTTTTCATGGAAAATTTATGATCTTCCTGTCCTTTTCAGAGATTCTTCTCAAGTGCGAAGATCATCCTTGGTCTGACAGGCTAGTGCTAGTTTTCCCTCCAGTGGTTTTTTGAAATTTTGTTGTGGTTAGCCGTTGTAACCCTGACCCCAGTCATCTGTAGCTTGTTGAAACTTGTTTTGGGTTTCCAAGATGACTGGTGGTATATATTGCAATTTTTCTGATAGTGTAAGGTTTCTAGCTTAGAGTTCCTTTCTGGTTCCAAGAAGGGTCCTTTTCCTATATATTTTCTCCTTCTCTCTGCATATAGAGTGTTCTTCTTTCCTTGCTGGTTCTGAGAACATAATGCATATTGTAAGTGATTTATCTAATGTGTGAGAAGTTAATATATTTTTATTGTTACCAAGCTAACTCCATTTGAGCTTTGAATTCATTGATCATACATTAAGGGTGTTTGATTTGTCTTCTTGTATTGCCTATGTGTTTGCAAGTAGAGTTGTCTTTACAGAGATAACTAGTTCAGGGTTAGTGTTCATGTGTGTATGGGCTGAAATATCAAATATTTGTCATCCTTGTCTTTCGGTGGATGTTGGTAAATGTATTGTTTGATTCATAGGTCTCTTCTAAGGGGAGGGTTAAAATCCTTTCAATGGATAATAACATGCTTGAATGCATAGGTGGGTGTTAAGTTGAGGTTTGATCATGGTGTGTGATTGATGTAAGGCATCAACACATTGGGTATATTATTTTCTTATTTCATAGCTGTCATTTCTAATAGGGTATTTGACTCTGTGGCCCAATGGATAAGGCACTGGTCTATGAGAGACTTAGGGTATCTCAGGGGTCCCTTCAACCCATCTTTAAAATCATTTCCTTTCAGTTCCACCCTTTCCCTTTCATGTTGTTAGTGTAGGTCTCTGGTTTTCATACTCATTCCATGCAAGTAGGGCTATTGCATTAGATCTTGGTTTCATTGAGGTATAGGATACCTAGAAGAGTTTGAGAATCATTCCATAGTCAGTTACCTATAGGCCTGTAGTGTGACATAAGTTAATGTGTGTGCAGATGAGGTATACCTTCCTGAGTGATGTGGAGCTCAAAGTGTAGAAGGATCTCTCTTTGATCCTTGTCAGTTGGCCCTTTTTCCTATCAGATTTGGAGTGTTGAGTGAATGTGACACTAGCCCTGTCAATCCTAATGCCAAGCTGACCTTTGGGGAAAAAGAACAACCAAGAAGATGGTGACTCTACTTGGGAGCCATGGTATAGAGTCATGTTTGGTAAAGAAGACATTCCTCATGTTTTGCAAAGTGAGTCAAGTCTATTTTGTCTGTCATTGTTAAGTCTGAAAGTCCTAGTTCCTAAATTAATTTTCAGTAATTTCTCACATTTGGTGAGTGGTGACTCCAAGTTCTCTGATTTGCACCAGTGTGCATATTTGAAGGAAGGCTACAAAGAAAGAGGTGGACTTGTAGTGATAGAGGCAGTAGACATTTGGGCTCCTGTGACTTATAGTGTTAAGTCAAGAGAGGAATCATAAGAGGACTCTATGTGGGATGTATTGTGAGTTTCTGATTTGAAGAAGGTCTCGGCATTCTTTTCTTTTCTCTACAAAGGGGTGGTGGCTCTACAAAGTGTTAAGGGTGATTTGAAGTTGACTCCAAATCACACATTTCGTGCAGTTGCTCCAATACATTCAGTTATTTCTCAAGAGTTGAAATGTTTCCTTATTAAGTGGTCAAGCACAATAAAAAGGAATAAGGTGTCAGTAGAGGTTTGCATTCTTCAAGGTTTCAGTTGCAGTTTGACAAAATTATATGGAAGTATTGCATTAAGTTTAATGGATAAGTTGAATAAGGAGCTGGCTTTCCTTAAGGAGGGAATCCTTAGGGATTGCATAAGATTAGTAAGATTAAAAGTGGGGAGTAGAAAGGATTTATTTATATCCTTGTTCTATGATAGATTTTGTGAAGTATATGATGAGCTTCCTGAGGATGTTGAGTTTTTTGAATCTGAGTTCATTGGTTTATTCCTAGAGCTTTGTTTTCCTGAGTCAACCAGTTGGTCAGATGCTTTGTGGGAGGAGTATTATGGATGTATCAGGGATTGGGTACTTAGTGATGATAGTCTTGAGCTTGAGGATGCACTTGGGGTTTTTCTCTTTGGTACTGATATTGAGAATGATGGAAGTTATGAAGGAGATGTGTCAAGTGATGACACTCTTTCTTTCAATCATGAGAGTGATGCTCTTTCTCAGTATGGGGCAGAAAGTTTATGCAATCAATTAGATGAAGAAAATGATTGGATTGATGAATATGTTACTGATGATTGTATGTCAGAGGAGAGTGTTGTTGTGGATAGTTGTTCACTTCATAGTGAACAAATTTTAGATCTCTTGTCCTATGAATATCTTAGGTATGCTGGGAGGGATGACTTTGAGTTCCTACATCTAGCATACATTGATTTTGACCGAGAGCATGAGTCAATAGGTTTTGACTTTGACATACGTGCCTCTGATTCTTTTTCTACCCCCACATTACTAGATAGCAACTAGGTACAACATGATGATGAAGTCATCAACATTTGTTCAGCTTCAAGCTATGCAGATATCCCTAATGTATGTATTGATGTTTTCCCTCCCACCCACCAGAAATTTTCAGGTTTGTCAAATGTTGAGAAGATGTAGGATGCTCATACTTTTGATGATTCACGTTCATCAGAGTTTTCCTCTTATAGTTACTTTGTAGAAGAAGAGGTTGAAGGCCATAAGAGTGTGTTGTCCTATTATGAAGATTGTTGTAGTGAACAAGTTTCTTGTTCATGTTGTTTTCCTTCTTTTTCCAAATATGATAGCAAAGAAGACCTTCACTTGGTTCATGATCCGGTTTATGAAGACATCATGGGGGAACCAAGTTGCTAAGTGGCTGAGGCAATGTATGAAGGTAAATCAAAGGATTCAAGTCCTTCTCAGTTAGGTACTTTTATAGTAATGCATGATGATCAGTATGTTTTATTTCTTGATGCATTGCTAGATGATATTTTTACTTCCAGTTAGCAGGGAGAAGTAAGTGATGTTCCTTACTTCTTAGAATATGAATGTGAGTATGATGGTTGTGACTGGAAGAACATGGGTAGTGACCAGCATAGTTTCATTGTTCAGCCCATGAATATTCACATATGTTTGCACCAAGGTGGTCATAAAATTTTTAGGTGGCTGGTTGCATATGTGGATGAAAATCAGATTTTTGATTCAGGAGGGTCACTGGTTTTCTTTTGGGGCCTTGAGCATGGTTGTATATACTTATAAATTCTATAAATATCTTTCCCTTTCCTGTTGTGTGTTTTTCCTTCTTGTTCCTTAGTTTTTTTGAAGGTCTTTGTGTTTTTCCAGTGGGTGGTCTACTTCTCCCCAGAGATCTGGATCCTTGTCATGCTTGCGAAAGACATGCATCCCCAGACTAGAGCCACTGTTAGTCCATTTTCTAGTCAATCTAAATCCTTTGAAAATGGCCTCTTCCATGCAAATTTTAAAGTTATCCCACCCTATTGCAACACAATTTTAACTTGGAATGAAAATCCATATGGTTTTATGGTGTGTGCCCTTAACCCTGTGTTCTTCATATTGTCACCTTGCTCCAGTTCAAAACACACGTGCTGAATCACAAATCCAGAAAGTAATTCAAGTTCTAAGGTCTGCAGGAAACAATTTCAAGAATCTACCACAGTGTTGAAAACCCACTGTTTTTTTGAAAATCCATGATGTTTTCGGTCTATGTGAAAACCTTCATTGTTTTCGACCTTGTGCTTCCTATTTTTGGACGCTTGTCTTCTGGCATCGAAAACTCTATGTGTTTTCAGTCTTTCACCGTGTCGAAAACTTTGTTTGTTTTCAACCTCGGTCTTAACTGCGCAAGTGTGATTGGTTGGTGGGACCCAGTTCTTCTTAGTTGCCTAGTGTGGTTAAAGTTCAGACATAATCAGTGGTTGTCACATGTTTGCATGGTGAAGATGCACGATGTTTAACCTTTACACTTTTGCGATAGGCCATTGGATTTTCTGATATGGGCATGTCGTGGGTCTAGTTGGGTCCATTTCAGATTGGTGCTGATGTGTCAGTCTCCTATTGGTTGATATGCGATGAGTTGGGATGTGACGTGGGCCCATTTGTGGGGTTTGAGCAGTTTGGTGGTCCCATTAATGGTGATGTGGTAGCCTGGGGTTGGCTGTCACATGATTGCATGTTAGAGTTTTCTGACATGCGATCATGTGACTAATTGACACGTGTCCCTGGGGCCCGGTGGCAAGTGGTAATGTAGCATTTGTGGTGCTGAGGTGGTAGAGTTCTAGTGGATGCAGAGCGGTGATGTGGCAAAGTTGCCAGTCGCGGGCTTGTTTGTTAGATCCCTTTGATCTTACGGCTGTCGCATGACCGCAAGGAATATTCTTTCCCCTTGTGATCATGCGACAACCATCTAATCTTCTAGCGATTCACAAGGGCAATAGTGTGGTGGGTTCGGTTCTGAATTTGTTGTGACGTGGGCACTTTTCATGGTCAGCGCGGTGACTTGGCAGTTTATAGGCGGGGTGATTGTTAGTAGGGCCGAGGCATGGTAAGTAGTGGTTAGTCACATGTTTGCATAGCCTTTTTCAAGACTATGTGATCATGCGACTAACATTTTGTGTTAACCCTTAGCGGTGGCGGTTATGCAGAGGTAGAGGATTACAGTGTGTCGCATGTTCGCATAGCCCGTCTCTTGGCTATGCGATCATGTGACAACTGTAGAAGTATATCGTGGTTGCAAAGTTATGACATAGGTCTTGCCGACGTGCTCAATTTTTATTGGTCACTGATTGGTGGTGGAGCTGAGGACTTTGCAAAGGGTTTGTGACTGACTATCGACCATGGCTAAGAGACTGCAATCGCATGATCGCAAGGGTGAGTTGGGTGCCTTACCATCATGCGACCAAGAGCACATGTAACTGAGACTTTTGTTGCAGTTAATCTTGCTGATGCCTAAGTGAAGATTTGATGATGGGGACTTAAAGTTGGCCGAGATTTGAATATAGATCACCAATTTATTTCTGGCGCCATGAATGTGACCGTTTGAACTTGCAGAGAATTTTTTGTGATAGGAGGTACCAAAATTGAATGCTTTCATGGCCAGATTTGATTGGTTTGGTGGTGCCAGTGGTTGTAGAATGGTCTAGTGAGTTGGGTGATTCCTTGCAGATGTTTTGCCGTGTGGGGGAGGATAATTTTTGTTGGCTCGAGGTGTTTTGATGGTCTGATCAGTATGGTTTGCATGGAAAATTTATGATCTTCCTATCCTTCTCAGAGATTCTTCTCAAGTGCAAAGATCATCCTTGGTCTGACAGGCTGGTGCTAGTTTTCCCTCTAGTGGTTTTTTGAAATTTTGCTATGGTTAGCCATTATAACCCTGACCCCAGTCATCCGTAGCCTGTTGCAACCTATTTTGGGTTTCCAAGATGACTGGTGTTATATATTGTAATTTTTTTGATAGTGTAAGGGTTCCAGCTTAGAGTTCCTTTCTGGTTCCAAGAAGGGTCCTTTTCCTATAGATTTTCTCCTTCTCTCTGCATATAGAGTGTTCTTCTTTCCTTACTGGTTTTGAGAAAATAATGCATATTGTAAGTGATTTGTCTTATATGTGAGAAGTTAATATATTCTTAATGTTACCAAGCTATCTCCATTTGAGCTTTGAATTCATTGATCATACATTAAGGGTGTTTGATTTGTCTGCTTGTATTGCCTATGTGTTTGCAAGTAGAGTTGTCTTCACAGAGATAACTGGCTCAGGGTTAGTGTTCATGTGTGTATGGGCTGAAATATCAAAGATATGTCATGCTTGTCTTTCGGTGGATGCTGGTAAATGTATTTTCTGATTCATAGGTCTCTTCTAAGGGGAGGGTTAACATATTTTGAATGGATAATAACATGCTTGAATGCACAGGTGGGTGTTAAGTTGAGGTTTGGTCATGGTGTGTGATTGATGTAAGGCATCAACACATTAGGTGTATTATTTTCTTGTTTCATAGCTATCATTTGCAATAGGGTATTTGACTTTGTGGCCCAATGGATAAGGCACTGGTCTATGAGAGACTTAGGGTATCTCAGGGGTCCCTTCAACCCATCTTTAAAATCATTTCCTTTCAGTTCCACCCTTTCCCTTTTATGTTGTTAGTGGAGGTCTCTGGTTTTCATACTCATTCGATGCAAGTAAGGCTATTGCATGAGATCTTGGTTTCATTGAGGTACACGATATCTAGAAGAGTTTGAGAATCATTCCATAGTCAGTTATCTGCAGGCGTGTAGTGTGAAACAAGTTAATATGTGTATGTAGATGAGGTATACTTGCCTAAGTGATGTGGAGCTCAAAGTGTAATAGGATCTCTCTTTGATCCTTGTCAGTTGCCCCTTTTTCCTGTCAGATTTGAAGTGTTGAGTGAATGTGTCACTAGCTCTGTCAATCCTAATGCCAAGCTGACCTTTGGGAAAAAAGAAAAAACCAACAAGATGGTGACACTACTAGGGAGCCATGGTATAGAGTCATGTTTGGTAAAGAAGACATTCCTCATGTTTTGCAAAGTGAGTCAAGTCTATTTTGCCTGTCATTGTTAAGTCTGAAAGTCCTAGTTCCTAAATTAATTTTTAGTAATTTCTCACATTTGGTGAGTGGTGACTCTGAGTTTTCTGATTTGCACCAGTGTGCATATTTGAAGGGAGGGTACAATGAAAGAGGTGGACTTGCAGTGATAGAGGCAGTAGACATTTGGGCTCTTATGACTTATAGTGTTAAGTCAAGAGAGGAATCATAAGAGGACTCTATGTCTGATGTATTGTGAGTTGCTGTTTTGAAGAAGGTCTCGGCATTCTTTTATTTCCTCTGCAAAGGGGTGGTGGCTCTACAAAGTGTTAAGGGTGATTTGAAGTTGACTCCAAATCACACATTTCTTGCAGCTGCTCCAATACATTCAGGTATTTCTCAAGAGTTGAAATGTTTCCTTATTAAGTGGTCAAGCACAATAAAAAGGAATAAGGTGTTAGTAGAGGTTTGCATTCTTCAAGTTTTTAGTTGTAGTTTAGCAAAATTATATGGAAGTATTGCATTAAGTTTAATGGATAAGTTGAATAAGATGCTAGCTTTCCTTGAGGAGGGCATCCTTAGGGATTGCATAAGATTAGTAAGATTAAAAGTGGGAAGTAGAAAGGATTTATCCATATCATTGTTCTATGATAGATTTTGTGAAGTATATGATGAGCTTCCTGAGGATGTTGAGTTTCCTGAATCTGAGCTCAGTGATTTATTCTTGGAGCTTTATTTTCCTGAGTCAACCAGTTGGTCAAATGCTTTATGGGAGGAGTATTATGGATGTATCAGGGATTGGGTACTTAGTGACGATATTCTTGAGCTTGAGGATGCACTTGGGGTTTTTCTCTTTGGTACTAATATTGAGAATGATGGAAGTTATGAAAGAGATGTGTCAAGTAATGACACTCTTTCTTGCAATCATGAGAGTGATGCTCTTTCTCAGTATGGGGTAGAAAGTTTATGCAATCAATTAGATGAAGAAAATGATTGGATTGATGAATATGTTGCTGATGATTGTATGTCACAAGAGAGTGTTCTTGTGGATAGTTGTTCACTTCATAGTGAACAAATTTCAGATCTCTTGTCTTGTGAATATCTTAGGTATGCAGGGAGGGATGACTTTGAGTTCCTACATCTAGCATACATTGATTTTGATCGAGAGCATGAGTCAATAGGTTTTGACTTTAACATGTGTGCCTCTAATTCTTTTTCTACCCTGACATTACTAGATAGCAACCAGGTACAACATGATGATAAAGTCATCAGCATTTGTTCAGCTTCAAGCAATACAAATATCTGTAATGTATGTATTGATGTTTTCCCGCCCACCCACCAGCAATTTTCAGGTTTGTGAAATGTTGAGAAGAAGTAGGATGCTCATACTTTTGATGATTCACATTCATCAGAGTTTTCCTCTTGTAGTTACTTTTCAGAAGAAGAGGTTGAAGGCCATGATAGTGTGTTGTCCTATTATGAAGATTGTTGTAGTGAACAAGTTTCTTGTTCATGTTCTTTTCCTTCTTTCACCAAATATGATAGTGAAGAAGACCTTCACTTGGTTCATGATTCGGTTTATGAAGACATCATGGAGGAACCAAGTTGCTCAGTGGCTGAGGCAATGTATGAAGGTAAATCAGAGGATTCAAGTCCTTCTTAGCTAGGTACTTTTATAGTAATGCATGATGATCAGTATGTTTTATTTCCTGATGCATTGCTAAATGATATTTTTACTTCTAGTCTGCAGGGAGAAGTAAGTGATGTTCCTTACTTCTTAGAATATGAATGTGAGGATGATGGTTGTGACTGGAAGAACATGGGTAGTGACCAACATAGTTTCATTCTTCAGCCCATGAATATTCACATATGTTTGAAGCAAGGTGGTCATGAAATTTTCAAGTGGCTGGTTGCATATGTGGATGAAAATCAAATTTTTGATTCAGGAGGGTCATTGGTTTTCTTTTGGGGCCTTGAGCATGGTTGTACATACTTGTAAATTTCTATAAATATCTTTCCCTTTCCTATTGTCTATTTTTCCTTCCCGTTCCTTGCATTTTTTGAAGGTCTCTATGTTTTTCCAGTTGGTGGTCTGCTTCTCCCCAGAGATTTGGATCCTTGTCATGCCTGCAAGAGGCATGCATCCCCAGACTAGAGCCACTATTAGTCCATTTTCTAGTTAATGCAAATCCTTTGAAAATGGCCTCTTCCATGCAAATTTTGAAGTTATCCCACCCTGCTACAACATAGTTTTAACTTGGAATGAAAATTCATATGGTTTTATGGTGTGTGCCCTTAACCCTGTGTTCTTCATATTGTCACCTTGCTCTAGTTCAAAACACATATGCTGAATTGCAAATTTAGAAAGTTATTCAAGCTCTAAGGTTTGCAGGAAACAATTTCAAAAATCTGCCATAGTGTCGAAAAGCCACAGTGTTTTTGAAAATCTATGATGTTTTTGATCTGTGTGAAAACCTTCATTATTTTTGACATTGTGCTTCCTGGTTTAGCATGCTTGTCTTCTGGTATCGAAAACTCTATGTGTTTTCAGTCTTTCACCATGTCAAAAACTTTATGTGTTTTCAACCTTAGTCTTAACTGGGCAAGTGTGATCAGTTGGTGGGACCCAGTTCTTCTCAGTTGCCCGGTGTGGTTAAAGTTTAGACATAATCGATGGTTGTCACATGTTCACATGGTGAAGATGCACGATGTTTAACCTTTATGATTTTGCGACAAGCTATTAGATTTTCTGATATGGGCATGTCATGGGTCTAGTTGGGTCCATTTCAGATTGGTGCTAATATGTCAGTCTACTATTGGTTGATATGCGATGAGTTGGGATGTGACGTGGGCCCATTTGTGGGGTTTGAGCAGTTTGGTGGTCCCATTGACAGTGATGTGGTAGCTTGGGGTTGGCTGTCGCATGATCACATGTCAGAGTTTTCTGACATGCGAACATGCGACCGGTTGACATGTGTTCTTAGGGCCCAGTGGTAGGTGGTAATATGGCATTTGCGGTGCTGAGGTGGTAGAGTTCTATTGGATGCAGAGCGGTGATGTGGCAAAGTTGCCAGTCGCGGGCCCAATTGTCAGATCCCTTTGATCTTACATCTATCACATGATCGCAAGGAATATTCTTTCCCCTTGCGATCATGCAACAACCATCTAATCTTCCAGTGATTCACAAGGGCAACAGTGTGGTGGGTCCAGTTCTCAATTTGTTGCGATGTGGGCACTTTTTATTGGTCAGCGCGGTGACTTGGTAGTTTTTAGGTGGGGCAATTGTTGGTAGGGCTGAGGCATGGTAAGTAGTGGTTAGTCGCATGTTTGCATAGCCTTTTTCAAGGCTATGCGATCATGCACCTAATATTTTGTGTTAACCCTCAGCAGCGGTGGTTATGCAGAGGTAGAGGATTGCAATGTGTCGCATGTTCACATAGCCAATCTCCTAGCTATGTGATGATGCGACAATTGTAGAAGTATATCATGGTTGGGGAGTTATGACATAGGTCTTGTTGACGTGTTCAATTTTGATTGGTTGTTGATTGGTGGTGGGGCCAGGGACTTTGCAAAGGGTTTGTGACTGACTATCGACCACGGCTAGGAGGCTGTGGTCACATGATCACAAGGGTGAGTTGGGTGCCTTGTGATCACGAGACCAAGAGCACATGTAATAGAGACTTTTATTGCGGTTAATCTTCTCGATGCCTGAGTGAAGATCTGATGATGGGGACTTAAAGTTGGCCGAGATTTGAATATAGACCACCAATTTACTTCTGGTGCCATGAATGTGACCATTTGAATTTGCAGAGAGTTTTTTGTGATAGGAGGTACCAAAATTGAATGCTTTCATGGCTAGATTTGATTGGTTTGGTGGTGCCAATGGTTGTAGAATGGTCCAGTGAGTTGGGTGATTGCTTGCAGATGTTTTTTTGTGTGGGGGAGGACAATTTTTGTTGGCTTGAGGTGTTTTGATGGTCTGATCAGTATGGTTTGCATGGAAAATTTATGATCTTCCTATCCTTCTCAGAGATTCTTCTCAAGTGCAAAGATCATCCTTGGTCTGATAGGCTGGTGCTGGTTTTCCTTGTAGTGGTTTTTTGAAATTTTGTTGTGGTTAGCCATTGGAACCGTGACCCCAATCATCCATAGCTTGTTCCAACCTATTTTGGGTTTCCAAGATGACTGGTGGTATATATTGCAATTTTTTTGATAGTGTAAGGGTTCCAGCTTAGAGTTCCTTTCTGGTTCCAAGAAGGGTCCTTTTCCTATATATTTTCTCCTTCTCTCTGCATATAGAGTGTTCTTCTTTCCTTGCTGGTTCTGAGAACATAATGCATATTGTAAGTGATTTGTGTTATGTGTGAGAAGTTAATATATTCTTACTGTTACCAAGCTATCTCCATTTGAGCTTTGAATTCATTGATCATACATTAAGGGTGTTTGATTTGTCTACTTATATTGCCTATCTGTTTGCAAGTGGAGTTTTCTTCATAGAGATAACTGGTTCAGGGTTAGTGTTCATATGTGTATGGGCTAAAATATCAAAGATATGTCATGCTTGTCTTCCGATGGATGCTAGTAAATGTAGTGTCTGATTCATAGGTCTCTTCTAAGGGGAGGATTAAAATCCTTTGAATGGATAATAACATGCTTGAATGCATAGGTGGGTGTTAAGTTGATATTTGGTCATGGTGTGTGATTGATGTAAGGCATCAACACATTGGATATATTATTTTCTTCTTTCATAGCTGTCATTTGCAATAGGGTATTTGACTCTGTGGCCCAATGGATAAGGCACTGGTCTATGAGAGACTTAGGGTATCTCAGGGGTCCCTTCAACCCATCTTTAAAATCATTTCCTTTCAGTTCCACCCTTTCCCTTTCATGTTGTTAGTGTAGGTCTCTGGTTTTCATACTCATTCCATGCAAGTAGGGCTATTGCATGAGATCTTGGTTTCATTGAGGTACAGGGTACCTAGAAGAGTTTGAGAATCATTCCACAATCAGTTATCTGAAGGCCTGTAGTGTGACACAAGTTAATATGTGTGTGCAGATGAGGTATACCTTCCTGAGTGATGTGGAGCTCAAAGTGTAGAAGGATCTCATTTTGATCCTTGTCAGTTGGCCCTTTTTCCTGTTAGATTGGGCTAGTGAATGTGACACTAGCCCTGTCAACCCTAATGCCAAGCTGACCTTTGGGGAAAAAGAACAACCAGTAATGTGTGTTGTGGTCCTAATGGTAGGTGGTGAGGTGACATCCTCTAGATGCTGAGGTGGCAAGGTTCTAGTGGCTACGAGGTGGTGATTCAGATTTTGTCAATGGGGCCAGTGTTTTAGTGACGTGGGTGATGAGGTGGCAGTCTTGTGGCCTTGTCACGTGTTTGCATGGGCCATCTTTTATGCATGCGATCATGCAACAAGGGTGTCACATTGATGGGGAGTGATGACATGGGGTGACGTGGAGGCTTGTCACATATTCACATAGCCCTTTTCCAGGCTATGCGATCATGTGACCACTATTTGAACATTGCGGTTGCAAAGTTAAGGCGGTTCCACCATGTCGGTGTTGCTGAGGTGTTCTTTTTCAATTGGTTGTTGACTGTTGACTCAAATAATAAATTTTCAAGGGGCCCACAACTGTCATGAATTAAATATGATCACCTGATTTACCAGGAAGGGAAAAAGATCTATGGCTGCATTTTAAATTTTGATGTGATAGCTAGATTTTGAATTCAAATTTGCAGAAGGGTTTGCAGTGACATACAGTACCATAATTCATGGTTTCTACGATAGTTTTTGATCTGGTTTGGTGGCGTTGGTTGTTGCAATGTGATCCAAGGCTCCTATGGTCAGTTGCAGAAGTTGTTTTGTACCTAGTGCAGTTTGTTTTTATACTCGAGAAGCTATTTGCAGGTGGCTGATTTGACTAGTTTTCATGGTTATCCCTGGTGTCCTATACTGAGCTCGTAGATTTTCATAATTGTAGATCTATTTGAGATTTTTTTTCTCCAGGTTTCTTGGTTTCCAGCCCCTGCAATAAGTTTTTTACTGTTTCCAATTGGTATGGCAGTTGTAGTCCTAACCCTAGTCACCCTAAGCTTCATGCAATCTCTTTGAGATTCCCAAGGTGGCTAGTGGTATACGTTGTTAGTTTTTGACTGAGTAAGGGTTCAAATTTTGATCAGTTCCCAAGGTTCTGATTATAGTTAGTTCTAGGGGTTTGTAGCAGGGTTGTATCACATTACATGTAAGCTGAATAGAATTTTTAGAAGTCTTTTACAAGTTATTGAAGTGGTTTGATCTCTATCCTACTTTGATCATGTACATGACTCATTATACTTAATATAAGTTTTTCAAGTTTCCAAGTCTCTCCTTGGTGTCATTCTTGTGAATTTTGGATTTTTTGATCCATTGCATAGGGTTATCTTTGCATATGTTCTTGTCTTTAGTTCTTGATCTAGGATCAAGTGAAATATACTTTAGAGGGGACATAGATTCAGTCCTGGTTGTCTACAGAAGGATCTTATAAGTAGTGGATGGGCTGGAATGTTTATATTTATGGCTATGAGTCTTTGACAATAGTCGGTTCACATTTCATTATTTGTATGTGAGGTCTGCCCAATGGATAATGGCACTAATCAAGGATTAGTACAATTAGTTGAGTCCAATGTCTGATTGGCTCTTGTCTACCTTCCCTATCCTCATTAATCAAAGACCATTTTAAGTTTTAAGTATTGTTGTTGGTAGTAATACCCTTCACAATGCCATTTTATACCCAATAGCAATTGAGATTCAATGAATGTCTGGTTAACATTTAGTAGTCTCTTGCTATCATCTGCTTTGTTTAATCTAGTCCAAAGTCCTAAAATGCCATAAGTTACTAGATTAGGTGCACCCACCATAGTTTTACAGAGCCAAAAGTGAAGAGGGCAGTCTTGTCCCTATAGTTGGTCCAGTTGTCTGGCAGAGCTTTCACACTTGGAGCTAACCACTCCTAACATCAGTCTCAAGGCATATTGACATCCCTAGATGGCATAAGCATTTTCAAACACCAACAAGATGGCAACTCCACTGGGGAAGGAGTAAAGGACAACAAGTTTTCCTGCTTGGCTGGATCATCCCAGAGTCTGGTTAAAAGAATAGAGTCAAAAGTAAAAAACACACTTGTAAAATCTTCTCACCGAGTTGTGAGTGGCAGCTCTGATTTTCCTCTATTTGATCAGTGTTCCTTCTGATAAACAGTGTACCTACTTTTGGAGTTTTGTATTGGTTGGAAGAAGAAACAAAGACACACTTTCCTCTTCAAAGAGGTGGTGACTCTACATTGCAAAATCTGATGGACCTGCATGGTGAGCTCTACATCTGCCCTGCTTCCAGCCAAAGGTCTTCTGCTACAAGATTCTTAGGTATTTTTCAAAGATCTAAAAATGTCTCCTTATTAAGTGGTCAAGCACAAAGAAAAGGAGTAAGATGTGAATAGAGGTTGACTACTTCAAGTTCTCAATTGTATTTTTGCAAGATTTTATGGAAGTATTACATTAAGTCTGATGGGAAATCTTGAGGAGGAACTTGCTTTTCTTAAGCATGGCATCCTTAGGGATTGCATAAAATTGGTAAAATTGAAGGTGGGGTGCAGACATGATCTATCCATATCTTTGTTCTATGATATATTTGTGGTGCATATAATGAGCTTCTAGATGATGTTGAGTTTGCAAAATCTGAGTTCATTGGTTTATTCCTGGAGCTTTGTTTTCCTAAGTCAACCAGTTGGTCAGATGCTTTGACGGAAGAATATTATGTATGTATCAGGGATTGGGTACTTAGTGATGATAGTCTTGAGATTGAGGATGCACTTGGGGTTGTGTCTAGTAGTACTCTTATTGAGAATGATGGAACTTATGAAGGAGATGTGTCTAGTGATGACACTCTTTCTTACAATCATGAGAGTGATACTCTTTCTCAATATGGGGCAGAAAGTTTATACAGTCAATCAGATGAAGAAGAGGATTGGATTGATGAATATGTTGCTGATGATTGTATGTCAGAGGAGGGTGTTCTTATGGAAAGTTGTTCACTTCATAGTGAAAAAATTTTAGATCTCCTATCTTGTGAATATCTTAGGTATGCAAGGAGGGATGACTTTGAGTTCCTACATCTAGCATACATTGATTTTGACCGAGAGCATGAGTCAATGGGTTTTGACTTTGACATGTGTGCCTCTAATTCTTTTACTACTCACACATTACTAGATGGCAACCAGGTACATCATGATGATGAAGTCATCAGCATTTATTTAGCTTCAAGCAATGCAGATATCCCTAATGTATGTATTGATGTTTTCCCTCCCACCCACCAGCAATTTTTGAGTTTGTTAAATGTTGACAAGATGCAGGATGCTCATACTTTTGATGATTCATGTTCATCAAAGTTCTCCTCTTGTAGTTACTTTGTAGAAGAAGAGGTTGAAGGCCATGACAGTGTGTTGTACTATTATGAAGATTGTTGTAGTGAACAAGTTTCTTGTTCATGTTCTTTTCCTTCTTTTGCCAAATATGATAGTGAAGAAGACCTTCACTTGGTTCATGATCTAGTTTATGGAGATATCATGGATGAACCAAGTTGCTTAGTGGCTGAGGCAATACATGGAGGTAAATCAGAGGGTTCAAATCATTTTCAGCTAGGTAATTCTAATGTAATGCATGATGCTCAGTATGTTTTATTTTCTGATGCATTACAAGGTGAGCTTTTTATTTTTTCTAGTCATCAAGAAGTAGATGATGTTCCCTACTTCTTGGAGTTTGAACATAAATTTAATAGTCATGACTAGAAAAACATGGGTAATGATCATTATATTTTTATTTTTTAGCCCATGAATATTCACATATGTTTGCAGAAGAATGGTAAAGAAATTTTTAGACTTGGGGTCACATATGTGGATAAAAATTAGATTTTTGACTCAGGGGGGTCATTGATTTTATTTTGGTGGCATGGGGCCATCAAGAAAATTTGTAAATATTGTAAATTCTATAAATATTCTTTCCCTTTCCTGTTGTGTGTTTCTTTCCTAGCTTGTTCCCTATGTTTTTTGAAGTCTCTATGTTTTTCCAGTGGGTGGTCTGCTTCTTCCTAGAGATCTGAGGTCCTCATTGTATCTGCATGAGATACATGTCCCCAACCAGAGCCACTATTGGTCCATTTTCCTGTCAATGCAAAATATTTTGAAAATGGACCATTTTCTTGCAAGTTTTCTTGAAGTGTCCTGCCCTGTGTTCTTCATTATGTCACCTTGCTCCAATTCAAATCACACCTACTGAATCACAAAATCTAGAAAGTTATTCAAGTTTTAAGGCCTGCAGGAAATAAATTTTTAAAATCTACGTAAGTGTCGAAAACCCACAATATTTTTGAAAATCCATGATGTTTTCGGTCTATGTGAAAACCTTCATTGTTTTTGACCTTATGCCTTCCCGCTTTTATGCACTTGTCTTCTGGCATCGAAAACTCTATGTGTTTTCAATCTTTCGCTGTGTCAAAAACTTTGTGTGTTTTCAACCTTGGTCTTAACTGGGCAAGTGCGATCATTGGTGGGTCCCAGTTCTTCTTAGTTGCCAGGTGTGGTTAAAGCTTAGAAAAAATTAGTTGTTGTCATATGTTCACATGGTAAAGATGCATGATGTTTATCTTTCACGCTTTTGTGACAACCGTTTGATTTTCTTGTATGGGCGTGAAGTGGGTCCAGGTCTGCAGGCTCTTCCTGATTGGTTGTCACATGGCCACATGTCAGACTTTTCTGACATGCGATCATGCGACTACTTGCCACCTTTCTACATGGGTCCTAGTTCTTAGTGATGTTTATCTACCTAGCGGTTAAGTTTTTCTTTCCGCGATCTGGTGACTCGTGGTTATCTCTTGGTCGTTGATTCTTGGCGGTTAGGCCCTTAACACTTGGCGACCTGGCTGGCAGTTTACTTTGCCTTAGTCATGCAATCATGTAATGGTGGGCCCAGGTCTTCATACTTTTAAAGGTAAGGCCTCTTCGATGATGGTCCCACTGGTAGTTATGTGGCGGCCTATGGTTGGCTGTTGCATGATCGCGTGTCAGAGTTTTTTGACATGCAATCATGCGACTGGTTGACATGTGTGTTGTGATCCTGATGGTGGGTGGTGAGGTGGCATCCTCTAGATGTTGAGGTGGAAGGGTTCTAGTGGCTGCGAGGTGGTGATTCAGATTTTGTCAGTGGGGTCAGTGTTTCAGTGACATGGGCGATGAGGTGGCAGTCTTGTGGCCTTGTCATGTGTTTGCATGGGCCATCTTTTGGCCATCTGATCATGTGACAAGGGTGTCACGTTGATGGGGAGTGATGACATGGGGTGACATGGAGGCTTGTTTCATGTTTGCATAGCCCTTTTCCAAGCTATGCGATCATGCAACCACTCTTTGGATGTTGCGGTTGCGAAGTTAAGGTGGGTCCACAGTGTTGGTGTTGTCGAGGTGTTCTTTTTTGATTGGTTGTTGATTGCTGACTCAACTAATGACTTTTCAAGGGGCCCATGACTTTTGTGAATTAAATATGATCGCCCGATTTGCCGGGAAGGGAAAAAGATCTATGGCTGCGTTTTAAATTTTGATGTGACCGTTGGATTTCAAATTGAAATTTATAGAAGGGTTTGCAGCGACATAAAGTACCATAATTCATGGTTTCTATGATAGTTTTTGATCTGGTTTGGTGGCATTGGTTGTTGCGATGTGATCTAGGGCTCCTGTGGTTGGTTGCAGAAGTTGTTTTGTACCTGGTGGAGTTTTTTTTTGAGCTCCAGAAGCTGTTTGGAGGTGGCTAATTTGACTAGTTTTCATGGCTATCCCTGGTGTCTTGTACTGAGCTCATAAATTTTCATAATTGCAGATCTATTTGAGATTTGTTTTCTCCAGGTTGCTTGGTTTCCAGCCCCTGTAATAAAATTTGTTAGATTAAGTAATAAAATGAAATATGTCATAATGGTAATTGAAGTCATTAAGGGAACCTTAAGGAATGTACTTGTGAATGATAATGATGATATGTTAGAATGTAAAAAGAAAAATTGTTTGTTGTAATTTTAGGTCATAGACCTAATTCCTTATGGGTTCCCTGGTGGGGACATTACATCATGAGGGGGCAATACCTATCAAAATTCAATCCTTGATTCAGCTTTATCAATCCTATCAATTGCTTCGCTTGGGGCAACCTTGCTTGAGACTTGACAATTACCTATTTACAAGGGTGTTGGCCTTGTCTTTTTCAATCAACTTATCTTTGTCCTAATGTGTTCTCATCCGTCAATCACATGTCTAGGTTGTTTTGTGATGCCAAATCGATCTCACATTTCAACTTCATTCTCTGACTACATGTGTTCCCATGAAGATCACGCATTAGTCAAAGAGGGGCAAATGTATGCACCCTAAAATGGTCGCCTAAGACTTTGGGCCCCCATTCATCAATTTATCAATTTTTTGAATCAATGCTTTACAATATTTTCAATTCAAATCAATTTCCTTGATCAAATCATAATTAATTCAAATACTTCAATATTTCCTAAGGTTTGATCATTTTATCCTAAGTTTTATTTATTTAAGAGAACATGCTCCCTTTTTAATTAAATAAAAAATCTTTTAATTAAATAATAAAATAACTTTATCCTAAGGCACATTTAATTAAAAGAACAAATCTCTTTTAAATAAATAAAAAAAAATATCTTAATTAAATAATAAAATCACTTTATCCTAAGCCACATTTAATTAAAAGAACAAATCTCTTTTAAATAAATAAAAAATATTTTAATTAAATAATAGAAACCACTTTGTTAAAAATAATAAATAAATAATAAAATAAAAATAAAAATAAAAAAGAAAAGTGCACTTTCCAAAGAGATAGAATCTTTGACTTTTTGAAAAAGGTTTTTGCCTCTTTATCTCAACCACTCATCTTTTTGCCTCTTAACCATGCCTTTTGATTTTGTCTCTTGAGAATCTTGAGCACATGGATCAACCAAGATTTAATCTCCACCATTTCTCATTTGTTTTTGCCTCTTAATATTGACCATCCATTTCTCTTTAAAAGGAGCCCTCTCCTTCTCATTTAGGAATCCAAAATTTTATATTGTTATGCTACAGGTTTGGAGAGGGATTTTGGAGAAGAATTTGAGCACTTGAGCTTGAACATTAAAAATTCTCTTTTCTTGTCTTCTTCGCTCATGCCCCATGAAAATTCTCTCATGCCCCATGGCAATTTGCTTAAATTAATCTTGCACTTTCATATAAGATTAGATTCATATTTCCTTCCATAGAATAATCTTGCATAAGCATTTCCTTTCATAGATTAGTTTTCGTTTATGCATTGTTATCATTTAGAATAGGTTTCATTTTCATTTTCTTGCATACTTGATGATCATGAAGACTAGCATTCTTTCTTTTCCTCTTTGAATCTCTCATTTTAAGGTGTACTTGCATGGGCATAAACTAGGTCTAAACTGAGTGCCTCCATTACAAACCCTTGCACTCCATGAATAAAGAGCTATGAGTCACCATTTGAGACCTCATTCTTGAGAAATCTTGGATATAATGACTCATAGAAGTGTCAACATTTTAGCACACAATAAGTACTTGAGGTATCAGGTTATTGATAACCCTGGTATTTTGGACCACCCCTTCGAGGACAGGAACACCATAAAGATGCTCATTATTACTGGCTTGGCTCATTTGAAGGTGGTTGTTTTGTTTTTCCTTCATGTTTCGAGGTCCTATGGTTATATTATTATGCAACAGGCAGCTCTATTTCACAACATAAAACCTATGTTTTCCAATAAGCCTCTTATTGTAGTTTGTAATAAGATTGATTTGCAACCACTAGAGACACTCCTGAAGGAGGATGCAAAATTGGTTGCAGAGATGAGATCTAAGGCTGGGGAAAATATGGGTGGGTTCTTTAGGAATCATGAGGGGGAGGATGATAGCGCGCTACTCTCTATGAGTTCTTTCAAGGAATAAGCATGATTGCAGTGAAGAATGTGGAATGTGAGAGGTCATTAGAGCAGAGACTGGAAAATAAGATGAATTTGAAGAAGATCAGTAGTTGTCTCAATAGGATTCATGTTACAATGCCCAAGCTAGGAGATGGGAAAGAGAGGCCCCCTTGGATTCCTCAAACTATTTTGGATGCCAGGTCACGTGGTGCCAAGGATGCTAGGAAGATGGAGAAGGATATTGAGAATAAAAATGGTGGGGTTGGAATTTACTCTACAAGCTTGAAGAAGTGGTATATTTTGGCAAATGAAGAGTGGAAAGAAGATTATATTTATGATATCATGGATAGACATAATGTTGTAGACTTTATTGATCTAGATATCTTGTAGAGGCTTGAAGATTTGGAGAGGGAAGAAGGGCTTAGGATCGTAGATGAGGGTGATGAGGATGATGAGATGGGGGAAGTGGAGTTGAATCCCAATGAAAAGGAAGCTCTAGTTGCAATTAGGAAGAAGAAGAAGAAGATTCTTATCATCGAACACAGATTAAAGAAGAGTACTGTAGAGAGCAGGCCTACCGTACCAAGGAATTTTGACAAGAACAAGGAATATGGCTTAAACAGAATGGGAAGATATCTTTTTAGCTTGTGCTTAGATCATTTGACAATTAGCTTGATAATAAATGAAGCAGATGAGAGCTGAGCAATTAGCTTCCAAAGAAAAATCTAATAAATGAACTGTGTGTACCCCAATTCATATGCCCTCTTCTCGTACCTAAATGATATATTTGAAACAACAATGGTAAGGCTCAAATTAAATTCTTTAAGCCTTACCCTTTTTGTTTCAAATATATCATTTGGGTATGCATAGAGGCACAAGAATTGGGGTACACATAGTTCATTTATAAGATATTTCTTAGGAAGCTAATTTCTCATCTTTCATCTACTTCATTATTTTGAAGCTAATTGTTGAAGGATCTAGGCCCAAGCTAGAAAGATGTCTTCCCAAACACATAAAAAATATGCACATGAACATGATAGCTAAGAAACATAAATGTAGATATCGCAAGAGCTGAGAAACATAAATGTAGGCATCATGGTCACAATTTTTTGGAGACAACATAACTGAGTTTTATACCCAGATGATGCTTTCATTTGGGTATACAACTCAATTATGCTATCTCCAAAAAATTGCAACCATGATGCCTACATTTATTTTTCTCATCTGTTGTGTCCTAGGACCCCTTATGACCCTTTAGAACCATTTATGATCCCTAAGAATACACATCTTAGAGGTCTTCAAATGTCCTAAAGTGTCATAACAGGCTCCTAAGAGGGGCCAGATGAGCTTCCACCTTCATGTGGTTAGCCCTATTAAGTAGAGAATGTTAAAATATTCTCAAAACAAAGAGAAGCTCAATAATTTAAGGTCTCACTCCATCGAGATGCTAAAAAAATGATGGGTATCAATGGTGGAGAGTTTTTAGATTCTGAGAAGACGTATGCGCAATGGAGGCCAGAAGAGATTTTTGTAGAGATTTTCTAGATGTGGAGATTTCCTAGAGTGGCTATATATATAAGAGGGTTTCCAGATTGAGTACCAGTGCAAAGATGATGATTCAGTGATCTACGTCTATAAAACCTTCACAAATATCCCTTCATTGGCCTCCACTCATACCTCTTCTTAGAATCTAGAAACTTTGGAACTGTTTCTCATCCATGCATGAAATGTGCTAGTGATCGTATAAAATTACTTTTGCGAGTCTAGGATCAATTATGAGAAGGAAAACAATAAGATAATATTATTGTATCTTTGATTTATTTTATCCATTCATATTTTATGCCTTCTCTTATATTAGATACTGTGTAGTGTACATAAAGGCAAGGCGGTGATTATTCTCGATGATCGACATGTATAAGTCTTCCAGGCCTTACCCAGTAGCTAGGACTAAACGTAACAAAGCTCAATAAAACATCATAGTTGGTCTCTTTCTAAAGTCCATATTACTGAAAAAACATCTTACCTTTCATTCGGTCATCAAATGTGGGGATTTGAAATAATTTAATAGTTTTCAAATCCTCACATTTGATGAGCAAATGAAAGATAAACCATTTTGTCAACAATATGGACCGAAGAAAGAGACCAACTACTATGGTCTCTTAAGATTTTTTATTTTTAATGTGCCTATCCATCACTCTTTTGACAACTAGGTGTCAGTTCAAAACTGCCAATGATGGCTATTTGTCAGAAATATCTGACAGATAGTCATCGCATGTACAACATCCCCATCGGTAAAAAACTGCAAATGGCAGCTATTTGTCAGATATTTCCAACAACTAGCCATCACAGGCACAAAATCTCCAATGTACACCCATCAGAATTATGATAGTTGGAAATGGACCTGATGATATGTTCACCATGTTGGCCAGCCCTCTTCAGATACAAATTATGATGACCATAGTCATCATAATTACGATGCCTATGGTGCTCGTCATTTTTTTACTATAAAACTACGACAGGGTATGGTGTCTCTTGATTGATGGAATAGTTTTGTAATTCCAACTTCATGCCATTGGAAAAAGGACTCAAATGTACTAGTGGCAGTAATTACCGAGTTGGTTATAAAAGATGTGGTTTCCAAGGAACTTGTTATAATTTTGGAGAAGAAGGACATAGATTATTTGAGTGTACACATGCAAGTAAGAAGGTTGGTAGCAATAGAAATGCTTGGATACAAGAAGAGTCACTGAATGAACCTGAGAAGGAAAATAACTTGATGGTAAAAAGAGCACTTTGGAGTGAAATAAATAAGGAAGATTTGGTAAGGAAAGTTTTTTCAAGATGAGATGTAGAGTTTATGATGAAGTGTGGAAGGTAATCATTGACAGTGGAAGCTCAGGGAACTTGGCATCTAAGGAAATGGTTAAAAAGTTACAGTTGGAAAGGTTGAAACATCCAAAGCCCTATCAAATTTCATGCATCAAGGATGACCATACACTCTTGGTAAGTCAACAATGTTATTTGAATTTGAAGATTGGGAAGTACTATGATAAGGTGTTATGTGATATCATGCCTATGGATTGTCATCATATTTTGTTAGGTAGACTTTGGCAATATAATAGACATGTTATATATGATGGGAGATTGTATAAATATACTATTTAGGATAATGTGATAAGATAGATCTTCTTAACTTTTGTTGAAAAACCTATTAGTAGTGTTTGTACATCTTTGAAAGTTTGTCTGATGGAAGGAAAAAGTTTTGTTAAGGATTTGAAGAAAATTGATGTATGTTTTTTTGTGATTCCTATTAAACCAAGTAAGAAAATAGAGGATAGCATACCTAAAGAGATTGATAAGTTACTCATTGAGTATAATGAAATCATTTTTGATAATGTACCTCATGGTTTTCCAATGAATAGAAGCATTGATCATTGCATTGATCTTATTCCTGAAGCTACTTTACCAAATAACGAATCACATCGGTTGACACCTGTCGAGAATCAAGAATTGAACTGAAAGATTCAAGAATTGTTGCAGAAAGGTTTGATCTGAGAAATGTTTATTCCTTGTGTAGTACCTATTGTATTGGAAACTAAGAAGAATTGAGAATGGAGAATGTGTATTAGTTCCAAAACAATCAACAAGATAACAGTGAAGTATAGGTTTCCTATACGGAGAATGGATGACATAATGGATAGTTTGACTAGAGAAAAGTATTTTACCAAAATTGATTTGAAAATTGGATATCATCAAATCAGAATCAGATAAGGTGATGAGTGGAAGACTAATTTTAAGACAAAAGAAGGTTTGTATAAGTGGTTGGTTATGCCTTTTGGTTTAACTAATGCACCGAGTACTTTTATGAGATTGATGAATGAAGTTTTGAAGAAATTCTTGGGTAAGTTTAAGATTGTATACCCAAATGATATTCTAAAATTTAGTAACACCAAAGAAGATCATTTGTTTCATGTTAAACAATTATTGTAGAGGTTGAAAGAAGAAAAGTTGCTGATTAATTTGAAAAGTGTTCTTTCATGCAAGAGGAGATTATGTATTTGGGATTTGTGATTTTAGCTCATGGTTTGAAGATGGATCCTAAAAAGGTTGAAGTTATTTTGAATTAGCTTACACCCGATAATTCTAGTGAGGTAAGATCATTTCATGGTTTGGCTAGTTTTTACTGAAAGTTCATTAGAAATTTTAGTTCATTTTCTAATCCTATGACTGAGACTATGAGAGGAGATAAAACAAAATTCAAGTGGACACATGGAGTTGATAAAAATTTTGAGACTCTAAAGTAGAAGGTTGTTGAATTACCTATTTTAGCATTGCTTGATTTCAATAAGGTAATTCAAGTGGAATGTAATGCAAGTGGGAGTGCAATAGGAGCTATGTTGAGTCAAGAAGGTAAACCTATTGCTTTCTTTAGTGAAAAGTTGAATGATGAAAATAGGAAATATTTTATGTATGATCAACAATTCTATGTTATTTTTCAAGTCCTAAATCAATTGAGACATTATTTGATACCGAGTGAATTTGTGTTGTATACCAATCATAAATCTTTATAGTATTTGGGTAGTCAGAATAAGTTGAACCAGAGACACATGAAATGGGTTGAGTATTTGCAAAGTTATACATTTTTTTATAAAGAAGAAGAGTGGGTTCACTAATTGAGTTACTGATGCATTGAGTAGAAGAAGATCTTTAATGACCGACATGAGAATTGAAGTTCTTGGTTTTGATGACATGAGAGATTTGTATGAATTGATCCTAATTTTTGTAAGCTGTGGAGAAAGTCCAGAGCACCTATTCAAGATCAACCGAGTACAAAATGGGAAGAATATTTCATTCATGAAGGTATGTTGTTTAAAGGTATTCAATTATGTATACCGAGAGGATCAATGAAAAATAATTCGATAAAAGAGAAACATAGTAGTAGTTTGGCTGGACATTTTGGTATTGATAAGACATTGAACTTTCTTAAGGAGAAATACTTTTTGCCATAGATGTATAAGGAATTTTAGAACTTTTTTAGAAGTACTAGAATTTGTCAAGTTTAAAAAGGAGTAAGTCAGAATACTAGATTGTATACACCAACTTTTGTTCCTGACAAACCTTGGATTGATCTCAGTATGGATTTTCTTCTTGGCTTACCAAAGATAGTAAGAGGTAATGATTCTATATTTGTTGTTGTGGATAGATTTTTTAAAATGGAACATTTTATACTATGTAGAAAGACATCAAATGCAATAAATATAGGAGATCTTTTATTTAAGGAAATTGTTAGATTGCATGGATTATTGAGAAGTTTTATCTCTGACTGACATAGTAAATTAGTTGGATACTTTTGGAAGAATCTTTGGAGAAAGTTTGGCACTGAGTTAAAATATAGTTCTATATTTCACCCACAGACCGATGGATAGACATAAGTTGTGAATAAAAGTTTGGGTAATCTTTTGAGATGTTTAGTTGGAGACACACCAAGTAATTGTGATTCTATGTTGGCACTAACAATTTTTTCATATAATAATTCACTGAATAGGAGTACTGGAGAGTCACCTTTTGAAATTGTAAATGGCATATGACCAAGAGGTATATCAGATTTGAGGGATATTGTTGATGAAGGAAAGAGGCTAATCAAGCATGACTACTCATAATGGACCTCTAGAAAGGGTGGTTCTTGATGTAGAAGTATCTCAGGTCCTTGGAAATCCTATGTCACCAAAAACATGTTTGAGTTTTTCCTATGTTTCTTCATTCATGATTTGACTGAGTTGATTTGGTTTTGCTTAGTTTCCTTTGTTTATCAAGGTTAGTCGGTTATCTCTCTAGCACTCTGTGAATTTCCCTAGCACTCGCTAATGCTTATCTGGGGATTGGTTATGCTTCATTACCTTGTTTTTTTTTTTTAGTTTCCTGTCGAGGCCGACTCTTGAAATTAATTAAAGTAATAGATTTAATGATGGTATCTATCATTGGAAAGTGTGTGGTCCTAGATCTGGTCATTTCCTTTCATTGATGGTGGATCTGAAGGCTGACTTGTTTAGTAGCCTCTTGTATATATTGTGGTCTTTGATTGTAGTTTAGGGAGTGAGTTCAGTTAGAAGATAGAAGCTAGAAGATAGAAGATTGTTTCATATCCTCGCATGTTGGAGGACTTCTGTACTTGAATTGTAATATCTGGTTGTAATCGAGAAGGCCTTACAGTCTGACATGTATGAATCAATTGGAATAAATATATGAAATATGTCAGCATTATTTCTCTCACTTGTGTGTTGTTGCTTCCATGTGTGATCTCTACAAGGTGGATCTAGTTAGGGTGTGCCTTGGGCCCCTCTCCCTGTCCTACCCTTGCATCAGCTAGGGAAACACATTTTGATAGATTTGCAGGTTAGTATTGGATGAAGGTTGGATAGGTGCGTCAAATATGATCTCCCTTTTTTTTTATGACATCTTAGATACAATGCTTGAGATTCATGAATTTTATAGTGCAATCTTCCTTAACATGGTGATAATCATAGTAATCATTGTCCTTGTACCATGTTGGCTTGGGGATTGATTCATCGAATGGCTAGGTTTAGGGGAAATAATCAAGTTGGCACTGACCATTCGATGGAAGATCATGTCCAAAGGTTCACCGAGGGGGGTGAATGTGCCCTCTTGATTATTTTGGACACAAAACTTATTCTATTTTTGGGTGACTAATATGACATTGGCTCAATTTTCTAGGTTTTGAAAATGCTACATGGGTTGTTGGTAGGTTGTCCTAGGCATTTCTTAAATAGGTGCATGCTGATATTCTAGCATGGGTGGTTGTGGACCAGCTACTACAACTTGGACATTCATGGTGTATATGGCTCCATATGTAATGACGTTCTTATTTTTATTCTAGTGATGAGACAGGTCATTATTGGGTTTATCTTATGATATCAATGAATTTTTTTATGAGATGATTCTCTGGCAGTTGGTATAAAAATATCATGGTGAGATTTTTCCATATTTGGAAATAGTCAACCAGGTTCTCACCTAACTTTTTTTAATTGCATAGTTCCAAAGGGACAACTCATTTTTAAAATTTTCTGTGTATTGCACTACAAACTTTTCAAAAAGTTCTACAAATTTTTGTATTGAGCCATAGGGGATTTTATAGAACTATTCGATAGTGGTTCCTCCCAAGCTCTTAGGAAAGAGATTTATGAGGAAATTGTTGTTGTAACCAACCTCTTGGAAAGACATGTACAATTCCTTAACATGGCTGAGTAGATCTCACTTCCTCCTATACTTGTAAAATTTAGGTGTCTCAAAATGCTTGGGGAAAGAAAGCACTAGATTATAAATTGATGAACTACAACTGATTGAATACCTAAATGAACTGAAGGAACTATTATTAGTGATCACTAAGTACTTAAATGATATGTAAGATGATTAAATCAGTCAATATGTTGTCATTGATGTCAACTAGTCTTGATAGTACTTATCATGTTAGTTAGAAGCATTTGAGCATTTGTTGAAGGAAGAAAAGATGAAGAACTGAGATATCTACATGAGGAAAAGATGGATATGACAGATAAGGATAATGAAAACATTGGGTAACTTATTGATGAGTCTATGGCTTTATATAGTTGACTTGAGCATGTTACATTAATCTATTATGAAGAAGAGATTTGAATTTTATCATGTAAATGTGGTCACTAATTTAAGATTTCTGTATACACCGAGCCAGTTCAGTGTATAACGACTGACAATATTAACCAAGCTAGTTCAACTAGCTATCATTGACATATTTTTGTATCAACCGAGTATGCATGAAAACATTAAATGCTAAGAAAAGATGACTAAAATTGATGAGATGGATATTGGTATGATTTCAAGATTAAGGATGAAGTTTGTTATGAGATCTATGGCTGCAAAAAATTGGAGAAGATCTAAAGGATGAGATTGAAATGTGTTATTGACACATATACCAAGGAAGGTTTAAGAGGCAAAATGGACAAAGAAGATTAAGCGACAAAATCTAATGGCTAATAGGAAAATGATTTACTTGTCTATATAAGAGAAGTAACTTTTATTATTAAAACATGTCAGAATGAAGAAGACTGTAGAGAATTCATGTGATGAGATTATTCATGCATACCTGATCAAACTGGTTATTGAAGAATTGAGCTATAGAGTTTTACCAAGCGTTAGAGAACTATTTAATGAGTGAAAGTAAGTTGGAGAATATTGAGGAAGTGAATTGATTAATGATTAGAGGATATTTTTATGGGCTTAGCATTGATCTGAATATCTACAATTGAGTTGTATTTGAATCAAATCATTACTGTATCAGTTTAACCATTGACTCATAAAATCTCTTAATTGAGTGGACTTAACCGTCTTATATTCTACCCTATGTCATTCAAACAATGTACATTGTTATCTTGGACCCCATAGTGAATATTGGTCAGAATTTAATGGTTAGTGTTAAATCCTATAATTAGGTCACACCTAACAGTGTATATTGTAACCTTTAATAGGGTTGGCTCTTTACCGAGCTCACTTCAGAAGAGTGAATTATTTTGGGTTATCGGTCCCAGGTGGTTTTTTCCTTAACAGGGTTTCCACATTAAATCATTGTATTATATGTTATTTGTTATGATTTTTTTGCTATCATACTTTACATAATACATAGTTAATTTGGTTGGTAATCAAAGTTGATTAATTACTGGTAATTGGTAAAGTAAATAGACATATTGATATTTTGTGTTATCGAGGTACATAATTTGGTTGAATTGTTTTGTGAGTTACATCTTTATATTTAGGACTATAGGATAACTGATGTAACTGATTCACCCCCCCTCTCAGTTATTCTAACAATTGGTATCAAAGAATATTTGTTTCTTGGAATAGAGTTTTAAGGACTTGAGAAGAAAGATTACAAGATGTATAAGAGGGAAGTGTCGAAGGTGAACAAAGACAACTTTACTACATAGAAAAGCCAAATGAGATTTCACATATTTGGGATTGGAGAATCTGTTACACCTTTATTGTACAATGGCTATATACAACTAACTATTGGTCCTTTGACTCTTGATCAGTTGAGAGACCATCATGAACACAATATTACTATGATAGATATTCTTGTTACTCTATCTGATGCTGAATTTGAGGATGTCAAGAATTGCACTACGATGATGGAAATGTGGGATAAACTTGCTCTAGTTTATGGTGGTGATATGAATATGATGAGAGCCAGAGCTGATAGCTTGAGAGGTAGATTTGATGACATGAAGATGAAGGAAGGAGAGAATATTACACAGTATACGAACTGAATCAAAGAGGTAGTTAATGCTATTCAAGGAGTTGGTGGTATCATTTCTAAAGACACAGTAGTAAGTAAGATACTGAGAACCATGTTTCCTATCTATGCAATCAGAATATCTACTATTCATGAAATGAGATCTGTACCTAATAGCAGTCTTACTCTTGATAGTTTGATTGGAAAGTTAACAACTTTTGAGATGAATAATTTTGACAATAGTGTTGTACCAAGTGTTGAGTCTACTTTTATGTCTTCTCTAAAGATTGGTAAATCCAGTAGTAAGAATAATATATGGAATGAAAATGGTAGTAATACTGATGATGAGCTTGATGAACTTGAAGCACCCATGGCCTAGAGATTGCATAAAGGTAGAGGTAGATATAAGGGAAAGTTACTACTAGCTAGTGTTAATTGTAAAGAAATTGGCCATATTACTCCAAGATGTCCTAATAGTAAAGAGGATGATAAAGAAAAAGACCGATCTAGTGATGGAAAGTATGGAAGAAGAAACAACAAAGGTTACCGACATTACAACAAAGAAAACTGAGATCACAAAGATAAGGGAAAAAAGCCATGTTACCTTGAAGAAGAATATGACTCTGACACTAGCATTGATGATGATATTGAGGTTGTGTTTGTTGAAATGAAAGATAATTTAGAACAGGATGAAAGGTGTGTAGAAATAAAACTTATTTATAAAGTTAGTAAGAATGATACTTGGATCATTGATAGTGGTTGTACACATTAGATGACTAGTGATGAAGATAATTTTGATCATCATGAGCATTATAATGGAGGTTCATTAAAAATGGGAAATGACACACCTTGCATGGTTAAAGGAAACAGATCTATTTTATTGAATGATAAAATTAGATGTGATAATGCATACTGAGTAAAAGGACTTAATTACAATTTATTAAGTGTAGCATAGCTGAATAACTCAGGTTACTGAGTTGCATTTGAGAGAAAGAAGGTGAAAATCTATGATGAAAATGGAAAGCTTGTCAGAATAGGTGGACAATCAAAAGGTAATTTATTTTATCTTGACAATGTTGAGACTTCATGTTTTCTGGTGAAAAATGAAGATGCAAGGTTATGGCATAAGAGGTTATGTCATGTAAATTTTGATAACATGATTAAGATCAGTAGAAAGAGAAAAGTTAGAGGACTACCTAGTCTAACCAAACCTAATCATGTTATGTGCCATCAATGTCAGAAAGGGAAGGTGAAGAAATCTAGTTTTAAAAGTAAGGACTACTCATCAAAAGAAATTTTGGAGTTGGTTCACACTTTCTTATGTGGTCCCATTAGAACTTAGAGCTACTATGGTGTAGATACTTTATTTTGTTTGTTGATGATAACACTAGAATGATGACTATTATGTTCTTGAAAGAAAAATATGAGGCAATTAAAATGTTTAAAGAGTATAAGGCTAAAGTTTAAAAAGAAACTAGAAAATAATTGAAATGCTTAAGGTTTGATAGAGGAGGTGAGATTTTTTTTGATGAATTCACTAACTTTTGTAATGAGAATGGTATAAAAAGGTAGGTTTCTATGCCTAGAACACCGTAACAGAATGGAATTGTTGAAAGGAGAAACTGATCTATTGTTGATTGTGCTAAAACATTGATGATTGAGAAAAATATTGCATAGATGTAATGGAGAGAGGCAATTAACACTTTAGTATATGTCTTGAACCAAGTTCGACTAAAGAAAGATACAAATAAGACACCTTACAAGTTATGGTTTGGATACACAGTGAGTGCAAGTTATTTCAGAATCTTTGGTAGCAAGTGTTATATTATGAAATATGATAGGAATTGTAAGTTTGACTCCAAAAGTGATGAAGGTTTATTCTTAGGTTATCTACTAAGAGTAAAGCTTACAAATGTTTGAATAAGGTTACTAATGTTAGAGTTGATGAGTTTTCTGAAAAGAATGAGGAAGAAATCATCAAGGAGCCAAAAGATTATGGTAGGTTTACTTATGTTGAAGATCCAGACTATCTACTAAAGCCATAGGCCGAGTCTACCAAGCATCAAGAAAATGCTACCAAGAATTAGGAAGAAGCTATTGAGCAAGAAAATGTACCTAAACTAAATGATGAGAAGAGGAGAAATCAAGTGCTAGCAATATTTGTTAGAAGACATCACCCTGAGAACTAAGTCATTGGAGATAAAAAAGTTGGCATGATAACCCGAAGTAAGTTAAGACAAAACACATGATTAGTTTGTGAGTTTGAACCTAAGAATGTTAGGGATGCACTTGAGAATGAGGAATGGATAAATTCTATGAATGAGGAAATTGAACAAATTGAGAAGAATAAAACATGCACTTTAGTGCCTAGACCAAAGGATAAAAATGTTCTTGCTACTAAGTGGATTTTCAATAATAAGATGAATGAGAATGTAGAAGTTACAAGGAATAAGGAAAGACTTGTTTGCAAAGGATATGCACAAGAAGAAGGTATTGATTATTGTGAAACCTTTGCACTAGTTGCTAGACTGGAAGGAGTTCACATATTACTTGCTTATGTTGTACATAAGGGAATTAAGGTATATCAAATCGATGTGAAATCACCATTTTTGAATGGAATTCTTGAGGAGGAGGTCTACATAGAACAACAAGAAGGGTTTGTTGATTAGAATAAAAAAGATATGGTATGTAGACTGCACAAAGATTTGTATGGATTGAAGAAAGCACTAAGGGCATGGTATGAAAGACTACATCCTTATCTTATAAGTATTGGTTTTGTAAGAACTAGTGAAAATAGTAACTTGTACATTAAAGGAGGATCTGATGATAACATTTTGATTGCTGAAATATTTGTTAATGATATAATCTTTCAAGGACAAGATCTGATTTGCAAATCTTTTTCTGATGACATGAGAAAGGAATTTGAGATGTCTATGTTTGGAGAGATTAAATTCTTTCTAGGTTTGTAGGTTATACAACGGAGAGATGGGATTTTCATCACATAATCAAAATACATTATAGAAGCACAAAATTTTTTTGGCATGGAGGATGCTAAACCAATGGGAACATTGATGATTAATAGTTGTAAATTGAAAAAATATGATGAAGTTGGAGAAGTAAATAAGACCGTGTACCGATCTATGATTGGTAAACTGATGTATGTTGTACACAGTAAAATCTTTAGATTTTTTGCCAATCCTAAAGATTCACATATGGTTGCAGTGAAAATAATCTTGACATACTTAAAGAAAACAAAAGACTATGGATTATGGTATACATTTTAAGGAAAATTTGAACTTAGAGTTTACACCAATGTAGATTTGGCTGGAAATATAGATGATCGAAAGAGCACAACTGATGGAGCATTCTTTTTAGGGGAAAGTCTTTTAACTTGGATTAGCAAGAAACAAGCATCCATTTATTAGTCCATAGCTGAAGAAGAGTATGTTTCTACTGCTACAAATTATTCAAATAAAGCTTGGATTAGGTAAGTGTTGGAACGAATGAATTTTTAGGAATGGGAACAGTGAGAGCAGGGGGTGAATCAGTGTTCACTGTATTTTATCTTTTCTTTTGTATTATTTAAATTGAACTTTAATGATTAACTACTGAAATGAACATCAGCACAAACATGAAACATAAAATCAACACATAACACCAATATGGTTATGGGGAAACCCAAATGGGAATTGACACTCACTAATATTTTGTACTAGTATTTTATGATCCTTACTAGAAGATCCTTAACCCTATTAGGAGTTGCTTTACAATGTATTTAGTACAATGACCTTGTCAAGGGTTAGGCCATGTTAGTATTATTTTACAATAACCTTGTTAGGGGTGTGGACACACTATCCTAGAGCTTACTGCTCAAGTCATGAAGGCTACAACCTTTTGATCTCAAATACACACTATATCTACTAGATGAATTGTCACTTGGACACTACTTGTCTTATCAATTCCTTTGATGCACTGATTCTTTGACCTCTTGAAAGTATCTAATACATATTATCAACTCTTTGCACACTATTTCCCTTCTTATCTCAACTCTATATCAAATCCTATCCTTAATTACAATGGGGCATCTAATATTTATATGTGCATACAAAAAAATTAACTAGGTTGACCCTTTAATCGATTACATACAATGTTGGAAAGTTGTCTATACTAAAGTATATGAATATAGATAGTGTTTTCATTATGGAAACGAAGTCATAAAGCAGTTTGGAGTCAGTGGACTAAGTGTAAAGATCAAAATTTAGTTAAGTGTTGAACACTGGATAGTTAACAGAGTACCAGAGACTCAGAGCATCAACACATGTGTGTACGGATGAACTAAGGCATGCACTCTAGAAGTTAAGGTTTTTAGACTATACTTATGCTTATTCTAAGAGCACATAAGTAGATATGTGGAGATGTGAAAGTTACAGTCAGTTGAAGATGCACAGCCAGTGTGTGCCAACAGCAAATAGAGCATGGAGCCGATAGTGACTATTTTGGTTTGCGATTGTAAATTAATGTTGTAGAGGCTATGTGCCCATTGTATTTAGGTTTTTGACATATGTACATGTATGATTATAAGAATGCTTAAGCCAATTCATTTGGAAGCATTGTTTGTAATTATTTATAGGGCCGACCTAAATGTTTTATTTGTATGAGCGTATAAATATAAGATGCGCCCATTGTAATTAGTATGGAAGTTGTATAAGAGCTATGTTAAGAAGAGAAGAGGTATGTGAAGAGAGAATATGATGTATTATAGCTTTGCTAGAGGTCAAAGCATCAACGCACCAAAGGAACTGATGTAACAAGCAGTGTCATAGCAACAGTTCACGAGCATATATAGTGTGTATCTGATTCTGAAGGTTGTAGCCTTCATCATTTGAGCAGTGAGTTCTAGGATAATGTGTCCACTCCCCTAACAAGGATCATTGTAAAAGACTCCTAACAGGGTCTAACCCTTAACCAAGTCTATTGTACTAAAAGCATTGTAAAGCTACTCCTAACAGGGTAAAGGATCTTCTAGCAAGGATCACAAAATACTAGTGCAGAATATTAGTGAGTGTCAATTCCCACCGAGGTTTTTACCTATTTGGGTTTCCCCATAACCATATTGGTGTCATGTGTTATTCTTATGTTTCATGTATTATGTGAATGTTTAATTCAATACTTAAGCATTTAAGTTAAGCACAAAGATTAAAAGGAAATGTTAAAGTTCAGTGAATACTGATTCACCCCCCCCTCTCAGTGTTCCCATTCCTAACAATTGGTATCAGAACTCTAGTCCTCAGCATAGAAATTTAACCACTTGAGGAGATCATGGAAAAAATAGAAATGAAACATCTAAAGAAGAATCTTGAAGCAGCTCTTGAAGACCTGGACAATTCAGAAAGAGAAACTGAGGAGCTAAAAGAAAAATTCAGTGATGCTCAATTAGTTATCGAAAGACTAAGAAAGGATTTGAAAGGATGCTCTAATAGTGATCTTGAAGATCAAATCAAGAATTTGAATGAAGAAAATGCATCTCTTTTAAATTAGCTTGAAGATTTTGATGACAAACTAATGAACAATCAAGATGTCTTCAATGAACAATTCAAGGAGAACCTTCAACTCAATGAAGAACTAAAGGAAGCTAACTTGGAAATCTTGGAGCTAAGGAACACCAAGGAAAGCTTGGAATTTGAATTAAAAGAAGCAAAGAATCATATTGAAAAATTGTACACCAGTTCTTATCTGATAGAATCTCAGTTATATGCAAGAAGAGCTAAGGGAGACACTAGCTGTATTGGATACAATGAAGCATAGAATCAGATTGATAATATGCTAGCAAGAAAGGAGACACAAAATGAGTCTATTGATACTAAAAATATTGAATACCAAACAAAAGATAATGATGGTCCTCCTAAGAATGAGCGCAAGCCTAGATAATGCACATGTTTTACGTGTAATAAGCATGGACATATTGCAAGGAACTGTACAGAAGTAAAGCCTTTTAATGGTTACTATTATACATGTAATAGATTTGGTCATAGAACAATCAATTGCAATACTAGTAAGAAGAATAGGATTCAACATGATCAAAGAAGTCAGAATCAACCCAATACAAGAAGTTCTTAGAATGTTACATGTCAGATATGTAACTACAATGGTCACATAGCCAGAACATGTAAAATGGTGACTCATGTCAATGTGCTGAGGAATAATAGACCTCTAGTGATTTATCACACCTGTAACAAGGCTAGAAATATCTCAAAGTTTTGTAGATCAAGGACGCAAGGTCAAGAAATCCCTAAAAAGACCAAAGAACTAGTTTTGGATCCCGAAGCAGAAGTCAATTTTGTGAAGGCCTCAAAAGATGCGAGCCTGATTTGGTCATATGGAAAGAAGGATAATGTTGATAAGAATGTATTGGATGCCTCCCTAGTGGACGCACCCTCTACATCTACATGAATGGCCCTCAAGGTCACAGGGGGACCTAACTTAGCTCTAGACCCCTATGTAGCTGGTATACTCATCCTCAAAGTATGCACCTTTGGAATTAAGCTTTTGGAGTGTATTGGAATCTTTGTGCAAGAGTGCACATACTAATTGTAAGTGGAGCTCAAGTTTTGAATTTTGAAGTGACAGCCTAGTTTACGTGAGTTGCATTAATGGTAGAATTCTTACTTGAAGTACACATAAATTGTTTTTCTTCTCATTGCATTCATATTCAGAGCGATTAGAGAGAAGAAGAGCCTTGGAATCAGTTAAGAAGATTTGAAGATTGAATCTGCTAGCACCTTGAAAAATTTTCATGGCTGTAGCTTTTTCCCCCTAGTCTGCAGTTGTTTTTAGGTCCCTGGCATAAACTCTTTGTTCAAATTTTTTAAAAACTAGCCATTGTGTTCAAAAAGCCCTTTGTTTTGCCCAAGCCCTGTTCTAATTTTAAGTTAACTTTTTGGGTCACTTAAAGGTCCTAATTCACATGTCCTTAATTGTTATCCCCTTTTTCGCATGATCACATGAACCTTTTTTATGTTACGCAATCTTGTGACTAACGGTTTTATACCCCTGCGGCCTTTAATATTTCCTAAGCCTAAGTCTCAGCAATTAATTTCTCCTATGTTTTGGCTTAATATTTCCTAGACCCGGCCTTTTGACACCATCTTGATCCAATGGTTGTTGCTAAAGTGCAAAGGTTTTGTCAGAGGCTTGCGCTTTTGTGATGACCATTGATTCCTTTTCATGACGTAGCTTTTCTAAGCGGGCGGGTCCACTGTCAGAGGATGTTGAAATGGAAGCTTTTTATTGGTCAAGGGTGGTGAGTTGGATATAACATGTTAGGCGGGCCCGGTATCTCAATCGGCTAAGATTCCAGATCGATGGTTGGTGTGTAAGCGCATAGAATCTTTTGAGCTTTTTAGATATTACGCCAGCCGTCTGATCTTCCAGGCGGTGTAATGTTCTCAGTGGGTCCTAATTGTCATGTAGGCATAGTTGGCGGTCTCTTATTGGTCCACAAGGTAATGACTTGGTGTTTATCAGTGGGACCTAGTTCTGGATGTGTTAGAGGGTCCTGATGTTGTCAGTAAATCAATGGTTGGCATAGGTTCTTATGAGATGTGTTAGAGGTTGAAGATCTTGTGCCGATCATTGATTTCATATCCTATCAGAGGGTTATTAGGGTAGGGAAAGATTTTTCGTCTGACGGTTGTCTCATGTTCTGAAAGAATCTTGGAGGGCTATGTCAAGATGAGACAACTGTCGATCTTCTTAATGTGGGCCCAGTAGAGTTTCCTCAGTCTTTTGGCAATTTTGATAAATTTTTAGCGGTACTGATAAATGTTCAAAGGTTTCACTTATGCATGGGGAAAGGTGGTAGTACTCTAAATGCCTTGGCAATTTGGTGAACAAGCATTCGCATTGTCGCTAGATGATTTGGTAGAACTAAAAAGTGTTCTGTGAACTAGCAAAACTCTTCAGTCGCCAGTTCACCAGATGTAGCTGGGATGAGTTAGGATTCCTTGATGTGGGCCCAGTAGAGTTTCCTCAGTCTTTTGGCAGTTTTGATAAATTTTTAGCGGTACTGATAAATGTTCAAAGGTTTCACTTATGCATGGGGAAAGGTGGTAGTACTCTAAATGCCTTGGCAATTTGGTGAACAAGCATTCGCATTATCGCTAGATGATTTGGTAAAACTAAAAAGTGTTCTGTGAACTGGCAAAACTCTTCAGTCGCCAGTTCACCAGATGTAGCTGGGATGAGTTAGGATTCCTTTGGTCACCAAGTTGTGGAGTTAAAGGTGAGTTAGTTTTTCATTCCATGAATAAGGAAATGCTTTGTCACATGGTCGCTAAAGGTAAACCCTAAGGCTAGCAGTTGGGTTAAAGACATAAAGACCACGAAAAGGACTAATCAGACAATCATGACTTAAAGATAGCTCAGATTTAAATATTGGCTGCCGATTCGCTGCTGGCATTATAAAAGTAACCATTGAATTTCAAATTCAATTTTCTTGGAGGGTTTCCTACGATCAAAAGGACCAAAATTGAATGCAGAAGTAACTGGAGCTGGTAAAATCAGATTTTTTTTCCATTGCAGTGTGGTCTAGGGTGTGATGATTGATTGCAGAGGATTGTACCATGAGGAAATAGATAAATTTGTGGCTTAGGGCATGTTCCAGGCATCTAATCAGATAGATGAGCATGGTAGATATTTGATCTTTGGTACAAATTAGAGGATTTTCATAAGTGAAGATCAATTTTAGATCTGATCAGACCAAGGTTTCTTGGTTTCCTATCCCTGCAATAAATTTTTGACTGTTTCTTGTTGGTGAGGTTTCTGAAACCCTAACCCTAGCTATCTGAAGCTTGTTGCATCTCGAATTCTTTTGGAATTCCAAGATGGCTAGTGGTATAAATGGCTATATTTTTTACTTTGTAAGGGTTCCAAGTTTTGGTTCTTGGTTCCACAATTTTGGATGTCCATGATTTTGGTTCCATGAATGTTCTACCTTGTAAATATTGCCTTAATCTCTGCATATAGGGTGTTCCCTCTTTCCTTTCTAGTTTTGAGAATATAATATAAATTGTGATAGTTTGTCTTATGTATGAGATTCAATATGTTTCTACTGTTATCATATTGTCTCCATCTTGGGTTTTAGATTTATTGATTATGGCATCAAGGGTGTTGTGATCTTTCTATATGCATTTCCTATGTGTCTACAATAGAGTTGTTTTTGTAGAAGCAACTAGGTCTAGGACTAGTTTTCAGGTGTGTATGAACAGGGGTATCAAGGGTATCTCATGTTTGTCTTTCAGTGGATGTTGATCAATGTGTTACTTTTTTATAGGTCTCTTCTAAGGGGAGGGTTAATATCCTTTGAATGAGTGATAGCACATTTGGATACACAAGTGGTTTGATAATGTATGGTCTGATTAATGGTGTATGTGTGATGTAAGGCATCAACATATTTGAATATATTGTCTCCTTGTTTCATAGCTTTCTATTGTAGTGACATATTTGACTTTTCTACCCATTGGATAAGGCACTAGTCTATGAGAAACTAAGGGTATTTCAGGGGTCCATTCAACCCAACATTAACCTTTCAAATCAAATACCTTTCCCTTTCATATTGGTAGTAGTAGCAGGAGGTCCTTTCTAGTCTTCAGACTCATTCTATGCAAATAGGGCTATTGCATAAGATTTGTGATTCTATTGGGGTACAAGATACCTATAAGGGTTTGAAGACTATTCCACAATAATGTATTTGCAGGCCTATTGTTTATCATGAGGTGTCTTGAGTGTGCAGATAAGGCAATACCCACCTGAGTGATCTGGAGCTCAAAGAAGAAGGAGGATGTTCTCTATCCTCATCAATTGGACTATTTTCTTGTCAAACTTGAGTGCCTAACCTGAGATTCAAGCCCACCTATTGATTCAAGTTTGGTCCTGCAAGGAAAAGCTCCAACAGAATCATCAAAGATTACAGTGCATTTGATCGACTGTAGGAAACCCTAGCTCATTCCACTAGTTCAAAAGCTGTCAGAACATCTCAGAGATCATTTGGAAAGTGATTATCAAGTAATTAATGGCCACTCCTATTATTTTTTATGTTGTTGAGAAGAAGCGGTATGTTTTCAAGAGACACCCATTTAAATCAACCCTAAATGATTTAGAGGGAGTGTTTTCCCATAGGCCGATGGGTGTCATGCATGTAGAAGACATAAGGGCTTACATTTATTGTAAGAAGGAAGTTATTGGACTAGATAGGTTAAGGATGCACATGGACATAATGTTGAAACTAGATAAAATGTTCATGGATGAATACACTAAATGGAATGATCACCCCATTGTTGAATATGCCACGGCATATGAATTATATGAGGAAGAATGGATAAAGATATTGTTGAGAAAAATCCATGATGATTTATTTTGGATTGAAGATGTACCAGTAAGAATCACAGGAGACTTAATTCATGAGATAACAGGCCTCTCTAAGATAGGTGTCATCCTTCCATTGGGTAAGGATGTCATAAAAATGATGGAGCAAGTGTGTAAATCTATAAGTGATAAGCGTGGCATGATCATTAAGCCGATAGAGAAACCAGACATTAAGTTGATGTCAATGATACTTGGTTATAGGTTTCATCATACTAGCAAGGTGAATAGTGTGTCTGCAGGCACTATTCTAGTAGCCATCCGTCTTGTGCAAGAAGATGGAGAGTTCAACTTTTTTGAGATCTTGTGTGCATAGTTGATAGACAACATCAAGGCTATCAAACATGATAAGACTAAGATATTCAAGTTTGGGTCCCTAATCATCTATATATACCTTCATATAGTTGGTAAAGTGTCAGACTTGTATCTATAAAAGTCCATTCCAACCATGCCCCATATATAAGACAAGGCATGCACTGAAAGCACACTTAGAGATTTCATTACTTTGGAATTGAAGACCTTCATAGCAAGAATGTAGATGAGGTACAAAATTCCTGAGAGTATTGTGGAGAAGTACAAAGACACAATATGCTTCATGGTGGAGATTGATACTACATGTATAGAAGCTGTGGAACCTAGAACTAAGTGGATTCATCCACTTGGATATGAAGTTGAGGAACAAGTTCTTGAAGCCTATGTACAAGTACTGCTATCAGCCCCTAAAGATGATAATGAACTTAGGTGGGGAACCTATGAAGAGAAGACTAGAGAAATTGATGCTAAGATGAACAGTGTTGCAACAAAAAGAAAGGTTGCAAAAGTTACATCAAAGATCTTGAGGATACATGGTGTATCTCAAGTAGATCTTGACAAGGAAAGGGAAGTGAAGATTTCCCTAGAATTGAAGAGCGTGGTAGTAGAAGATCATGAAGATCCTAAGATAAAGAAGATTAAGATTGAAAAAGATGATGACATTCCTTCAGCATCCAAAGAATCCAATGATCCTATTGCTCCTCTGAAGTATGAACCAATTATCAAAAGGAAGAAAGAAGTAAGCACTAGTCATCCATCCTCGCATGCTACAAGGAGCAGGAGAAACATTCAAGCACCTCCTAAGGCCAAATTCAGGCCCAGCCTTAAATTTTTGTACATAAGAATTGTTGATGAGGGCAGGATTGATCATGTAGAGAAGTTCTATGATACATACAACATGATTGACAAATCAGAAATACATGGTATGATTTTCAAGCATATGATAAAGTTCAAGAAGATAGTTCTTGAAATGAAAATAACAATTCTAGATAAGGTATGGGAGATAATGGATACCTTGAAGAGATAAGCAAATCAAGAAGATCAAAGGATAAGATAAAAATTATTATAAGATACTCTGCCAATATGTTCCAAAGAAGAAGAAGCAATGATATTGAACTTGGTGAAGCTGCACTTGAGGACAAAGATGAGAACTCTTCATATCATGAACAAAGACAATGAGCTCATAATGAAGGAGATAGAAAAATCATTAGAGAAGGTGTTATTGGAACAACACATAAGTCCACCTATTTCACCCATCACTCATGCATTCAAGAAGGAAGATAAAGTGGCAAAGCCCACTAATGTACCAATGACAGGTCCTCAAGACTCTGCACCCATAGTAGGAACTCAAATAGAAGTAGAAAAGTTTGCGCCCATGTCAAGATCACTCGAGGATAGCACATTCATCATTGATAATGTGGAGATAGCCATGGCAGCCACTGACACAAAATTGTACAAGTTTAAGGAAGTGTTTGTGAGTACATAAGAGGCAGGCATTTTATGCAGCAGTACTCCTCCTAATTAGTAAGAAGAAGTACTCATACAAGATGTATCTGATGAACAAAAGAAGAAAGAAGGAGAAAAGGAAAGTAAAGATGAATCTTCTATTGATTTGGTCAAAGTGAAGCAAGAGGTGATGGATAAAACTCCCTTCACTCCCTCCTTAGCATTGTTGTCAAGTTTGACACTTGACACAAGCAGTTTGGACTCCTAGAAGGAAGAAGACCAGAAGATAAGAAATTGGTAAAGGTAAATTCGGTTGAGGATGTGAGATTAGTCATCTCACAATTCAAAGTGAATTTTTCAAGCCTAGAAGAATCTACGACCATAGTGGCAAAGGAGAAATACTTGACGAAGAGACTCAATGAACTAATGAGTAATTTTGCACTAGACTTAAACTCTCTAAAGTCTGGTCAAGCATCCTTAAAGGAATGTGCAAATCAAGGAAGAAAAATCATTGCAAAAACCATGAATCAAGATAAGATATTTGATGCCCATCTTAAGAAGATCAAAGATATAGAGGCAATGATTGAAAAGATAAAGAATTTAGTGCTAGACACATCTACTGATGTGAACATGTGTAGCAATGTCTATCAAGGTCAGTTAGACATAATTGAGAATGCAAAGAAAGAAATGGAGAAGATAAGGTCTAGATAGACCCAATTAAGGAATGCTCTTGTGCCTTCCTTAGACATTCTCAGTCAGAACATAAAAGAGATTGATGTGACTATGATTACCTATGACCAAGGTCTGACCTTAGATTTGGAGAAGATGGAGAAGCTTCAATATGCATTATGCGGCCATCTACAGATAGTCAATTCTATGATAAGCTTTTGGAAGAAGGAGATTCAGAAACTCAAGATTGCATATCCGAATGTTTTCCCTTAGTAAGTGTATGTATATAAAGATTTTTGATATACCTTTTTCATTAATGTCAAAGGGGGAGTTGTATAGAATATGGAGTATATAAGATGTATAGGAAGATATAAGTTTATGTATAAAGATGTATAAAAGACAAAATGTTTTATGTAAAGGGATAGTTAGAAACTTGGCCATATTCCTTTGTTGCCATCAATGACAAAAGGGGCGATTGTTGGCAAGTTGTCTATACTGAAGTATATGACTATAGATAGTGTTTTCATTATGGCAACAAAGTCATATAACAGTTTGGAGTTAGCGCACTAAGTGTAAAGATCAGAATTTAGTTAAGTGTTGAAGACTGGATAGTTAACAGAGTACCAGAGACTCAGAGCATCAACGCACATGTGTACGGATGAACTAAGGTATGCACCCTAGAAGTTAAGGTTGTTAGACTATACTTATGATTATTCTAAGAGTGCATAAGTAGATATGTAGAGATGTGAAAGTTACAATCAGTTGAAGATGCACAGCCAGTGTGTGCCAGCAACAAACAGAGCATGGAGCCGATAGTGACTATTTTGGTTTGTGATTGTAAATTAATTTTGTAGAGGCTATGTTCCCATTGTATTTAGGTTTTTAAAATATGTACATGTATAATTGTAAGAATGCTTAAGCCAATTCATTTGGAAGCATTGTTTGTAATTAGTTATAGGGCCGACCTAAATGTTTTGTTTGTATGAGCGTATAAATATAAGATGTGCCCATTGTAATTAGTATGGAAGTTGTATTAGAGTTGTCTTAAGAAAAGAAGAGGTATGCAAAGAGATCATATGATGTATTAGAGCTTTTCTAGAGGTCAAAGCATCAGCACACTAAAGGAACTAATCTAACAAGCAGTGTCATAGCAATAGTTCACCAGTAGATATAGTGTGCATCTGATTCAGAAGGTTGTAGCCTTCATCATTTGAGCAGTGAGCTATAGGATAGTGAGTCCACTCCCATAACAAGGATCATTGTAAAAGAATCCTAATAGGTTCTGACCCTTAACCAGATCTACTATACTAAAAGCATTGTAAAGCTACTCCTAACAGGGTAAAGGATCTTCTAGCAAGGATCACAAAACACTAGTGCAGAATATTAGTGGGTGTTAATTCCCACTGAGGTTTTTACCTATTTGGGTTTCTACGTAACCATATTGGTGTCATGTGTTATTCTTATGTTTCATGTATTATGTGAATGTTTAATATAGTCCTTAAGTATTTAAGTTAAGCATAAATATTAAAAGGAAAAGTTAAAATTCAGTGAACAATGATTCACGCCCCCCCCCCCCCCTCAGTGTTCCCATTCCTAACATACAATGCTTCCAATTGAATTGGCTTAATTGTGTTTACAAAAAAACATAATTACATGTTGGAAAACTAATTCAAATAGGCACATAGCCTTTAAAACATTATAATATAACCGCTAACCAAAATACCAATAGTTGGTTGCTTGCTCTATTCTTCTCTAGCATTCGCTAGCGGTGTGACTTCAACTCTTTGTATCTTCCTCATACTGAATTTTATGATCATGCACTCTTAGGTGTATCATGAATATGGTCTTACTATATTAAATTCTAGGGCACATACCATAATTATATCATATGCACGTGCGCTAATGCTCTAACCTTCAGGTACTCTGTATACTATCCAGTCTTCAACACTTAACCAATTTCTGATCTTCTTATCATAAGCGCTGACTCCAAAACATCATATGACTTTGTTTCCATAATTACAACACTATATTAAGTAATATACACCATTTTAGTCAACTTTCCAACAATTTCCCCTTTTTTCATTGATGGCAACAAAGGAATATGGAAAAGTTACTAACTGTCCCTTAATACAAAAAACACTTAATCATTTTCTATCTTATATCTCCCTTATATCTTCTTACTATTCATTTCCTTTATATAGCTATATCTCCATATTCTATACATACTCCCCCTTTGACATTAATGAAAAAGGTGTTACAAAACTGAATCTATACATGTACTCACACTAAAAGTATAGCTGGGTATGCAGTCTATAAATTGTGGATCTCTTGCTTCCAAAATGCAATCAATGCACTGATTGTTTGGAGATGGGTGCATAAGGCATATTGTAGTTTCTCCATCTTCTCCAAATTTGAACTAGGACCTTGATCATATGTCACCATGGTGGCATCAATCTCCTTGATATTATGATTCAACACATCTAGGGAGGGGGCAAGAGCATTTCTAAGCTAAATCTACAGGTAGCCCTTACCTTTGACATCTCCTTATCTACCTTCTCAATTTTCTCAATCTGTCCCTGATATACATTGTTACACATGTTTATATTAGTAGAGGGATCTTCTACTAACTTCCCCACTTTTTCAATCATATCTTTTTCTTGTTGAATCTTATTAAAGTGATCAGCTGTCAACTTATCTTGATTCATACAGTCAACAATGATTTTTCTTCCTTTTGTTGCAAACTCTTTCAAAGTTTCTTGTCCAAATTTGAGTGAACTAAGGTCTAATGAGAAGTTACTAACCAAATCATTTATCCTTTTTTGCATATAATTCTCCTCTGTAATTAATGAAGTTGATTCTTACAATTTAGAGAAATTACTCTTGAACTGTGAAAGAATTGCACTTACATCATCAACGAAGTGTACCTTGGACACTTTCTTATCTGTTGGTAATAAGTTGTTTAGAATATTTGCTAATTCTACAAGAAGGGGATTCCTCATTATCTACTTCCCCTTGGCCTTCTCCATAGCTAAGACATTGATCTTGATCAAGTCTTCTTCTCCCCATGAATCCAGACCAGTTTTGTTAGACGTCAAACTTGTCAACAATGCTGCTGAGGGTGTTGGACTAATAGGAGTGCTATCTATTACTTCTTGTTTTACTTTGATTATCATTTCAATAGATGGTTTATCTGTTGGCTCACTTTCTTTTACCTCTTTTTCTCCTTTCTTCTCTTCTATCTTATCTTTTTCTTTCTCTATTTCTTTTTCTATCTCCTTTTCCTCTTTTTCATTTGTTATAACCTCAATCAATATTTCTTCTTGTTGATTGGGAGGAGTATTAACTCATAGAGTTTCAACCTCTTGTGTACTTATAAAAGATTCTTCAAACTTGTCCATCTCAATGTCTATAGCTGCCATAGTAAATTTTACGTTATCAACAAAAATGGAGTCATCTTTGTGTGTCTCTGTCATAAGCATAGACTTCTCTACCTCTGTGGGTGTATTAACTGCATGTGCTGATGTTAGAAAGTAAAGTCCACCAAGATAACTGAGAGTCAGGGGGGGTGAATCAATTATCAGATAATTATAACCTCTATCAACTTCAACAACATTTAACCATATAAGCGATGTAATCAACAACCATATAAAGATATTCATAATAACACAATGACACAAGCTATGTTGACTAGGGAACCTCTTGATCAAAGAGTAAACCCCCGTGGGAATGATGCCCCAAAAAGATGCTCTAATATGAATATTACTTGTGAAAGGATGGACTATGTTAGGAGTCTTATGAAATACATTTAGTACATATGAGTCCCTTGTAGGAGACTTTGAATCCCTGCTAAAACATTCTAACTCTATTAGGAGTTATGGAAGACAAAAGGATCCACTGCCCAAACAACTTGAATGGAAAGAGAAATGAACACACTATCCAACTAATCTCTAGATTATTCAATAGAATAATATCAAATTATTACTAATAAATCAACATGTTACCTCTTCTCTAACTGTGCCAAACCACACTCACATGTATACTAGATCTCAGATTCAGATCTTTGTACCTAGCATACCTTCTTTCAAGAAATTTGCTTTCACAATTTTATTCAATCTTCTCTTCACTTCATTACATACATTACAATAAATAAAACATTTCTTTCTTTATACCACACTCAAGTAATTAGAAATGAGTCGGCATCCAAATTACAAAATAAAAGTTTCTATACGTTACATCAAAATTACACAAAACTGTCAGCTTCAAATTAGAATAACTCTTCACTCATGTGACCTTGAAGTTTGTGCTATCATCCACATAACTATCAAAATTTCTTCAACTTCCCTTTAACTGCGCATAACCAGATGCCATCCCAATTAGGAGATATCATCCGATTTCCAAAAATTGCTACTCAAGAACACTACCTGAATATTGCTTCCACTAAAATGCTCATAACTTCCATGAATAAATGAATTACTATATGTTCTCTTAACCATGAACATATAACATATCATTGACTATATCATCAACATTTCATAGCTTGATCTTTAATATCCCAAGTGCACTAATCTGAACACTGTCTGCTCCTCTACTAATCTCACTAGATCACTGTGTTGACATCAATGACAATCACAGTCATGAATGCAACAAAAAATACTATAGAATAGCTACTAATACTCCCATAGGATATATTCAGCATTCATTCCTAATAATCTCCCCCATTGGCATTGATGGAAACATAGATGAAAAACATCCAATGTTCCATGAATCCAACATTGCAACACTGCTGCTCTAAAAATATTTTCAAGTCCTCATCATCAATCAAATCTTGCTTTGTTTTCCCATTCAATTATTTCAATAGATGGTGCAAATGGTTTTTCATGTATACTTCTCCCCCATTGACATCAATGACAAAAATTTCATCATTATGTCAACAACTTCAATGTCAAAAGATACTATTCAAAAAATGCATTCACTAGAGTCCTCATGACTCAGCTCAGATACACATACTCCCCCATAGAGAAAGTACCAATATCCAGTCTAGAACAAAGATAAGGCTCATATACCAGTAGATGGATACAACAATCTACATCACATCTCAGAAGTAGGTTGGGGCATAACCCCAAGCATACCTCTCAGATACTCAAATGTATCCTTCAACAAAGGTTTTGTAAACATGTCTACAATCTTCTCCTTTGTGCTTATGTATTCAAGTCTGACTTCTTTCTCAAAAACTTTCTCTCTTACTACATGATACTTAATATCTATATGCTTTTTCTTAGAATGTAATACAGGGTTCCTAGACATACTAACTATGCTGGTGTTATCACAATGTATAAAAATAGGCTCAACAAACTTTATTCCAATATCCTTCAGCATCTACTTCATCTAAATTATCTAGTTACAATTGTTTCCTACTGCTACATACTCCTCTTCTACTATGCTTTGTGAAATACAATTAGTCTTCTTTCTTAACCAAGAAACCAATCTTCCTCCAAGGAAAAATGCTCCACCACTAGTGCTCTTTTTATCATCAACACTACCTCCCCAATCAGCATCTGTATATGCACATAGGGTAAAATCATCATATTTTTCATACCATAATCCATAGTCCAGTCTGCCTCTTAAAAATTTCAGTATCCTCTTTACTGTTGCATAATGTGATTCTCTAGGTTTAGCTTGAAATCTTGCTACAATTCCAACTGCTTGTGCTATATCAGGTCTTGTATGTGTCAAGTACTGCAATCCTCCAATCACATATATGTACTTCTTCTATTCAACTATAGGAGTCTCATCTATGCTAGATAATTTATGTCCACTTACCATAGGTATTCCAACTGGTTTACAGTTCTCCATTCCAAATCTTTTCAACAAATCATTCAAGTACTTTATCTAACTAACTAAGATACCATCATTGTTATGTGTTATTTTCAATCCCAAAAAATATTTCATTTCACCAATCATACTCATTTCAAATTCAGTCTTCATTTCATCTGCAAATTTATCACTGTCTTCATCTTCTCCTCCAAAAATAATATCATCAACAAAAATAACTACAATCAACAATCCATTTCCAATTTCTTTTGTATATAGGTTACTATCAACTTTTACTTTTGTAAATCCCAATTTTATCAAATATTTGTCCAATCTTGAATACCATGTTCTAGGTGCTTGCTTTAGTCCATATAATGCTTTCTTCAGTTTACATACCATGTCTCCTTCTTGAGTTAAAGGAAAAAATTCAAGCTGCTCAATGTAGACTTCTTCTTCCAACTCTCCATTCATAAATGTTGACTTTACATCCATCTGATACACTTTGAATTTATTGCAAGCTACATAGGCCAAAAACATTCTTACTATTTCAATTCTTGTTATAGGTGCAAAAGTTTCTTCATCATCAATTCCTTCTTGCTATGAGTATCTCTTACATACCAATATTTATTTGTTCCTTACTACTTCTCCTTGTTCATTCATCTTGTTTCTGAATACCCATTTTGTTCCTATAACATTCTTATCTTTTGATCTAGTGACCAATTCTCATGTTTTGTTCTTTTCAATCTGATCTAGTTCTTCTTTCATAGCTTTAATCCAATATTCATCTTTACAAGCTTCACTAGTAGATTTAGGTTCAATTTGTGAAATCAAACATAACTATTCTTGTACCTTATTTCAAGTCTAAACTCCTCTATCTATGCTTCCAATAATCTTCTCAATAGGATGATTCCTTGATAAATTCTTGTTAGGTGTCACTGTCTTAGATCTCACTTCAGGTCTCAATTCTTCAATGATCTCATTGTAGCTTTCATTCAACAAATCACTGTTAGTTTCATAGAATAATTCGGTAGTCTCAGTGTTAGGTCTAGGATGAGTTCCTTCATCTGATTCATAATCAAGCATTCTTTCCTGAATTTTAAAATTTTCATCAACTTTAACATTTGCGATCTCAACAATAGTCTTAGTTCTTTTATTGTAACATCTATAAGCTTTACTTTTCAAAGAATATCCAAGAAATATACCTTCATCACTTCTATGATCAAACTTTCCAATATCATCATCTCTCTTTATATAACATTTGCTTCCAAAAATTTTAAAATACTTAACTGTAGGTGCATGTCCAAACCATAATTTATAAGGTGTCTTGTCTATGTCTTCTCTGATTTGTACTCTATTCATTGTATATACTGTTGTGTTTACTGCTTCTCTCCAAAATATCTTTGCCAAGTCATTCTCAAATAACATGGCTCTTGTTGCTTCAGTCACTACTATGTTTCTTCTTTTTGTAATACCATTTTGTTTAGGTGTCCTAGGGGCTGAAAACTGTCTCTTAATACCATTCACTTCACAAAAGGTGTTAAATTGTCTAGAAGTAAATTCTCCACCTCTATCTGATCTTAAACATTTAATCTTCATTCTAGATTCATTCTCAACTTTATTTTTAATGATCTTAAACTTATCAAATGCTTCTGATTTTTATTTAAGAAATGCAATCCACATCATTCTTGTAAAATCATCAACAAGAATCATAAAATACCTTTCTCCATAGAATCCTCTAGTCCTTGTAGGACCGCTCAAGTCTGTATGAACAATTTCCAAATTCTTTGTTGAAGTAAACTTCTTATTAGGAAATGAACTTCTCTTATGTTTAACCATCACACATTCCTTGCAAATCATGTTAGTAGGCTTCATAATTTTAGGCAAGTCTCTTATGGCAAGCATAGTACTTACTTTTACAATGTTATCAAAATTTATATGACAAAATCTTTTGTGTCATAACCAATTGTCATCAATGTTAGTGTTGGAAAGTTAACTATACTGATGTATATGACTTAATATAGTGTTTTCATTATGGCAACAAACTCATATAGCAGTCTGGAGTGAGTGCACTTGATGAGAAGATAAAAAATTAGCTAAGTGTTGAAGACTGGGCAGTGTACAGAGTTCCTGCAGCTTAGAGCATCAACACACATGTGTATAGATGAATTATGATATGCACCCTAGAAGTTAAGTTTTTTGGACTATACTTATGCTTAGTCTATGAGCACATAATTAGATATGCAAGGATCAAAAAGTTACAACTAGTTGAAGTTGCACAACCAGTGTGTGCCAATAGAGAATAGAGCATGGAGCTAACAATTAGTATTTTGGTTTGCGATTATAATGTAATGTTGTAAAGCCTATGCACCTATTTTATTTAAGTTTTTGACATATATAATTTTTTTTTTGTAAGCACGCTTAAGCTAATTCATTTGGAACTGTTGTTTGTAATAGGTCGAAGGGTTGACCTAGTTGTTTACTTTGTATGTGCGTATAAATATAAGATAAACCCATTGTATTCGGTATGGAAGTTATGAGAGTGATGTGTGAAGAAGAGAAGAAGTGTGAGAAGACACTATGAGATGTATTAAATCTTTGTAAGAGGTCAAAGCATCAGTGCATTAAGGAAATGATCTAATAAGCAGTGTCACAGTGATAGTTCACCTGACAGATATAGTGTGTATCTGATATCTGAAGGTTGTAGCCTTCACCATTTGAGAAATGAGCTCTAGGCCAGTGAGTCCACTCCTCTAATAGGGATCATTGTAAAAGACTCCTAATAGGGTAAAGGATCTTCTAACAAGGATCACAAAACACTAGTGCAGAATATTAGTGGGTGTCAATTCCCACCGGGGGTTTTACCTATTTGGGTTTCCCCATAATCATATTGGTGTCATGTGTTTATTTCATGTTTCATGTTTATGTGAGTGTCTAATTCAATACTTAAGCATTTAAGTTCAGTATAAAATATTAAAGTGAAAATTTAAAATACAGTGAACACTGATTCAACCCCCCCCCCTCTTAGTGTTCCCATTCCTAACAATTGGTATCAGAGCTCTGGTCCTCAGCAAAGAATTTTAACCACTTGAGGCAATCATGGACAAAGTAGAAATGAAACATCTCTAAAGAAATCTTGAAGCTACTCTTGAAGATCTGGACAAATCAGAAATAGAAATTGAAGAACTAAAAGAAAAACTTGGTGATGCACAATTAGTTATTGAAAGGCTAAGAAGGGATCTGAAAGAATGTTCCACCAGTGATTTGGGGATAATGGTCAAAACTCTGAATGAAGAAAATGCATCCTTAAAAGAACAGCTTGAAGAATTTGATGACAAACTGATTAACAATCAGGAAGCATACAATGAACAGGTCAAAGAGAATCTTCAACTCAATGAATAATTAAGACTAGCAAACATGGATATCTTGGAACTAAGAAACACCAAAGCAAGCTTGGAAACAAAATTAAAAGAAGCAAAGGATCACATTGAAAAATTGAACACTAGTTCTGATTTGATAGAATCTCAGTTGTATGCAAGGAGAGCCAAAGGAGACACTAGCTGTATTGGATACAATAAAGCACCAAACCAGATTGACAACATGTGAGCAAGAAATGATACATAAAAGGACTCTACTAATACTAAGAAGACTAAAGATCAAACCAAAGACAATAGTGGACCTCCTAAAAATGAGCGCAAGTCTAGAGAATGCACTTGTTTTGCATGTAACAAGCATGGACACATTGCAAGAAACTGTACAGAGGTAACACCTTGTAATGGTTACTATTATTTGTGCAATAGGTTTGGACATAAAGCTATGAATTGCAAGACTAGTAAGAAGAACATGATTCGACATGATCAAAAAAATTAGAATTAGACAAATGTAAGAAGTTCTTAGAATGTTACATGTCAGATATGTAACTTTAATGGTCACTCAGCTAGAACATGTAAAATGGTGACTCATGTCAATGCGTTGAAGAATACAAGACCTCCTCTCATTTGTCACTCTTGTAACAAGGCTGGACATATATCAAACTTCTGTAGATCAAGGACGCAAGGTCAAGAAAGCCCTAAAAAGGTTGAAGAACTAGTATTGGATCCTGAAGGAGAAGTCAACTTTGTGAAAGCCTCAGAGGATGCAAGCTTGATTTGGTCAGAAGGAAAGAAATAAAAAGTTGATGAGTATGTATTGGATGCATCCATAGTGGACGCACCCTCTACATCTAGATGAATGGCCCTTAGGGTCATAGGGGGAGCTAATTTAGCTCTAGACCCCTGCTTGGCTAGTATACTCATCTTAAGAGTATGCACCTTTGGACTTAAGCTTTTGAAGTGTATACGAACCTTTGTGAAAGAGCGTACATGCTGATTTTTAGTAGAACTCGAGTTGAAAATTTTGAAGTGACAGTCTGGTTTACGTGACTTGCATTAATGGCATAATTCTCACTTAAAGTACATAGAAAGCTATTTCATTACTCATTGCATTCAAATTTAGAGTGATTGAAGAGTAGATAGAGCATTGGAAGTTGTTTTGAAGATTTGGCAATTGAACTATCAGTGTTTACATTGCATTTGGTTGGTTGTAGAAACCCTAGTTCATTGTGCTGATTTGGAAGTCATCAAATTATCTCAGAGATCAGTTGGAAAGAGATTACCAAGTAAGTCATGGTCATTCCCATTGTTTATGATTTCACTAAGAAGAAAAGATATATTTTCAAGAAACACCCATTTAAATCAACCCTAGATGATTTAGAGGGAGCTTTCTCCTGCATACCTATGGGCATCATGCATGTGGAAGACATTAGGGCTTACATCTACTATAAGAAGGAACTAGTTGGGTTGGATAGGTTAAGGGCACACATGGATACCATGTTGAAACCAGATAAAACCTTCATGGATGAATATGTCAAGTGGAATGATCACCCTATTGTTGAGTATGCTATGGCATATGAATTCTATGAGACATAATGGATAAAGATTTTATTATGCAGAATTCATGATGATCTATTTTGGATTGGTGATGTGCCAGTAAGAATCATAGGTGACCTAATACATGATATGATAGGCCTATCTAGAATAGGCATCATCCTTCCTTTGGGAAAGGATGTTAGGAAAATGATTGAGCAAGCATGTAAGTAAAGGAGGAATAGGTGTGGCATGACAATCAAGCCCATTGAGCAAGAAGACATCAAATTGATGTCAATGATACTAGGATACAGGTTTCATCACACTAGAAGGGTGAATAGTGTGTCTACAGGCACTATTCTAGTAGCCATTAGACTTGTGAAAGAAGATGGAGAATTCAACTTGTGTGAGATCTTGTGCGCATAGTTGATTAATAACATCAAGGCTACCAAACATGACAAGACAAAGATATTCAAGTTTGGGCCACTAATCATCTATATGTACCTTCATATAGTTGGGAGAGTATCAGATTTATACTTGGACAAGTCCATTCCAACCATGCCACAAATATCTAACAAGGCATCCACTGAAAGCACACTAAGACATTATATCACTTTGGAATTGAAGACCTTCAGGGCCAAGATGCAAATGAGGTACAATATTCTAGAAAGCATTGTAGAGAAATATAAGGATACAATATTCTTTATGGTTGAAACTGACACTACTTGTATGGAAGTTTTTGAGCCACAAACTAAGTGGATTCATCCACTTAGGTATGAGGTAGAGGAATAGGTCCTTGAAGCATATGCATAGGTACTACTATCAGCCCCCAAAGATCCTAATGAACCTAGATGGGGAACATATGAGAAGACAAGAGAAGTAGATGCAAAACTTAAAAAAACAACAACTAAGAGGAAAGCCTCTAAGATTACATCTGAGATACTCAGAATTCATGGAGTAACACAAGAAGACCTTGATAAAGAAAGGGATGAAAATATTGCTTTGGAACTGAAGAGCGTAGATGCAACTAAGGCATAATCTCATGATCCTAAGATGAAGAAGGTAAAAATTGAAAAAGATGACAGTCAGAGGGGTAAAGAAGATGATACCTCTTCTGCACCCAAGGAAACCATTGACCTTACTACTCCTCCCAAGTATAAGGAAATGCCAAAGAGGAAGAAAGAGGTTTGCACTAGTCATCCATCCTCACATGTCACAAGAAACAAAAGGAACATTCAAGCACCTCCTAAAGAAAGTTTCAAACCCAATCTCAGTGTGCTAAGTGCTAGAATAGTTGATGAGGGTAGAATTGATCAAGTAGGAAAGTTTTATGACAAATATAATGATATAGACAAATCTAAGATTCATGGTATGTTAGTCAAGCACATGCTAAAGTTCAAGAAAATAGTCTTGAAACTTAAAATAATGATCCCTGATAAAGTATTGAATATCCTAGAATTTGAAAAGAGACAAGCTATTGAGGAAGATCATCAGATAATAGAAAATAGTCTTGACGATACCCTTCCTGTATGTGAGCTACAACAAAAGAAATTGTTGTTAGATCTGGTGAAGCCTCATCTTAGAACAAAGACAAGAACTCTGAACATAATGGATAAGAATTATGAGTTAATTACAAAGGAAATAGAGAAAGCCTTTCAAAAGGTATTTATGGATAGAAATATGTATCCATCTACTACACCCACAACTAATGTACCCACAATGGTCACAAAAGGGTCAGAGACCATCAAGGAACAATCTACAGGTCCTCAAGATTTAGTGCCTACAGTAGAAGTACAAATAGAGATAGATAAGTATGCACCCATGTCAAAATAACTCAAGGGCAGCACCATTATCATAGATAATGTGGAGATAGACATGGAGGCCATGGATACAGAATTAGACAAGTTTGAGGAAGCTTTTGTGAGCACACAAGAAGCTGAAAATCTTTGTAGCAAATCACCTCCCACTCATCAAGAAGAATTACACATTGAAGATATATCTGATGAGATTGAAGAAGAAAACAAAGAAGAATATAAGATGGAAGAAAAATAAAAAGAGAAAAATGAAACTTTTGTTGAACTAGCCAAGGTAAAACTAGAAGTAATGGATAGCACTCCCATCACTCCCTCCTCAGCATTGTTGTCAAGTTTGACTCCTGACACATCTAATTTGGATTCTTGGAGAGAAGAAGACCTAATTAAGTTCAATGTCCTAGCTATGGAGAAGGAAAAGGAGAAACAAGTCATGAGAAATCCTCTCCTTGTGGAATTAGTGAACATACTGAACAGTTTGTTTCCTATGAACAAGAAAGTGTCTAAGGTACACACTGTTGATGATGTGAGTACATTTATCTCACGGTTCAAAAATAATTTTTCAAGCCTCGAAGAATATGCATCCCAAGTTGCAGAAGAGAAGTATTTGAATAAGAGATTGAATGAGTTGATCAGAAACTTTGCACTAGATTTGAATTCACTTAAGATAGGACAAACCTCCCTAAAAGAATTTGTTGATCAAGGAAGGAAAATCATTGCAGAATGCATGGAACAAGATAATCTTACTAATGATCATTTCAAAATAAAAGAGGTAGAATCCATGATTGAGCAAGTGAAGATTTTAGTGAAAGACAAATCCACTGATGCGAACATGTGCAACAATGTCTACCTAGGTCAGTTGGACAAAATTGAGAAGGCAGAAAAAGAGATGGAAAAGATAAGGTCTAGACAGACTCAATTAAGGAATGCTCTTGTGCCCTCACTAGACATTCTCAATCAAAATATAAAGGATATTGATGCCACCATGATAAAATATGATCAATGTCCAAGAAAAAACTTGAAGAAGATGGAGAATCTTTAGTATGCTTTATGCGCCCATCTCCAGATAGTTAACTTAATGATAACTTTTTGGAAGAAGGAGATCCAAAACCTTAAGGTATCATATCCAGATGTTTTCCCTCAGTAAGTATGTGTAGATAAAAAATTTTGGTACACCTTTTTCATTAATGTCAAAGGGGGATCTGTGTATAGAATATGGAGTATAATATGTATAGGGAGATATAAGATTATATATAGAAGACAAAAAGTTTTTTTGTTAAGGGATAGTTAGCAGCTTGGCCATATTCCTTTGTTGCCATCAATGAAAAAGGGGGAGATTGTTAGAAAGTTGACTATACTGATGTATATAACTTAATATATTGTTGTCATTATGGAAACAAAGTCATATAGTAGTTTGGAGTGAGCGCACTTGATGAGAAGATCAAAAATCTGCTAAGTGTTGAAGACTGGGTAGTGTACATAGTTCCTGCAGCTTAGAGCATCAGTGCATGTGTGTATGGATGAATTATGTTATGTGACCTAGAAGTTAAGTTTTTTGGACTATACTTATGCTTAGTCTATGAGCACATAAGTATATATGCAAGGATCAGAAAGTTACAGCTAGTTGAAGTTGCACAGCCAGTGTGTGCCAGCAGAGAACAGAGCATGGAGCCGACAATTAGTATTTTGGTTTGTGATTATATGGTAATGTTGTAAAGGCTATTCTCCTATTGTATTTAATTTTCTAACATATATACTTTTTTTTTTGTAAGCATGCTTAAGCCAATTCATTTGGAAGCATTGTTTATGATAGGTCTAAGGGCCGACCTAGTTCTTTACTTTGTATGTGCATATAAATATAAGATGTGCCCATTGTATTTAGTATGGAAGTTATGAGAGTGATGTGTGAAGTAGAGTAGAAGTGTGAGAAGACACTATGATATGTATTAAAGCTTTGTAAGAGGTCAAAGCATCAGTGCATCAAGGAACTAATCTAACAAGCAGTGTCACAATGACAGTTCACCTAATAGATATAATGTGTATATGATATCTAAAGGTTGTAGCCTTCACCATTTGAGCAGTGAGCTCTAGGATAGTGAGTCCACTCCCCTAACAAGGATCATTGTAAAAGAATCCTAATAGGGTCTGAACCTTGACAAGTTCTACTGTACTTAAAGCATTGTAAATATAATCCTAACAAGGTAAAGGATATTCTAACAAGGATCACAAAACACTAGTGCAAAATATTAGTGGGTGTCAATTCCCATTGGGGTTTTTACCTATTTGGGTTTCCCTATAATCATATTGGTGTCATGTGTTGTTTTCATGCTTCATGTTTATGTGAATGTTTATTCAGTACTTAAGCATTTAAGTTTAGTATAAAAGATTAAATTGAAAATTTAAAATATAGTGAACACTGATTCACCCCCCTCCCCCCTCAGTGTTCCCATTCCTAACACTTAGTAATCAAACATGTCATCTTAGTAGGATTCAACTGAAATACATTACCTCTTGTTCTAGATCCAGTACCTATCAAATTTCCATCTTTGGCCTTTATCACACAAGTTTTCTGAGTAAACCAAACTTGATATCCCTTATCAACTAACTGTCTGTAATACCCTCTCCTATGGTGATACTTGGACTTTTTGATTTGGACATTCTATTATGATGGTTAGAACTATACATTTACATTTATGTTTTGTGGATGACGATATCTTTATCAGATGATTGATATGATCATTTATGGTTTCCATTTATATGTTTATGAAATTAGAAAGCCATCTATCTTTATATATTTTATGGAGCTAACCCAATGATTTGAATCTAACCATTCAATCTTATGATGTTTTATGTTTCATGGATATGTGTTTGATGTGTTTTCATGACTCAGGACAAAGTCATAGTTACTCACTTAGTTGAGGTCCACACGATGTATCGATCTTGGTCATTTGTTTGCATATATCTGATTTGTATGTATATCCATATGTATACATGTATCTCTCCTTGGTGATGCAGGGTTTCAGGTACTGGGTATCATCTCCACCTAGCTTCATAGGTTTGAGCGATCCCTAAAAATCCTCTATCATTGTTGTTACGGAGATATCACCAAGGTTCCATGAGAAGGAACTCTACCTCTGATACTTTTATCCTTAGGTGGGGAATTCCTGAGTGAGTCCTTTGTGTGGATGTATTTTAGTGTTCTCTCAGTTTGATAGTTTTGTGGACCCTGTGGATGGTTTCTTGTCTTTTGCAATTGTTGAGAATGAGGTTTTGAGTATGGTATCGCAAATTGTCTTCACGGTATGTTCAATTTTGTTAGTAGATTATTAATGTGAATTGTTGTTCATATGCAGGTATGATTTAGTAATTTATCTTTATTAGTAGTTACTTATTTGTACAAGTGTATCTTTATTATCTTTATTAGTAGTTGCTAGGAATGGGTTAGTATGTGATTAAATCATGTGGTTTTAATAATAATAAAGAATTTATGGTATTAATAATGTTTTAATAATAGTGGTAAATTACAACTTATGTTAGTAGTTACGTAATATATATCACTATTATATTTTGAGGATATAAATTAGTAATGGATTTAAATTATAAAGTATTTGGTTTAAATAATAATAGTCATACTATTTTATTATTTGTAATATTAATAATATTGTGACTTGCTTAGTATTTGGCTTAAATAATAATGGTCATAATATTTGATTATTGTAATGTTAATAATAATGTGACTTGCTTATGGTATATGTACACAAGCATATGGGTACACACATATGCCTATGAATACATATATAAATACATATTAATATATAATAAATTAATTAAATTGTGTGAAGAAAATTATTATTATTAAATAATAATAAATCTATGCTACCTTCTTTAATGGAAATGTGTTTGGTAAATTCTTTTACCATGGTTATTAGTATATTATTCCTAAAAATAATATTAACTATTTTGCCACCCTTAAATTTAGGAGACATAGATTTATAGTTATATTAAATAAAATTTATATGTCCCTTCACGGGAATGGTTTTACAAACCATATTTATTAATTAATAACTATTATTTTTGGGATGGTTGCATTTGTTGGATTACCTGTGCAACCACCTCCTCCAATCTATATACATGAGATATTTCATGTGTGAAGGGGTGATGGATATGAGTGGATTTGGGAAGAAATGATAACAAGATTAGTATTATGCTTGTAGGAATATTGTATTTGTGAGGAGAGAAATTCATTATTCTTTGAGATTGGCATTTGGTGGTTTCTTGTAGAGGCTGGAGATTGCACCAGGAGGATTTGAAGGAGTGCTGGAAGAGTTTGAGAGGATTAGATCCTTCTTCATAAACCAAATCTCCACAGGACTCCAGGTTGGAATCCATCCTGAGAGATCTCTCTCCCTAGTGATATTTATTGGATAAGAGTTTGGTTGAATGTTTTTTCTATGTGTTTTATTGTATACGTAAATTTCAAAATGTTTATGTTATATAAATATTGTGTCTGTATTAGTGATTTGGAGATTGGGATGATGTTCAAATGGAATTATTTCCTATGTTGTATATGAATATTTATGCATTGGTAAGAGGCTGTAGACTCCTTATTATTCTCCTTGTATCCCCTTTCATATCCAGAATGTCCATGAGCACTTCCAGGATTTAGAACTTCTATTTCAACCTTACTATTCCATATCTATCTTGCAACACCTTTCTTCATCTAGATCTAGAATAGATTTTTTGGATAGATAGGATGGATTGATTGCCATTTCCAAAAGGAAACTAGGAAATCTCAAATGGGTCATGCCCAGATTAGGCAACCATAGTCCCCATAATGCCCAGGTTTACCCACAAGTCAGAGTTGACAGTCATTTTTGTAGTTTCTGGTAGTCGACACAAATATGTTCTTAGTATTAACTTGAGCTGCCAGTGTCAACCGAGTTCTCAGTGTAAACCGAGAAGCCAGTGTAAACCGAGTTGTCAGTGTTAACTGAGTTGTCAGTGTTGACCGAGTAGTCAATGTGAACCGAGTAGTCAGTGTTAACTAAGAAACCAGTGTTAACTGAGTAGGTAGTGTTAATCGAGAAAAATGTATCAAACAAGCAAACTAGTGTCAACCGAGGAAGATAGTGACAATCGAGCAAACTAGTGCCAACCGAGGAAACATAGGCTTTATACAAGTATATAACATTTAAGTATAAGTCTGATTATACTTTAAATTATACTTGTATAAAGGAATTAGGTACCTTCTAGGATGATTGAGATAGGTTTCAGCTTCATAGGAGTTAAGATGCAACTTCTAGATTTTGAGTTTTCAATTTAATTCAGACTTAGTTAAATTTCAGGCACCAAAGGTTCTATGGAGCATTATGTTTTGGAATATGGGAAATTGTGTAAAATTGACATATGATCTTTTCTTGTTTGATGAAAGTTATATGGTGCATTTAGATGCCTTAATAGGGTTAGGATGTGTGTAGGAAGTAGGGTTAGGGTTTAGGATTGTCTAGAAGATCGGGACTATCCTAGGTCTCCCTAAACCACTCCTAATTTTCCTAAACATCCCTAAACTACCCTATTCTTTCATGTTCTTTGATGTAAGTGTTTATGATGTCTTTTATTTCATGTAAGATGTATTTGTGATGTGTGGGTTAAGGGTAGAAAAACTAAGTACACTAAGTGAGTGGCTCTCAGTGTGGGGCCGAGGCCCTAAGTGGCTAGTACGAGGATAGCCAATTAAAGAGTTATTTTAACAACTGATAATTTAATTAAAACTTATGGGAATGGGTTCACACACTAAAAAGATTAATGTATGTCTCGCCCATACCATTAGTGCTAGTAAAGGCTATGGATGGGAGTGGGATAAGGTGCATAAGCGTAGGTATGATTGAATGGCGCTTGTATGTATGAAAGAAATTTGGTTCCACATGTGCCTACTTGGGGGCCGGGGCCAGGAGTGGATAGTACTAGGACAACCCAACGGGTGAGGGCTATGATATGACACTCACTTAGGTTGTTTCTTAGAGTTTCTACCAAGCCTTAGAACCTTTTGGAAAAGATTTTTACTTTGATCTTCTTTTCATTAGCTATTTGGGAAAAGGTTACCCAACCCTAGGTATGGCCTAGCTATTCCTTCTTTGTGGACCTTGGTGTTTATCTCCTAGCACAGAGGAGTGGCCATTTTGGTATCCACATGGTTGGGTGGTAAATATTTTTATCGAGGTACCTTTTGTGGATGTAGTGCTTAAAGATTTGTTTCTACTTATGTTCTAGTTTTTGAAGAATGAAGACTTGTATTTATCTTTCATGATGTAAAATTGTTGGTACCTCCCAAGAGGAGATGGATCTAATGTAATCATTAATGTATTTAAAAATGATGTATTTGGAATGGGTAGACTTAGGAAAAAGGAAAAGGGAAAGCATGAACTTTATGTATATGATGTATGTTGAAAAGAAAGGGAATTTGTAAGATTTCAAGTAAAGTAGTATGTTTCTCATTATTGATGAATAAAGGAAAAGCTAGTAAAAAAAATGTAATATTTGTAATGTATCAAATGTTTAGATGGTTCTTTTATATGGTATTAATGCTTTAAATGTTATATCATTCATAAAGGATACTTAGGAATATAGAGGAATTTAAATGGAAAATTGAAATGAAAGTACTTTGTATTTCTTTATAAAGAATCTACAAATGATGGGATGTAGTTTACTTAAGAAATCAAGTTGTTAGTACACTATATGGATTGAAAGATTTGTACATTAACTGAAAAGGGAACCTTGGAGGAATTTAAATTCATCTTTGGTTTGTTTATGCAATTCTTTTAAAAGTTTCAATAATTTTCATAAATCATTACTTAGGTTTTCTTTTACAAAGAGAATCTTTTTCCTCTTCCCCAATTCCCTTACGGGGCATGACATCTTTGATATCAGAGCACTAAGTTTCTATAATGAGGCCCAGGGAATTTGGCCCATGCTTCTTAAAGTTGTTATTCATCTTAGGAAAAACTTCAAACTGAAATATAACTTAGACCCTTAAAACTTATTCTTTTTATTACCTATGGCAAGATGCCTCCTATAACCCATGGTAGAAGGGGAGGTGCTCGAAACACCCCTCATAGATCTCAAAATGAAATTTCTCAAGAAGAAGAAAAATATGAGGGAAGAGGGGATCAATCTAATAACCAATCTAGGGGTTCTCAGGGGGCTCAAGTACAATAATTCCTACAACATATCCTAAAGAGGTTAGATGTAGGGAAGGATACAGGTCACCGTGGGGAGACTAAGACTCACCATGAGGAAAGGGAAAGGAGTCATGGGAGGAGAGATCAGGTAGTGGAAGAAGATGCTTTGTGTGTTTCTAGCATGTGAGACCTCCTTAGGACTAATACTAACCCCTTTAAGGGAACCCAAGGTGGATCTACCACTGAAACTTGGCTCTTAGACTTAGAAAGGCTTTTCTCCATGCATCCTTACAACAACAAAACCAAAGCCCGATTTGCAGTCATTCACCTTAGAGAATTTGCATCCATTTGGTGGGAAACAAAGAAAGAGAAACTTCACATAGACATTACCACTCTTTCATGGGAATTATTCCTAGAACTCTTTCGAGCTAGATTTCTTTCTGACCACTGGAGACGGGTAAGAGCTGAAGAGTTTCACAACTTAAGGAAGCTAACTATGTCAGTTGATGACTATGAGTAAAAGTTCTTTGAACTCAATCCATACTCAGGGTATAAGGATGATGAATCCATGCTAACTCAACTCTTCCTTAGAGGACTCAATGGTCGCTTGGCCAGTAGCGTATGAATGTTTGAACCTCAAACAATTAATGATGTAGTCATCAAAGCTCACTTTGAGGAATAAAATATAGCCTTTGGGTTAGCCTTTGGGTTAGGAATAACAATAGAAATAGCAATTACAAAGGCAACAATAATAATAATGGGGGTTCCCAATCTAACAACTCTCACAGCTGGCAACATGCAAAGCAATTTTTGAACCCTCAACCAGCTCAGAGTATGCCTATGAATTCTAGTCAGGGAAGTTATCATCAATCCAGTGTACCCTCCATAGGGAGGAATCTTGCTAGAGAAACAAGATGTTAATCTTGTGGTCAACATGTTCATATTATAGTTAATTGTCCTCAGAAGTCTACCCCAATAGCTATCTACAAATAGGCCATTTCAGAACCCACCGTAGGTGATGTAGGAAGATCTCACCGCACATTTTCCACTTTAGACCTCAGGTAGGCTGAACACCAGGGAGAAGTCATTGAAACACCATGAAGCGGATGGGAAGGTGACTTAGAACTAGTACGCATTTTGTAGCAGTGAACATTGACCCTTTGGGGTCACACCATAGATCAAGAAAGGGTCCAATGGCACCCCGATGATGATTTCTCCACTACACAGGAGGCTATTGCTAGACTTAGAGATGCTTTTCCATATCTCTTTGTAGGCTTCCAGGAGTAAGCCTAACTCTAGGGGGGGGATGTAATACCCTCTCCTATGGTGATAATTGGACTTTATGATTTGGACATTATATTATGATTGTTAGACCTATACATTTACATTTATGTTTTGTGGATGAGGATATGTTTATCAGATGATTGATATGCTCATTTATGGTTGTCATTTATATGTTTATGAAATTAGAAAGCCATCTATCTTTATATATTTTATGGAGCTAACCAAAGGATTTGAATCTAACCATTTTCGTGATGTTTTATGTTTCATGGATATGTGTCTGATGTGTTTTCATGACTCAGGATGAAGTTGTAGTTAATCACTTAGTTGAGGTCCACATGATGTATCGATCCTGGTTATATGTTTTCATATATCTAATTTGTATGTATATCCATATGTATACATGTATCTCTTCTTGGTGATGTAGGGTTGCAGGTACCGGGTATCATCTCCACCGGGCTTCATAGGTCTAAGTGATCCCTCAAAATCCTCAATCTTTGTTGTTGTTGTTGTTACAAAGATATCACCAAGGTTCCATGAGAAGGAACTCTTCCTCTGATCCTTTTATCCTTAGGTGGGGAATTCCCGAGTCAGTCCCTTGTGTGGATGTATTTTTGTGTCCTCTGAGTTTGTTGGTTTTGTGGACCCTGTGGATGGTTTCTTGTCTTTTACAATTGTTGAGAATGAGGTTTTGAGTATGGTAGCTCTAATTGTCTTCACGGTATGTTCAATTTTGTTAGTAGATTATTGATGTGAATTGTTATTCATATGTGGGTATGATTTAGTAATTTATCTTTATTAGTAGTTACTTATTTGTACAAGTGTATCTTGCTAGGAATGGGTTAGTATGTGATTAAATCATGTGGTTTTAATAATAATAAAGAATTTATGGTATTAGTAATGTTCTAATAATAGCGGTAAATTCCAACTTATGTTAGTAGTTACCTAATAGACATCACTATTATATTTCATGGATATAAATTAGTAGTGGATTTAAATTATAAAGTATTTGGTTTAAATAATAATAGTCATAATGTTTAATTATTTGTAATATTAATAATATTGTGACTTGCTTAGTATTTGGCTTAAATAATAATGGTCATAATATTTGATTATTGTAATTTTAATAATAATGGGACTTGCTTATGGTATATGTACACATAAGCATATGGGTGCACACATATGCCTATGAATACATATATAAATATATATTATTATATAATAAATTAATTAAATTGTGTGAAGAAAATTATTATTATTAAATAATAATAAATCTATGCTACCTTCTTTAATGGAAATATGTTTGGTAAATTCTTTTACCATGGTTATTAGTAAATTATTCCTAAAAATAATATTAACTATTTTTCCACCCTAAAATTTAGGAGACATAGATTTATAGTTAAATTAAATAAAATTTATATGTCCCTTCACGAGAATGGTTTTACAAGCCATATTAATTAAATAATAACTATTATAGTTGGGATGGTTGCATTGGTTGGGTTACCTATGCAACCACCTCCTCCAATCTATATACATGAAATATTTCCGGTGTGAAGAGGTGTTGGATAGGAGTGGATTTAGGAAGAAATGATAACAAGATTAGTTTTTTGCTTGTAGGAATATTGTATTTGTTAGGAGAGAAATTCATTATTCTTTGAGGTTTAGATTTGGTGGTTTCTGGTAGAGGTGGGAGATTGCACCAGGAGGATTTGAAGGAGTGCTAGAAGAGTTTGAGTGGGTTGGATCCTTCTTCATCAACCGAATCTACGTAGGACTCCAAGTTGGAATCCATCCTAAGAGATCTCTCTCCCTTATGATATGTATTGGATAAGAGTCTAGTTGAATGTTTTCTCTCTCTATTTTATTGTATATGTAAATTTCAAAATGTTTATGTTATATAAATATTGTGTCTGTATTAGAGTGATTTGGAGATTGGTATAATGTTTAAATGGAATTATTTCCTATGTTGTATATTAATATTTCTATATTGGTAAGAGGTTGTAGACTCCTTAGTATTCTCCTTGTATCCCCTTTTGTATCCAGAATGTCCATGAGTGCTTCCAGGCTTTAGAACTTCTATTTTAACCTTACTATTCCATATTTGTTCTTGCACCACATTTCTTCATCCAAATCTAGAATAGATTTGTTGAATCGAGACATTTCTGAAGAGAAACTTGGAAATCTCAAATTGGTCATGCCCAAATTAGGCAACAATATTCCCCATAATACCCAGTTTTACTGATGAAGGGTGCTCCCCTTAATACCACAACACATAACAAAAACAAAGAAACAACAACAATTTGCAAGAACATAAAATGGGCTTCTTATTATCTCCACAAATGTGGAATTGCAAATTTTTAGAATTACAATATGTAAAGCCACATGGGCATTCCCCTTACAATATTGTGGAGGAAAAAGCTTCGAATCCTTACACAGATCTACCCAGAACTATCTAAGACAACACTACAGGCCTTGTTTATATAGGCAATTTCCACCACCAGAGAAGGTTCCAGAAATTTGGCCCAAAGGGCCAACCAAACTTAGAATTATTTTATTTTACAATTTATTACATCAAATTTGGCTCAAAATAACTTTTGAAATCCAAATAGAAATTTTGAAGGAAAATTATTTTTTGCCATTTCAGGTGACTCAACTTCCGAAGACCATAAGTCATCGCTAGTTGCTCTAATTCACTATTATAACCCCAATTTTGAAAGGCCACGAAGTGCTCTATAGGCTTGACTTGCGCAAGCACCCGTCACTCAAATTTTCAACCTCATCTAGGGCCTCTAAAGCTTTCAAAACTGAGTTCAAAGTTTTTGTACCTTGTTGCTAATACCAAAAAACTTCAATATCTCCAAAGCTAGACTTGATCTGTCAATGAAACTTTACTGGCAGGTCGATATGACTAAGATGAACCTCCACATGTGAAATTAGAACATTCTGCGATTGTATGACCAACTTACTAAAAATAGAAAGTTTCCATAAATAGCAGCTCTACACAAGATAGCCCTTATTGAATACAAAAATAAAATATTTTTTTGGGTGATGCAAGATTGTTCTTACACCCAGGGTAATTTGAGAAGTGACCCTGTCATGAATCATGTGTGTAGAGGAAAACCAAGATGGTTAACCTCCTCCCTTGTCAACCATGATGAATCTTCAACAAGTCAACCTTTCCACTTGACCAGATATTCTTCATATGTCCTGTTCCTTGTGCTTCTGCCAACATGACTATCCAGTATGTCTTCAATCTCCTTGGTATCTGAACTACTAGCTGGAATACTCCACCGTGCTGCTGTGATGTCATCTTCAACACCTCCTTCATGATACTCAATCAAATTTGAAATGTTAAACACTGGTGAAATCTTCATCTCACTAGGCAATTCTACCTCATATGCATTTCCTGAATCATTCTTCTTCAGTATCTTACATGGTCCAAACTTCTTCATTTTCAGCTTGTTATATGTACCAACTGGAAACCGCTCCTTCCACAAATGAACCATGACTTCATCCCCAGTTTGAAATTCCTTATACCTCCTTTTCTCATCTACCTTAGCCTTATACTGTGCATTCATTTTGGTAATGTGCTTCCTCACTTCCTCATGGATGTTCTTCAAGTGTTCTGCAAAATCCTTAGCTTTAGCACTACTTATTTCTCCTTTATCTATCTTTCTCAATTCAGATACATTTCTTGGACTACTTCCATATACAATCTAGAATGGTGATTTACTTGAGTGCTCCTATTGATATTATTATTGTATGCAAATTCTGCCTATGGTAAAATCAAATCCCATCCTATTGGCTTGTCTCCAACCAAACATCTCAAAATTTTTTTGAAACTTCTATTCACCACCTCTATCTGTCCATCAGTCTATGGATGATGTGATGAACTAAACTTCGAATCTATCTTCAAATTTTTCTACAGTGTACGCCAGAAATATCCAACAAACTTAGTGTCCCGATTTGAAACTATGGTCTTTGGAAAACCATGTAGTCTCACTACTTCTCTGAAAAATAACTCTGCTACATGAACATCATCATTAGTCTTCTTGCAAGGAAAGAAATGTGCCATCTTCGAAAATCTATCAACCACCACAAAAATTGAATCATGTCCCCGTTGAGTCCTCGGTAAACCAAGAACAAAGTCCATACTAATATCCTCCCAAGGCTTCTCTGGTACAGGTAATGGCCGATACAACCCTATATTCTGCTTCACTCCTTTCACCATTTGACATACTCTGCAACTCTATACAAACTTCTTGACATCTTGCTCCAACTGTGGCCAATAATAATTCTCACTAACCAAAGAAGGGGTTTTATCATGACCAAAATGTCCAGCCAATCCTCCGCTATGCTTCTCCTTGATGAGATTCTACCTCATAGAACTTCTTGGAATGCACAACTGACTCCCTCTGAAAAGCATATCATTCTGAATGATGAAATCTAGCCACTTCATTCTGTCTAGAGTAACAGATTCTTTACAAGCTTTCCAAGCTTCACCAAAATTAGGATCCTCTGGATACAAATTCTTGAGTTCCTTGAACCCAACCACTTCAATCTACATTTCTATCAGCAATAGTTGCCTTCTGTTAAGAGCATCTGCAACCCTATTAGACTTTCCACTCTTGTGTTTCAAAACAAATGTATAACTCTACAAAAACTCAACCCATTTCAAATGCCTCTGATTCAACTTTCCTTGACTATTCAAATATTGCAAAGCTTGATGATCAGTATACAAAAAAAAATTTGTAGGAAGTAGATAATGTCTCTACTTCTTTAATGCCTAAACTATAGCATAAAATTCATGATCATAAACATAATACTTTCTCTTGGCATCATTTAACTTCTCATTGAAATAAGCAACAGGTTTACCTTCTTGGCTCATAACAGCTCCTATTGCAGTACCACTAGCATCACAATCTATGATGTAGGAGCATCCTGGGTGTAAGAGCAATCTTGCATCACCCAAAAAAAATATTTCTATTTTTGTATTCAATAAGGGCTATTTTGTGCAGAGCTGCTATTTATGGAAAGTTACTATTTTTGGTAATTTTCGTATGTGCTCAGAATGATCTGATTTCTTTCTTGGAGGTTGATTTTGGTCATATAAGTCTGCCAGTAAAGTTTCATTGCCAAATCGAGTGCATATTGGAAGATATTGAAGATTTTCGGTATTGGCAGCAGGGTACAGAAACTTTGAACTCAGTTTTGAAGGCTTTAGAGGCCCCGGATGAGGTCAAAAATTTGGGTGATGGGCGCTTGCGCGGGGCAAGCCTGTAGAACACTTCGTGGCATTTCCGAAATGGGGTTATAATAGCCGATCGGGTCAACTCGTGATGACTTATGGTCTTCGGAAGTTGGGCCACCGAAATGGCGAAAAATAATTTTCTTCAAAATTTTTGTTCAGGTTTCAAATGTTATCTTGAGCCGACTATGATGTAATAAAATGTAAAATAAAAAAATTCTAAGTTTGGTCGGCCTTATTGGCTAAAATTCTGGAACCTTCCCAAGCAGTGGAAATTTGCCTATATAAGGAAGGCTGTATTATTGTCTTAGGAGTTCAGAATAGTTCTGGGTAGTAGATCTGGGTAATAGTTCGAGGCTTTATCCCACAGAATATTGTAAGGGAATGCCCATGTGGCTTTGCATATTGTAATTCTGAAAGTTTGTAATTCCACATTTGTGGAGATAATAAGAAGCTAATTTTCTATTCTTTCATATTGTTGTTGTTTCTCTATTTCTGTTATGTGTTTGTGGTATTAAGAGGAGCACCCTTCATCAAGTGGTATCAGAGCAGGAGTTCTTGAGTGTGTAAATAGATCGCCGACTGTGAGGCAGTTTGCACCAGGACCGTAGCTAGTGTTTCAGCGTGCATCACGAAAATGCCTCCATGAAGGGAACGTGGCGGAAGAGCTGGTGCTGTAACACCTGAGGTTAGAGAGCTGCAGAGATAAGTGCGAGCATTGCAAGAAGAGATTCGCAGAGGAATGAATCTTAATGTCAGAGATGAAAGCGAGGATGAAGCTGAAGAAGAATATCAAGAAGGAGAAGCTGAAATTGTGAACCAGGAGGAAGAAAGACTTTTTCGGGCAATTTCCAAGATTGGAAAAAGACCTAAGAGTGAGGTTCCTACATTTTCTAGAAATCTTAACCTAGAGGAATTGATCGACTGGATCAATGAATGTGAGGAATATTTTGAGTACGAAGATGTTGAGGATCCTGATAGGGTCAAATTTGCGAAGGCCAGATTGAAAGGTCATGTGAAGATCTGGTGGCAAGAAATTCAATTAGAGCAAAATAGAAGAGGGAAAGATAAAATCACAAGATGGGATCGGATGGTGGATAAATTGAAGCGACAGTTCATTCCTGTTGATTATGAGCTTGACCTACTGAAGAAAATGTAGAGTTTGAAGCAAGTAGGAAGATCTGTTCAGGAGTATACAGAAGAGTTCTATCGACTTCTTATCAGAACAGGCCACGCAGAAGCTGATAAGGAGAAAGTTTCCCGATACCTTAATGGGTTAAGGCCAAGCATTCAGGAGGAGCTGAATCTAGTTCGAATGAACAGTATTGAAGAGGCATACCAGTTTGCCCTAAAAGTAGAGGAGAAGCTGAACAAGAAGTTTGAGAGTAGACAAAATGGAAGAGGTCGTGGTGGACGATCTGGTGGACGGTCATATGGTGGCCAAAATGAAGATCCGAAAAAGAAGGATGAGGCCAGTAGTAGTCAGAATCAGCGTGGAAATAATTTCAATCACTTCCAGGATCAGAATAATAGAGATCAGAGAGGAAGAGGAAGAGGAAAAGGATCTGGAAGAGGAGGCTTCCGTGGAACATGTTTTCACTGTGGAGAAGAAGGTCATAGGGCATTTGAATGTCCTCAGCGCCAAGGCAGAACAGATAGGAGAAATGAAAGCCAGGCCAGAGTTGCACATATAGATGAAAATGCCAGATCATCAAATTCTGAAGATGCTGAGAGAGGAGAAATGTTGATTAACAAAAAAGTCCTGTTGAGTGGTGAGAATGAACCTGAGCAAAGGAGGAGCCTGTTTCGCACTAGATGCAAGTGTGAGGGTAAATGCTGTGATGTGATTATCGATAGTGGAAGCACTGACAATTTGGTGTCAGAAGAGATGGTGACAAAGTTGAAGCTCAAGAGACAGAAACACCCACATCCATATCAGATTGCCTGGGTACAGGATGACCACAAGGTCATGGTCAATGAACAATGCCTGGTAAAGTTCAAGATCGGCGGATACCAAGATGAGGTATTGTATGATATCATATCTATGGATGCATATCATATGTTGTTGGGTAGACCATGGTAGTTTGACAGATGTGCTGTACACGATGGTCGTGCGAATACCTATTCCCTGACAAAGGATGGAGTGCGACATAAGCTAAAGTCATTGAAGGAGACCGAAGAAAAGGTATGTGGTAATGCAAGGATAACTTTTATTGATGGAAGAAATTTCTTAGATGGTATGAGGCATGAGCATGTATGTTTTGCTTTAATTCTAAAAGCTGGTAAAGAGGAAGTAGAAGATGTTCCTGTAGAAGTTGCAGATTTGTTGAATGAGTTTCAGGATATTGTATCCGATAACATGCCTGATGGATTACCACCAGTCAGGAAGATCAATCATCAGATGGACTTGATCCCAGGAGCGAGTTTACCGAACAAGGCAGCACATAGAATGACACCTGTAGAAAGTGAAGAGTTGAACAGACAAGTACATGAGTTGTTACAGAAAGGATTGATCCGTGAGAGTCTAAGTCCGTGTGCTGTACCAGCGGTATTAGCACCAAAGAAGAATGGAGAGTGGAGGATGTGTACAGATTCCAGAGCAATAAACAAGATCACAATCAAGTATAGGTTTCCATTGCCACGAATGGATGATATTATGGACTGTTTGAGTGGAGCTGTGTATTTCTCAAAGATAGATCTGAAGAGTGGATATCACCAGATTCGGATCAGAGAAGGAGATGAATGGAAGACTACCTTCAAGACAAAGGAAGGACTATATGAGTGGTTAGTCATGCCTTTTGGGCTAACCAATGCACCGAGCACTTTCATGCGGCTCATGAATGAGGTTCTGAAAGAATTTTTGGGTAAGTTTGTCATTGTTTACCTAGATGATATTTTGATCTTTAGTAAGATATTGGATGAGCATATGATGCATATTCGTATGGTATTTGAGAAGTTGAGAGAAGAGAAATTGTTGATTAATTTGAAGAAGTACAGTTTTGTGAAGAAAGAGTTGGTGTATTTGGGATTTGTAGTTTCAGCAGAAGGTCTAAAAATGGACCTAGAGAAGGTACAGGCTATCCTTGAATGGCCTACTCCAAGGAGTGCTACTGAGGTAACATCTTTTCATGGTCTAGCTAGTTTTTACAGAAATTTTATCAAAAATTTTAGCAGTATTTGTGGACCCTTGACTGAAACAATGAGAGGGGATAGAAAAGAGTTTAAGTGGACTAATGGGGTAGAAAAGAGTTTTCAATTGTTGAAACAAAAAGTTACAGAACAACCAGTTTTAGCACTTCTAGATTTTAATAAGGTGTTTCAAGTAGATTGTGATGCTAGTGGTACTACAATAGGAGCTGTTATGAGCCAAGAAGGTAAACCTGTTGCTTATTTCAGTGAGAAGTTAAATGATGCCAAGAGGAAATATTCTGTTTATGATCAGGAATTTTATGCTATAGTTCAGGCATTAAAGAAGTGGAGACATTATCTGCTTCCTAATGAGTTTGTTTTGTATACTGATCATCAAGCTTTGCAATATTTGAATAGTCAAGGAAAATTGAATCAAAGGCATTTGAAATGGGTTGAGTTTTTGCAGAGTTATACATTTTTTTTGAAACACAGGAGTGGAAAGTCTAATAGGGTTGCAGATGCTCTTAGCAGAAGGCAACTATTGCTAACAGAAATGCAGATTGAAGTGGTTGGGTTCAAGGAGCTCAAGAATTTGTATCCAAAGGATCCTGATTTTGGTGAAGCTTGGAAAGCTTGTACAGAACCTGTTACTCTAGACAGGACAAAATGGTTGGATTTCATCATCCAGGATGATATGCTATTCAGAGGGAGTCAGTTGTGCATTCCATGAAGTTCTATGAGGGAGAATCTCATCAAGGAGAAGCGTAGCGGAGGATTGGCTGGACATTTTGGTCGTGACAAAACCCTTGGTTTGGTTAGTGAGAATTATTATTGGCCACAGTTGCAGCAAGATGTGAAGAAGTTTGTACAGAGTTGCAGAGTATGTCAGATGGCGAAAAGAGTGAAGCAGAATACAGGGTTGTATCAGCCATTACCTGTACCAGAGAAGCCTTGGGAGGATATCAGCATGGACTTTGTTCTTGGTTTTCTGAGGACACAGCGGGGACACGATTCAATTTTTGTGGTAGTTGACATATTTTCAAAGATGACACATTTTATTCCCTGCAAGAAGACTAATGATGTTGTTTATGTAGCAGAATTGTTTTTCAGAGAAGTAGTGAGACTTCATGGTTTGCCAAAGACCATAGTTTCAGATCGGGACACTAAGTTTGTTGGATATTTCTGGCATACATTGTGGAAGAAGTTGAAGACAAATTTAACATTTAGTTCATCACATCATCCACAGACTGATGGACAGACAGAGGTGGTGAATAGGAGCTTGGGAAATTTGCTGAGATGTTTGGTTGGAGATAAGACAACAGGATGGGATTTGATTTTACCACAGGTGGAATTTGCATACAATAATTCTGCCAACAGGAGCACTGGTAAATCACCATTCCAGATTGTATATGGAAGTAGTCCAAGAAATGCATCTGAATTGAGGAAGATAGATAAAGGAGAAATAAGTAGTGCTGAAGCTGAAGATTTTGTAGAACACTTGAAGAACATCCATGAAGAGGTGAGGAAGCATATTACCAAGATGAATGCACAGTATAAGGCTAAGGCAGATGAGAAAATGAGGTATAAGGAATTTTAGGTTGGTGATGAAGTCATGGTTCATTTGCGGAAGGAGCGGTTTCCAGTTGGTACATATAACAAGCTGAAAATGAAGAAGTTTGGACCATGTAGGATACTGAAGAAACATGATTCAAGAAATGCATATGAGGTAGAATTGCCTACTAAGCTAAATATTTCACCAGTTTTTAACATTTCAGATCTGACAGAGTATCATGAAGGAGGTGTTGAAGATGAGATCACAGTAGCACAGTGGAGTATTCCAGCAACTAGTTCAGACACTAAGGAGATCGAAGATATACTGGATAGTCGTGTTGGCAGAAGCACAAGGAACAGGACATATGAAGAATATCTGGTCAAGTGGAAAGGATGACCTGTTGAAGATTCATCATGGCTGACAAAGGAGGAGGTTAGCCATCTTGGCTTTCCTCTGCACACCTGAGTCGTGACAGGGTCACTTCTCAAATTACCCTGGGTGTCTGATGCAGGAGCATCCTGGGTGTAAGAGCAATCTTGCATCACCCAAAAAAAATATTTCTATTTTTGTATTCAATAAGGGCTATTTTGTGTAGAGCTCCTATTTATGGAAAGTTACTATTTTTGGTAATTTTCGTATGTGCTCAGAATGATCTGATTTCTTTCTTGGAGGTTGATTTTGGTCATATAAGTCTGCCAGTAAAGTTTCATTGCCAGATCGAGTGCATATTGGAAGATATTGAAGATTTTCGGTATTGGCAGCAGGGTACAGAAACTTTGAACTCAGTTTTGAAGGCTTTAGAGGCCCCGGATGAGGTCAAAAATTTGGGTGATGGGCGCTTGCATGGGTCATGCCTGTAGAGCGCTTCGTGGCATTTCTAAAATGGGGTTATAATAGCCGATCGGGTCAACTGGTGATGACTTATGGTCTTCGGAAGTTGGGCCACCGAAATGGTGAAAAATAATTTTCTTCAAAATTTCTGTTCGGGTTTCAAAGGTTATCTTGAGCCGAATATGATGTAATAAAATGTAAAATAAAATAATTCTAAGTTTGGTCGGCCTTATTGGCTAAAATTCTGGAACCTTCCCAGGCGGTGGAAATTCGCCTATATAAGGAAGACTGTATTATTGTCTTAGGAGTTCAGAATAGTTCTGGGTAGTAGATCTACGTAATAGTTCGAGGCTTTGTCCTACAGAATATTGTAAGGGAATGCCCATGTGGCTTTGCATATTGTAATTCTGAAAGTTTGTAATTCCACATTTGTGGAGATAATAAGAAGCCAATTTTCTGTTCTTGCATATTGTTGTTGTTTCTCTATTTCTGTTATGTGTTTATGGTATTAAGGGGAGCACCCTTCATCAATCTACTTGAAACACCTTATTAAAATCTGGAAGTGCTAAAATAGGTTGTTCTGTAACTTTTTGTTTCAACAATTGAAAACTCTTTTCTACCCCATTAGTCCACTTAAACTCTTTTCTATCCCATCTCATTGTTTCAGTCAAGGGTCCACAAATATTGCTAAAATTTCTGATAAACTTTCTATAAAATCTAGCTAGACCATGAAAAGATCTTACCTCAGTAGCACTCCTTGGAATAAGACATTCAAGGATAGCCTGTACCTTTTCTGGATCTATTTTTAGACCTTCTGTTGAAACTACAAATCGCAAATACACTAACTCTTTCTTCAAAAAACTACACTTCTTCAAATTAATCAATAATTTCTCTTCTCTCAGTTTCTCAAATACCATACAAATATGCATCATATGCTCCTCCAATGTCTTACTAAAGATTAAAATATCATCTACGTAAACAATGACAAACTTACCCAAAAATTCTTTCAGAAGCTCCTTCATGAGCCGCATGAAAGTGCTCGGTGCATTGGTTAGCCCAAAAGGCATGACTAACCACTCATATAGTCCTTCCTTTGTCTTGATGGTAGTCTTCCATTCATCTCCTTCTCTGATTCGAATCTGATGATATCCACTCTTCAGAGCTATCTTTGAGAAATACATAGCTCCACTCAGACAGTCCATAATATCATCCATTCGTGGCAATGGAAACTTGTACTTGATTGTAATCTTGTTTATTGCTCTAGAATATATACACTTCCTCCACTCTCCATTCTTCTTTGGTGCTAATACTGCTGTTACAGCACAGGGACTCAGATTCTCATGGATCAACCCTTTCTGTAATAACTCATGTACTTGTCTATTCAACTCCTCACTTTCTACAGGTGTCATTTTGTGTGCTGCCTTATTTGGCAAACTCACTCCTGGGATCAAGTCCATTTGATGACTGATCTTCCTGACTGGTGGTAATCCATCAAGCACATTATCAGATACAATATCTTGAAACTCATTTAACAAATCTGCAACTTCTACAAGAACATCTTCTGCTTCCTCTTTACCAGCTTTTGGAATTAAAGAAAAACATACATGCTCATGCCTCATACCATCTATAAAATTTCTTCCATCAACAAAATTTATTCTTGCACTACCACATACCTTTTCTTCTATGTCATTCAATGGCTTTATCTTATGTCACACTCCATCCTTTGTCAGGGAATAGGTATTCACATGGCCATCATGTACAACACATCTGTCAAACTTCCATGGTCTATCCAACAACATATGACATACATCCATAGATATGATATCACATAGTACCTCATCATGGTATCCGCCAATCTTGAACTTCACTAGGCATTTTTCATTGACCATGACCTTATGGTCATACTGTACCCAGGCAATCCGATATGGATGTGGGTGTTTCTGTCTCTTAAGCTTCAACTTTGTCACCATCTCTTCTGACACCAAATTGTCAGTGCTTCCACTATCAATAATCACATCACAACACTTACCCTCACACTTGCACCTGGTGTGAAATAGGCTCCTCCTTTTTTCAGGTTCATTCTCACCACTCAACATGACTCTTCTGTTAATCAGCATTTCTCCTCTTTTAGTATTTTCAAAATTTGATAATCTGGCATCTTCATCTACATGTGCAACTCTGGCCTAGTCTTCATTTCTCCTATATGTTCTACCTTGGTGATGAGGACATTCAAATTCCCTATGACCTTCTTCTCCACAGTGAAAACATGTTCCATAGAAGTCTCCTCTTCTAGATCCTTGTCCTCTTCCTCTTCCTCTCTTCTCTCTATTACTCTAATCCTAGAAGTGATTGGAATTATTTCCTCTCTAATTATGGCTGCTACTAGCCTCATCCTTCTTTTATAGATATTCATTTCAGCCACCATATGACCATCCACCAGATCTTCCACCATGACCTCTTCCATTTTGTCTGCTCTCAAACTTCTTGTTCAGCTTTTCCTCTACTTTTAGGGAAAACTAGTATGCCTCCTCAATACTATTCATTCAAACTAGATTCAACTCCTCCTAAATGCTTTCCCTTAACCCATTTAGGTATCAGGAAACTTTCTCCTTATTAGCTTCTACATGGCCTATTCTGATGAGGATTCAATAGAACTCCTCTGTATACCCCTGAACAGATTTTCCTACTTGCTTCAAAATTTGTATTTTCTTCAGTAGATCAAGCTCATAATCAATAGGAATGAACTATCACTTCAATTTATCTACCATCTGATCCTATCTTGTGATTTTATCTTTCCCTCTTCTATTTCACTCCAATTGAATCTCTTGCCACCAGATCTTTGCATGACCTTTCAATCTGGCCTTCGTAAATTTGACCCTATTAGGATCCTCAATATCTTCATACTCAAAATATTCCTCACATTCATTGATCCAGTCGATCAATTCTTCTGGGTTAAGATTTCCAAAAAATGTAGGAAGCTCAATCTTAGGTCTTTTCCCAATATTTCAAATGACCCAAAAAAGTCTTTCTTCCTCCTGGTTCACAATTTTGACTTCTCCTTCTTGATCTTCTTCTTCGGCTTCACCCTCACTTTTATCTTTGACATTAAGATTCATTCCTCTAAAAATCTATTCTTGCAATGCTCACACTTGTCTCTAGAGCACTAACTAACCTTAGGTGTTACAACACCAGCTCTTCTACCATGTTCCCTTCATGGAGGCATTTTCATGATGCGTACTGAAACCCTAACCATGGTCCTAGTGCAAAATGCCTCACAGTTCATGATCTATTTACACACTCAGGAATTCCTTCTTTGATACCACTTGATGAAGGGTGCTCCCCTTAATACCACAACACATAACAAAAATAGAGAAATAACAAAAATTTGCAAGAACAAAAAATGGGCTTCTTATTATCTCCACAAATGTGGAATTAAAAATTTTTAGAATTACAATATGCAAAGCCACATCGGCATTCCCCTTACAATATTGTGTAGGACAAAGCCTCGAATCCTTACCTAGATCTACCTAGAACTGCCTAAGACAACACTATGGGCCTTCTTTATATAGGTAATTTCCACCACCCAAGAAGGTTCCAGAAATTTAGCCCAAAGGGCCAACCAAACTAAGAATTATTTTATTTTACAATTTATTACATCAAAGTTGGCTCAAAATAACTTTTGAAACCCGAACAAAAATTTTGAAGGAAAATTATTTTCTGCCATTTCAGGTGACTCAACTTTCGAAGACCATAAGTCATCGCCAGTTGCTCCAATTGACTATTATAACCCCAATTCAAAAAGGCCACAAAGTGCTCTACAAGCTTAACTCATGCAAGTGCCCATCACTCAAATTTTTAACCTCATCCAGGGCCTCTAAAGCCTTCAAAACTGAGTTCAGAGTTTCTGTACCCTGTTGCCAATACTGAAAATCTTCAATATCTCCAAAGCTAGACTTGATCTGTCAATGAAAATTTATTGGCAGGCTGATACGACTGAGATGAACCTCCACATGTGAAATTAGAACATTTATGAGATTGTATGAACAACTTACTAAAAATAGAAAGTTTCCATAAATAGAAGCTCTACATAAGATAGCCCTTATTGAATACAAAAACAAAACAAAAAATAAATTTTTTTGGGTGATGCAAGATTGCTCACACACCCAGGATGCTCCTGCATCATTTACCCTCAAGTCAGAGTTGATAGTCATTTTTGTAGTTTCTGGCAGTCGACACAAACATGTTTTTAGTATTAACTGAGCTGCCAATGTCAACTGAGCAGTCAGTGGAAATCGAGCAGCCACTGTAAACCGAGCTATCAGTGTTAACTGAGTTGTCAGTGTTGACCGAGCAGTTAGTTTGAACAGAACAGTCACTGTTAACCAACCAACCAGTATTAACCAAGTAGATAGTGTTAACCGAGCAGAATGTATCAACCAAGAAAACTAGTGTCAACCAAGGAAAATAGTGTTAACTGAGAAAACTAGTGCCAACCGAGGAAAAATAGGCTTTATACAAGTATATAACATTTAAGTATAAGTCTGATTATACTTTAAGTTATACTTGTATAAAGGAATTAGGTACCTTCTGGGATGATTGACATAGGTTTTAGCTTCATAGGAGTTAAGATGTAACTTCTAGATTTTGAGTTTTCAATTTAATTCGGACTTAGTTAAATTTCAGGCACTAGAGGTTTAATGGAGCATTATGTTTTGGCATATGGAAAATTGTGTAAACTTCATATATGATATTTTATTATTTTATGAAAGTTATATGGTTCATTTAGATGACCTAATAGGGTTAGGATGTGTGTAGGAAGTAGAGTTAGGGTTTAGGATTGTCTGGAAGATCGGGACTATCCTAGGTCTCCCTAAACCGCTCCTAATTTTCCTAAACATCCCTAAACTACCGTATTCTTTCATGTTATTTGATGTAAGTGTTTACGATGTGTTTTATTTCATGTAAGATGTATTTTTGATATGTGGGTTAAGGTTAGAAAACCTAAGTACACTAAGTGAGTGGTTCTCAGTGCGGGGTCGAGGCCCTAAGTGGCTAGTACCACGATAACTGACTGAAGAGTTATTTTAACAAGTGATAATTTAATTAAAACTTATGGGAATGGGTTCAAACATAAAAAAATTTAATGTATGCCTTGCCCATGCCATTAGTGCTAGTAAAGGCTATGTATGGGAGTGGGATAATGTGCCTATGCGTACGTACAATCGAATGGCGCTTGTCTTTATGAAAGGCATTTGGTTCTACATGTGCCTACTTGGGGGCCGAGGCCAGGAATGGCTAGTACAAAGACAACCAAAGAGGTGAGGGCTATGTGATGAAACTCACTTAGATTGTTTGTTAGAGTTTCTACCAAGGCTTATAACCTTTGGGAAAAGATTTATACTTCAATCTTCTTTTCATTTTCTATTTGGGAAAATTTTACCCAACCCTAGGTATGGCCTAGCTATTCCTTCTTTGTGGACCTTGGTGTTTATCTCCTAGCATGGGGGAGTGGGCCTTTTGGTATTCACATGGTTAGGTGGAAAGTATTTTTATTGAGGTACCTTTTACAGATGTAGTGCTTAACGATTTGTGCTTACTTATGTTCCAGTTTCAGAAGAATGAAGACTTGTATTTATCTTTCATGATGTAAAATTATTGTTACCTCCCAAGAGGAGATGAATGTAATGTATTTTAAAATGATGTATTTGGAATGGGTAGACTAAGGATAAAGGAAAAGGGAAAGCATGAACTTTATGTATATGATGTATCTTGAAAAGAAAGGGAATTTGTAAGATTTCAAGTAAAGTAGTATGTTTCTCATTATTGATGAATAAATGAAAAGATAGTAAAAAAATGTAATATTTGTAATGTATCAAATGTTTAGATGATTCTTTTATATGGTATTAATGCTTTGAATGTTATATCATTCATAAAGGGTACTTAGGAATATAGATGAATTTAAATGGAAAATTGAAATGAAAGTACTTTGTATTTCTTTATAAAGAATCTACAAATGTTGGGATGTAGTGTGCTTAAGAAATAAATCAAGTTGTTAGTACACTATATGGACTTAATCATTTTTACATTAAATGAAAAGGGTACCTTGGAGGAATTTAAGTTCATCTTTGTTTTGTTTATGTAATTATTTTAAAAGTTTTAAAAATTTTCATGAATCATTAATTAGGTTTTCTTTTACAAAGAGAATCTTTGTTCTCTTCCCTGGCTCCCTTGTGGGGCATGACATATTTGGTATTAGAGCACTAAGTCTCTACAATGGGTTCTAGGGAATTTGGCCCATGCTTATTAAACATTTTATTCATCTTAGGAAAAACTTAAAACTGAAATCTAACTTAGACCCTTAAAACTTATTCTTTTTATTACCTATCGTAGGATGCCTCATATAAATTGTGGTAGAAGTGGAGGTGCCTGAAACACCCCTCCTAGATCTCAACATGAAAGTTCTCAAGAAGAAGAACAATATGAGGGAAGAGGGGATCAATATAATAACCAATCTAGGGGTTCTGAGGGGGCTCAAGTACAAGAACTCCTACAACAGATCCTATAGAGGTTAGATGTAAGGTAGCATAGAGGTCACCATGGGAGGACTAACACTCACCATGAGGAAAGGGAAAGGAGTCCTAGGAGGAGAGATCAGGGAGTGGAAGAATATGCTTTGTGTGCTTCTCATATGCGAGACCTCCTTAGGACTAAGCCTAACCCCTTTAAGGGAACCCAAGGTGGATCTACCACTGAAACTTAGCTGTTAGACTTAGAAAGGCTTTTCTTCATGCATCCTTACAACAACAATACCAAAGCCTGATTTGTAGTCATTCACCTTAGAGACTTTGCATCCACTTGGTGGGAAACAAAGAAAGAGAAAATTCACAAAGACATTACCACTCTTTCATGGGAATTATTCCTCGAACTCTTTCAAGCCAGATTTCTTTCTAACCACTAGAGATGAGAAAGAGACAAAGAGTTTCACAACTTAAGGCAACTAACTATGTCAGTTGATGACTATGAGTGGAAGTTCTTTGAACTCAAGCCATACTCAAGGTATAAGGATGATGAACCCATGCTGACTCAACACTTCCTTAGAGGACTCAATGGTCGCTTGGCTGGTAGTGTATGAATGTTGGAACCTCAGACAGTTAATGATGTAGTCATCAAAGCTCGCCTTGAGGAAAAAAATATAGCCTTGGGGTTAGGAGGTCGGATAGGTGGCCAAGGGGGTAATGCACTTCAAGCCGGGTCAAGTTTCAAAGGGAATCTATCTCAAGGAGCACATGGACATAAAAACTATCCTCTTAAAGGAAGTCAGAACCACCAGAAAAGAAAATTTCACAACAACAACAATAGAAATTACAATGGAAACAACAATAATAATAGGGGTTCTCAATCTAACAACTCTCACTGCTGGCAGCATGCAAAGCAATTTTTGAACCCTTAACCAGCTTAGAGTATGCCTCTAAATTCTAGTCAAGGAAGTTATCAAAAATCCAGTGCACCCTCCGTAGGGAGGAATCTTGCTAGAGATACAAGATGTTACTCTTGTGGTCAACATGGTCATATTGTAGTTAATTGTCCTCAGAAGTCTACCCTAGAAGCTAGCTAAAGAAAAACCACTTTAGAACCCACCATAGGTGATGTAGGCATATCTCACCATGCATTTGCCACTTTAGACCTTAGGCAGGCCGAACACCATGGAGCAATCATTGAAACCCCAGGAAGTAGAAGGACAGGTGACTTTAGAACCGGTACGCATTTTGCAGCAGTGGAAACTGACCCTCAGGGGTTGCACCATAGATCAGGAAAGGGTCCAATGGGACCCCAATGATGATTCCTCCTCTACATGGGAGGATTTTCTAGACTTAGAGATGCTTATCCATATCTCTTTGTAGGCTTCTAGGAGTAAGCACTACTCTAGGGGGGGAGGATGTAATACCCTCTCCTATGGTGATACTTGGACTTTCTAGTTTGGACATTCTATTATTATGGTTAGAACTATACATTTACATTTATGTTTTGTGGATGAGGACATGTTTATCAGATGATTGATATGCTCATTTATGGTTGTCATTTATATGTTTATGAAATTAGAAAGCCATCTATCTTTATATATTTTATGGAGCTAACCCAAGGATTTGAATCTAACCATTTTCATGATGTTTTATGTTTCATGGATATGTGTCTGATGTGTTTTCATGACTCAGGATGAAGTCATAGTTACTCACTTAGTTGAGGTCCACACAATGTATCGATCTTGGTCATCTATTTGCATATATCTGATTTGTATGTATATCCATATGTATACATGTATCTCTTCTTGGTGATGCAAGGTGGTAGGTATCGGGTATCGTCTCCACCTGGCTTCATAGGTCTGAGTGATCCCTCAAAATCCTTGATCATTATTGTTGTTATGGAGATATCACCAAGGTTCCATGAGAAGGAACTCTGCCTCTAATCCTTTTATCCTTAGGTGTGGAATTCTTGAGTCAGTCCCTTGTGTGGATGTATTTTTGTGTTCTCTCAGTTTGTTGGTTTTGTGGACCCTGTGGATGGTTTCTTTTCTTTTGCAATTATTGAGAATAAGGTTTTGAGTATGGTAGCTCTAATTGTCTTCATGGTATGTTCAATTTTGTTAGTATATTATTGATGTGAATTGTTATTCATATGCGGGTATGATTTAGTAATTTATCTTTATTAGTAGTTACTTATTTGTACAAGTGTATCTTGCTAGGAATGGGTTAGTATGTGATTAAATCATGTGGTTTTAATAATGTTTTAATAATAGTGGTAAATTCCAACTTTTGTTAGTAGTTACCTAATATATACCACTATTATATTTTGTGTATATAAATTAGTAGTGGATTTAAATTATAAAGTATTTGGTTTAAATAATAATAGTCACAATGTTTAATTATTTGTAATATTAATAATCTTGTGACTTGCTTAGTATTTGGCTTAAATAATAATGGTCATAATATTTGATTATTATAATGTTAATAATAATGTGACTTGCTTATGGTATATGTACACATAAGCTTATGGGTGCACACATATGCCTATGAATACATATATAAATACATATTATTATATAATAAATTAATTAAATTGTGTGAAAAAATTATTATTATTAAATAATAATAAATCTATGCTACCTTCTTTAATGGAAATGTGTTTGGTAAATTCTTTTACGATGGTTATTAGTAAATTATTCCTAAAAATCATATTAACTATTTTGCCACCCTTAAATTTAGGAGACATAAATTTATATTTATATTAAATAAAATTTATATGTCCCTTCATAGGAATGGTTTTATAAACCATATTAATTAATTAATAACTATTATAGTTGGGATGGTTTCATTAGTTGGATTACCCATGCAACCACCTCCTCCAATCTATATACATGAGAAATTTCCTATGTGAAGGGGTGTTGGATAGGAGTGGATTCAGGAAGAGATGATAACAATATTAGTATTATGCTTGTAGGAATATTGTATTTGTGAGGAGAGAAATTCATTATTCTTTGAGATTGGAATTTGGTGCTTTCTGGTAGAGGCTAGAAACTGCACCAGTATGATTTGAAGGAGTTCTGGAAGAGTTTGAGTGGATTGGATCCTTCTTCATCAACTGAATCTCCATAGGACTCCTGGTTGGAATCCAACCTAAGAGATTTCTCTCCATTGTGATATGTATTGGATAAGAGTCTAGTTGAATGTTTTCTCTGTGTGTTTTATTGTATATGTAAATTTCATAATGTTTATGTTATATAAATATTGTGTTTGTATTAGTGATTTGGAGATTAGGATGATGTTTAAATGGAATTATTTCCTATGCTGTATATGAATATTTCTACATTGGTACAAGGCTGTAGACTCCTTAGTATTCTCCTTGTATCCCCTTTCATATCCAGAATGTCCATGAGTGCTTCTAGGCTTTATAACTTCTATTTCAACCTTACTGGTGCATATCTATTCTTGCATCACCTTTCTTCATCCAGATCTAGAATAGATTTGTTAGATAGATATGATGCATTGATGGATGTTTCTGAAGGGAAACTAGGAAATCCAAAATGGGTTGTGCCTAGATTAGGCAACCATAGTCCCCATAATGACCAGTTTTACCCACAAGTCAGAGTTGATGGTTGTTTTTGTAGTTTTTGGTAGTTGGCACAAACATGCCGTTAGTATTAACTGAGCTACCAGTGTCAACTGAGTAGTTAGTGTAAATTGAGCAACCAGTGTAAACCGAGTTGTTAGTGTTAACCAAGTTGTCAGTGTTGACCAAGCAGTCAGTGTGAACCAAGAAGTCTGTGTTAATCGAGCAACTAGTGTTAACTGAGCAAGCAGTGTTAACCAAGCAAAATGTATCAACTGAGCAAACTAGTGTCAACTGAGGAAGAGAGTGTCAACCAAGCAAACTAGTGCCAACCGAGGAAAAGCAAGCTTTATAAAAGTATATAACATTTAAGTATAAGTTTGATTATACTTTAAGTTATACTTGTATAAAGGAATTACGTACCTTCTGGGATGATTGAGATAGGTTTCAGCTTCATAGGAGTTAAGATGCAACTTTTAGATTTTTGAGTTTTCAAATTAATTCATACTTAATTAAATTTCAGGCACCGGAGGTTTATATGTAGCATTATGTTTTGGCATATAGAAAATTGTGTAAACTTCATATATGATATTTTCTTGTTTTATGAAAGTTATATGGTGCATTTAGATGCCTTAATAGGGTTAGGATGTGTGTACCTAAACTACCCTATTCTTTCCTGTTCTTTGATGTAAGTGTTTATGATCTATTTTATTTCATGTAAGATGTATTTTTGATGTGTGGATTAAGGGTAGAAAACCTAAGTACACTAAGTGAGTGGCTCTTAGTGTAGAGTCGGGGCCCTAAGTGGCTAGTATGAGGATAACTGACTGAGGAGTTATTTTAACAAGTGATAATTTAACTAAAACTTATGGGAATGGGTTCAAACACTAAAAATATTAATGTATGCATCGTCAATTCCATTAGTGCTAGTTAAGGCTATGGATGGGAGTGGGAGAAGGTGCCTATGCGTAGGTATGATCAAATGGCACTTGTCTATATGAAAGGTATTCAATTTTACATGCGGGGCCCAGAGTGGCTAGTACCAGGATAACTCAAGGGGTGAGGGCTATGCGATGACACTCACTTAGGTTGTTGCTTACAGTTTCTACCAAGCCTTATAACCTTTGGAAAAATATTTATACTTTGATCTTCTTTTCATTTTCTATTTGGGAAAAGGCTACCCAACCCTAGGTATGGCCTAGCTATTCCTTCTTTGTGGACCTTGGTGTTTATCTCCTAGCACGGGGGAGTGGGCCTTTTGGTATCCACATGGTTGGGTGGTAAATCTTTTTATCAAGGTACCTTTTGCAGATGCAGTGCTTAAAGATTTGTGCTTACTTATGTTCCAATTTTTGAAGAATGAAGACTTGTATTTATGTTTCATGATGTAAAATTATGGTTACCTCCCAAGAGGAGATGAATCTAATGTAACCATTAATTTATTTCAAAATGATGGATTTGGAATGGGTATACTTAGGAAAAAATAAAAGGGAAATCATGAACTTTATGTATATGATGTATGTTGAAAAGAAAGGGAATTTGTAAGATTTCAAGTAAAGTAGTATGTTTCTCATTATTGATGAATAAAGGAAAAGCTAGTAAAACAAATGTAATATTTTTAATGTATCAAATGTTTAGATGGTTATTTTATATGGTATTAATGCTTTAAATGTTATATCATTCATAAAGGATACTTAGGAATATAGATAAATTTAAATGGAAAATTGAAATGAAAGTACTTTGTATTTCTTTATAAAGAATCTACAAATGTTGGGATGTAGTTTTCTTAAGAAATAAATCAAGTTGTTAGTACACTACATGGACTTAATGAATTTTACATTAAATGAAAAGGGAACCTTGGAGGAATTTAAGTTCATCTTTCTTTTGTTTATGTAATTCTTTTAAAAGTTTCAAAAATTTTCATAATCATTACTTAGGTTCTCTTTTACAAAGAGAATCCTTGTTCTCTTCCATGGCTCCCCTTGCAGGGCAACACTCAAAATATTGTGTTTCAAACCATCTACAAAGTAAACATCATCAGGGTTAGTCTTTCCATCAAGAGTAATAGATCCTATACCTTTAATCAAACAAGGTGCATCATTTCCAACTCTAACAACTCCTCCATCCTAATTGTTAAACTTTATGAACTTTCTCATATCTCCAATCATATGATGTGACCAACCACTACATATAATCCAATCAGCTTTCTTTTCAACTTGAGAAAGTAGGGATTTTTCTTCCTTAAACCTCTATTTCAGGATTTTCTTCTTTAATTGCTACAAATCCTATATCATCATTATTATCAGTATCAGTATCACTTAAGATTCTCTCTATACTAGCTTCAAGTTCTTCATCATTAGCATAATAACATTCCTTTGATCTTCTAGGCTTAAAGTTATTCATGTAATTTTTAACTCTTTTAGGACATTTAGATGCAAAATGACCATATTCTTGACATGTCCAATATTTAAAAAATTCTTACTGTCTAGTTTTCTCTTCACAAGCAAGGCAATACCTTCTTCAATCTTCCTATCTTCTTCATTTCTAGATCTGTTGCACTGCCAACATAATCTCTTCTTGCACTGATGCTTCTTGAAAAAGTAGGGTGAACACTAACTGGACTAAATACTATCTCCATTCTAGGCAAGTCTCCTGATAACCTCAAGTTCATCTTTGTTGCTTCCAATCTTCCAAGAAGTGTCTCTCTTGTAAAGTTCGTAGTACAAGGTATAAATTTTTCAATCATCTATGTTGTCTACTTAAGTGTAGGAGCCAATGTCCTTAGAATTTTAAATATCACTTCATTCTCTATTTTTGTTCCTCCACAAGATTTTATACCTGCAACAATTTCTAACATTCTACCAATATAGCTTCTAATAGATTCATCTTCCATCATTCTTATATCTTCAAATGAACATATCCAATTATCTAATCTAACTTTCTTTGCATGTTCATCACCTTCAAAAGTAGAGTGCAAAGCTTTCCAAATTTCATGAGATGTTTTTAAATATTTTACCTGACTGTACTCATTCTCTGGAAGGACTGTCAAAAGTGCTTCTCTAGCAAGTATGTTACACATGAATAGATCTCTCTCATCACTAGTTCATGCTTCAATATTATCCTCATCAATGATAGTCTTCTCATTCTTTGTAATCAACCAATAACCTAGTCCTAAACATAGTAGGTGTGTCTTCATCTTTTCTTTCCAGCTGTCAAAATTTACTCCATCAAACTTAGGGCTTTCTTTCCTAAAATTTTCCATGGATCTCCTTAAGTTGTTAAACTTTTCTTTCAAGGACCTACTGCTCTGATACCAATTGTTAGAAAGTAAAGTCCACCAAGATAACTAAGAGGGGGGGGGGTTGAATCAGTTATTAGATAATTATAACCTTTATCAACTTCAACAACATTTAACCATATAAGAAATGTAATCAACAACCATAGAAAGATATTCATAATAACACAATGACACAAGATATGTTGACTAGGGAACCTATTGATCAAAGAGTAAACCCCGGTGGGAATGATACCCAAAAAAGATGCACTAATATGAATATTCCATGTGAAAGGATGAACTCTTTAAGGAGTGTTATGAAATACATTCATTACATATGAGTCCCTATTAGGAGACTTTGAATCCCTGCTAAAAATTTCTAACTCTATTAGGAGTTATGGAAGACAGAAGGACACACTGCCCAAACAACTTCAATGATAAGATCACTGAACATGCTATCCAATTGATCTCTAGATTATTCAACAAAATAATATCAAATTATTACTGATCAATCAACATGTTACCTCTTCTCTGACTATGCCAAACCGCACTCACTGCTATACTAGACCCTAGATTCAGATCTCTGTACCTCGCATACTTTCTTTCCAAAAATTTTCTTTCACAATTTTATTCACTCTTTTCTTCTCTTCATTACATACATTAAAATAAGGAAAAAATTCATTTCTTTATACCACACTCAAGTAATTACAAATGAGTCGGCATCCAAATTACAAAATAAAAGTTTCTATACATTACACCAAAATTACACAAAACTGTTGGCTTCAAATTAGAATAACTCTTCACTCATGTGACCTCAAAGTTTGTGCTATCATCTATGTCACTATCAACATGTCTTCAACTTCCCTTTAATTGTGCATAACCAGATTCCATCCTGATTAGGAGATATCATTTGATTTCCAAAAATAGCTGCTCAGGAACACTGCCTGAATACTACTTCCACTAAAATACTCATAACTTCCATGAATAAATGAATTAATGTCTATGCTCTTAATCATGAACATATAACATATTATAGAGTATATCCTCAACATCACATAGCTTGATCTTCAATATCCCAAGTGTGCTAATTTGAACACTGTCTACTCCTCTGCTAATCTCAATAGATCACTGTGTTGACATTAATGATAATCACAGTCATGAATGCAACAACAACTACTATAGAATGGCTGGTAGTAATCCCATAAGATATATTCAACATTCATTCCTAATAGCTAAATCTTGTGGACCTTTAGATGGTACATTTATGGTCTCTAACTCTTTTACAACCTTTGTGGGTACTTGAGCTATGGGCGCAGTAGCTGGATACATGTGCTTGTTAATGAAGACCTTCTCAAATGCTTTCTCTATTTCGTTAGCAACCAATTCATAATTCTTGTCCATTATATGTAAATTCCTTGACTTGGTTCTAAGATGTGGCTTCACTAGATCTAACAACAAGTTTTTCTCCTTTAGAGAACATACTATAAAGCTCTCATCTAGAGTCTTTTCTCTAATCCTTTGATCCTCTTCAATGGATTATCTTTCTAGGAACTCCAAGATGTTCCACACTTTATCAGGAATCATAGTCTTTAGTTCTAGGACTATCTTCTTGAACTTCATCATATGTTTGACAATCATTCCATGAATTTCTGATTTGTTAATTTCATTATACTTCTCATAGAACTTCCCTACTTGATCTATCCCACCTTCATCAATAATCCTTTCACTCAACACATTAAGACTAGGTTTGAAGCTTACTTTTGGAGGTGCTTGAGTGTTCTTCCTATTTCTTGTTACTCGCAAGGATGGATGATTATTTCTAATCTCTTTCTTCCTCTTAGGCATTTCCTTATACTAAGGAGGAGTAGTAAGGTCAATAGTTTCCTGGGGCGTAGAAGGAGTAGCATCAGTTTTACCCTTCTTATCATCTGATTTCTCAATTTTCACCTTCTTCAATTTTGGATCATTAGTTTTTACCTATGTTGTAGATGCACTCGCTATTTCCAAAGCAATCTTCTCTTGTCTTGATTTGTCTAAGTCTGCTTGAGATACTCCATGAATTCTCAAAATCTCCAAAGTAACCTTGGCAACTTTTCTTTTTGTTGTTGCGTTGTTCAACACAACATCTACTTCTCTTGTTTTCTCTTCATAAGTCCCCCATCTAGGTTCATTAGGGTCCTTAGGTGCTGACAACAAAACTTGAGCATAAGCCTCTAGAATAGGCTCTATTGTCATTTCACACCTATCACTTCTTGATTTGCAAGCCTGTTCTACAAGTTTCCTGGTATCCTTTCCTACTGGAAGAATGATGCCTATTCTTAAGAGTCCTATCATCTCATGAATTAAATCTCTTGGTATCCTTAGTGGTACTTCACTTGTCCAAAATAGGTCATCATGGATCCTGCTGAGTAGGATCTTGATGCATTATGACTCATAGACCTCATATTCCATAGCATATTCCACTATAGGATGATTATCCAACTGCGCATACTCATCAATGAAGGTTTTATTAGGTTTCATCATTGTTTCCATGTGCTCTCTTATTCTATCCAAACCTACTAGTTCCTTCTTGCAATATATGTATGCCCTAATATCTTCCACATGAATAACACCCATGGGAGTGTGGGAGAATGCACCTTCTAAGTTGTCTAATGTGGACTTGAATGGATTCTTATTGAAAACATATCTCTTCTTCTCCAACACATCAGATACAATGGGAGTCACCATTACTTACTTGTATATCACTTTCCAAATGATCTCAAAGACTTCTAAATTGGTGTGATGGATTAGGGCTTCCACAATTGATCAAATGTACGTCTAATCACTGGTTAATCAGTTTACCAATATTTTCAATCAAATGCTAGGACTCCTTTGTTCTCCAATCACTCTTAATTTGAATGCAGTGAGAGATCTAAAAGATTCTCTATAATTTAAAGTAAGAATTTCTCCATTAATGCTTGTCGCATAAACTAGGTTGTCACTGATAATTTCCAACTTTCATTCTATAAATAATTAGCTAGTTCACTTATGCACATAGCTTCTTTTGATCTCCAAAAGGTTAAGTCCAAAGGTGCATACTCTGAGGTTGAGTATACCAGCCGTGCAAGGGTTTAGAGATAAATTATCTCCCCCTATGACCCTGAGGGCCATTCATCTAGATGTAGAGGGTGCATCCACTATGGATGCATCCAGTACATGCTCATCAACTTTATCCTTCTTTGCCTCTGACCAAATCATGCTTGCATCTTCTGAAGCTTTCACATACTTGACTTCTTTGGTATTCAGTATTGATTCTTCTAGCTTCTTAGGGTGTTCCTGACTTTGCGTCCTTGATCTACAAAACTTTGAGATGTGTCTAGCCTTGTTACACAAGTGACAAATAATTGGATGTCTTATATTCCTCGGCGCATTGACATGGGTTACCACTTTACACTGTCTAGCTGAGTGACCATTATAGTTACATATCTGACATGTAATATTTTGAGAACTTCTTACAATTGGCTATTTTTTATTTCTCTGATTAGGCTAAGTTTTGTTCTTCTGACTTGTCTTACAATTCATAGCTCTATGACCAAATTTATTGCATGAATAAAAGTAACCATTGAAAGGTCTTACCTCTGTACAGTTCATTTCTATATGTCCATGCATAACACGTTTGGTCTACTAGCTTGCACTTATCCTTAGGTGGTTCAACATTATCTTTAGTTTGATCTTTTTTCTTCTTAGTATCAGTAGATTCTTTTGGTGCTTTCATCTTTTCTTGCATGTTATCAATCTAGTTTTGTGTTTCATTGTATCCAATACAGCTAGTATCTTCTTAAGTCTTCTTGCATATAACTAAGATTCTATCAAATTAGAACTAGTGTGCAATTTATCAATGTGATTCTTTGCCTCTTTCAATTTAGATTCTAAGCTTTCTTTGATGTTCCTTAGTTCCAAAATTTCTATGTTTTCTTGCCTCAATTCTTCATTCAGTTGAAGGTTCTCTTTTATCTATTCATCATAGACATCTTGATTGTTGGTTATATTATCATCCAATTCTTCAATCTATTCTTTTAGGGATGAATTTTCTTCATTTACCTTCTTGATCATTAACCCGAATTCATTGGTAGAGCATTCTTTCAAATCTTTTCTAAGCCTTCTTGATGACTGCTTAAGTATCACTAACTTTTTATTTTAGTTCTTTAATTTCTTTTTCAGATCTATCTAGGTCTTTAAGAGAAGCTTCAAGATTTATTTTTGGATGTTTTATTTCTACTTTGACAATGATTTCCTCAAGTGGTTAAACTTCTATGCTAAGAACCATAGCTCTAATACCAATTGTTACGAATGGGAACACTGAGAGGGGAGGCTGAATCAGTGTTCACTATATTTTATCTTTTCTTCTTTATTCTTTAAACTGAACTTGAATTCTTAAATAATGAAATGAACATCAACATAAACATGAAACATGAAATCAACACATAACACCAATATGGTCATGGGGAAACCCAAATAGGTAAAAACCCTAGTGGGAATTGACACCCACTAATATTCAATACTATTGTTTTATGATCATTGCTAGAAGATCCTTAACCCTATTAGGAGTTTCTTTACAATGTATTTATTACAGTAACCTTGTCAAGGGTCAAACCCTATTAGAATTATTTTACAATAACCCTATTAGGGGTGTGGACACAATATCCTAGAGCTCACTGCTCGAGTGGTGAAGGCTACAACCTTCTGATCTCAGATACACACTATATCTATCGAATGACCTGTCACTGTGATGTTGCTTATCTAATCAGTTCCTTTGATGCACTGATGCTTTAACCTCTTGCAAAGCTCTAATATATCTTATCAACTCTCTGCACACTTATTCTCTTCTTATCTCAACTCTACATCAACTCTCATCCTTAATTATAATGGCGCATCTAATATTTATATGTACATACAAAACAATTAACTAGGTCGGCCCTTTAACCGATTACATACAACGCTTCCAATTGAATTGGCTCAAGAATGTTTACAAACAAAAATAATTACATGACAACAACCTAATTACAATAGGTGCATAGCCTTGACAACATTATAATATAACCACTAACCAATATACCAATAGTCAGTTGCTTTCTCTGGCATTCACTGGCTGTGTGACTTCAACTCTTTGTATCTTGTTCATACTAAATTTTATGATCATATGCTATTAGGTGTAGGATGATTATGGTCTTACCATCTTCACTTCTAGGGCACATACCATAATTCTATCGTATGCATGTGCACTAACACTTTGACCTTTAGGTACTCTGTATACTGTCCAGTCTTCTTATCATAAACATTGACTCCAAAACAACATATGAATTTTTTTCCATAATGACAACACTATATTAAGTCATATACACCAATATAGTCAACTTTCCAACATGAATGAGGTAATTACTGACCCAGTGATTATATATTGTGACAACACTAGTGCTATAAATATTTCTAAGAATCTTGTGATGCATTCTAAGATGAAGCACATATCCATTAAGTATCACTACTTGAGAGAACAGGTTCAAGAGAAGAAGGTAAAACTAGAATTTGTAACATCTAAGGAACAACTTTCTCATATCTTCACTACACCATTACCAAAGGACACATTTGAGTATTTGAGGACTAGAATTGGGGTTCGTCCCCTCTCTACCAGTCACTAAGGTGATCTGGAGGTTGCATCAACCTATACTTATCAAAATATCATTCATGTTGATGCTCATAGCTCAAACTTTGGATTTAGTCTAAGGTTGTAAAAGATTATAGAAGATGGAACATAAATTTGTTTATATGTACACTAAAGGTACATGATATGAACCGAACAATAGAGAATTACTTGGTTGCTGAAGAGTTGTTTGTATATTTTCCTTTGCATTGTTATCAAAGGGAGAGAGAATAAATATGGAAAATCACTTAATTAGAACATAGAGAAAGGGAGAGACATATTTGTTGTTGAGAATCTAAGAACTAAAAAGATCAAATCTATAGGGAGAGTCTGCACTTGTAATGCTATTGTGTTTTGTAGTGATTAGAAATATAAAATTTGCACTTACCGAGCTACAAAATTTTCTTACATAGTTGTAGAATATATATGGTGTATGGTCATTACATATTTTCATATTGCTTGTGTTTCCATCAATGCCAAAGGGAGAGATTAATCAACTATAACTGATTGAATACCTGAATGAGCTGAAGGAATAGTAATTAGTGATCACTAAGTACTGAAATGATATGTAAGATGATTAAATTAGTCAATATATTGTCATTGATGTCAACTAGTCTTGACAATACTTATCTTGTTAGTTAAAAACATTTGAACATCTGTTGAAGGAAGAAAAGATGAAGAACTGAGATATCTACATGAGAAAAAGATGGATATGACAGATAAGGATAAGGAAAACATTGGGTAACTTATTGATGAGTCTATGGCTTTATATTGTTGACTTGAGCATGTTACATTAATCTATTATGAAGAAGAGATTTGAATTTGATCATCTAAATGTGGTCAGTAATTGAATATTTTTGTATACACTAAGCCAGTGAAGTGTATACCGACTGATAGTATTAACTGAGCTAGTTCAACTAGTTATCACTGATGTATTTCTATATCAACTGACTATGGATGAAAATAGTAAATGCTAAGAACAGTCAACATAAATTGATGATCTGGATATTGGTATGATTTTGAGATTAAGGATGAAGTTTGTTATGAGATCCACGACTAACAAAATTTAGAGAAGATCTAAAGGATGAGATTGAAACATGTTAATGACACATCCGCCGAGGAAGGTTTAAGAGGAAAAATAGATGAAGAAGATTAAGCGGAAAAATCTAATGGCTGATGGGAAAATATAAGAGATGTAAGTTTCATTATTGAAACATGCTAAAAATAAGAATACTACAAAGCATTCACATGAAGAACTTATTCATGCATGCCTGATCAAATTTTTTATTGAAGAACCGAGCTGTAGAGTTTTATCGAGGATCAGAGAACAATTTACCAAGTGAAAGTAAGTTGAAGAATATTAAGTAAGTGAATTGATTAATGATCAAAGGATATGTTTATGGGCTTAGCATAGATCTGAATATCTTCAATTTAGTTGTATTTGAATCATATCATTAATGTATCAATTTAAGCATTGATTCAGAAAATACCTTAATGGAGTGGACTTAATCTTATATTATGCTCTATGTCATTCAAAGAATGTACATTGTTATCTTGTTGACCCCATAGTGAATGCTAGCCAAAATTTAATGGTTAGTGTTAAATCCTCTAATCAGGTCACACCTAACAGTGTGTATTGTAACCTTTAACATGGTTGGCTCTTCACCGAGCTCACTTCTGAAGAATGAATTATTTTAGGTTACCGGTCCCAGGTGGTTTTTCCCTTTATAGGGTTTCCACATTAAATCATTGTGTTATATGTTATTTTGTATGATTGTTTTTCTATCATACTTTACATACTGCACAATTGATTTGGTTGGTAATCATAGTTGATTAATTACTAGTAATCGGTAAAGTGAATAGACATATTGATATTTTGCGTTATTGAGGTGCATAATTTGGTTGAATTGTTTTGTGAGTTACATATTTGTATTTGGGACTATAGGATAACTGATCTAACTAATTATGTTAGGAATAGTCCCAAGAGATAACTGAGGGGGGGGGGGGGGGGGGGCTAAATCAGTTATCTACAAGTTTCAATTCTTTATCTAATTAAGTATACTTAAACATAAAGAATAAACAAAATGAAAGAAAACTTGAACACAACAACAATATTTTGGTTATCGGGAAACCCAAATAGGTAAAAACCCTAGTGGGAATTGACACCCACTAATAATCTACACTAGTGTATTATGATCCTTGTTAGAAGATCCTTAACCCTGTTAGGAGTTGTCTTTACAATGTATTTAGTACAGTGACCTGGTCAAGGATCGGACCTTGTTAGGAGTCTTTTAAAATTAACCCTGTTAGGGGTGAGGACGCACTGTCTGAGAGTACACTACTGAAAGGGGTGATGGCTACAACCTTTTGAATAACAGATACACACTATATCTGGATCTTGGTGAACTACACTTTCAAATACTATCTAGACTAGTTCCAATGTATAGTATAAACTCTTTACTTGGTCACATAGACCTTCTTCTAATGGCTCAATACTTCATACACTCTGCTCTACTCTTCACAATCAACTCTGAACCACACTTCAGCAATCACAAATTACTACCTATAAATATCTTTTGTCTAAATTAATTAATCAAGTCATCCTATTAGAACCACCTTGAAATCATAATAGAGAAACCATAACATAGTCCAACAATAACTATGTCGGCTCTACTAACCAGGCAACATAATCTGGGACCTGTCTTATATTAATAATTGTAGGTGCATGCTACACACTCTTGACTCTACCAAATTAATTGATACTTTCTCCTTAAGATGAATTACATTATGTGCTCTTAACCAAACACTACTAACTCTTCTTTGATCACTAATCCAAGGGCGCATACCGAAATGATAAGTGCAACTCCTATACTAATAAATTTTCTATCCGCTCTTATGGATAAACATTGGAAACTATAACTGGTGAAAAGAGACTTGATAACTTCACTTATACTAATCATCAGACTTTGTGTCCATGACTAAAACATCACTAACATGTCTTCATCACATATCCAAGTGTGTAAGGCTCCATGATTACTGTACTGACAATCACTCATAGAACACTGCCTGTAACTCTATCAAGATCACTGCTGACACAAGCTACTAGACAACTGTCTCTACTAACAATTAACCTCTGCATCCATGATATCATGCTGATAACATGTCTATGCTTCATATACTTAAGGCTTACTTCATAAGTCATCCATGCATACTACTTACCATATGTTCTGATCAATGACAAACATATAGTTAACACTCACTTGCTGGCAAATCTCCAACAATCTCCCCTTTGGCATTGATGGCAACATATGGAATGAAAAACCACCACCAATCCAAATGAGCAATTCTTTTATAACATTCTCCATTTCCTCAACTGAACTACTTCCATTACTGAATGCTACTCCCCCTTAGTATATTATTCCTTCTTTGCTTTTGTTTTTCATCACTCTATATATTACTACCCCTTTGACATCAATGGAAAAGGGTTCCATTCATTTTAAGCACTGGTACTACTTCTAAGGTAGAGTAGTCAACCTTCCACCAGTTCTTGAGGATTGATGCCTTTTCTTCTTTCTTCTATGCAGAATCAGGGAAGGGAATTACTCCCAACTTCTCCTTGAGATACTCAAAAGTATCCTTTGGCAAGGGTTTTTTGGTTATGTTTGCTAACTAATCTTTAGTACTCACATAGTCCAACTTAACTTATTTCTCTGCCACTTTCTCTCTTAGGAAGTGATACTTGATATCAATGTGTTTTGTCTTTGCATGAATCACAGGGTTCTTTGACATATTGATAGTGCTAGTGTTATCACAATCAATAAAAATAGGATAATCAATCTGAATTCCAAAATCCTTTATCATTTTCTTGATCCAAACAATTGTAGAACAATTCATGGATACTGCAACATACTCTGCTTCTACTGTTGACTGAGAAATGCAATTTCATTTCTTGTTTGTCCAAGTCACAAGTCTGTCACCAAGAAACACTATTTACCTGATGTACTCTTTCTATCATCAACGCATCCTAACCAATCTGCATCAGTATATACATGAACCTCAACATTTTTTGAATTACGATAGCGTAGACCATAATCTATAGTGCCCTAAAAATATATAAATATTCTTTTTACTCCCATGAGGTAATTTTGTTTAGGCTCTGCTGCAGATCTTCCAACAATGCCAACTGCATTAGAAATATCAGGTCTAGTTTGAGTAAGATAAATGAGTTTTCCAATCATAGACTTGTACAATGTTATATCTATTGTTGGTGAATCATCATCTTTTGTAAGCTTGTATCTAGTTATCATAGGTGTACCTAATGGCTTGCAATCATCCATCTTGAACTTCTTCAATATCTCTTTCACAAATTTGGACTGATTAATGAATATAGGGTGGCTGCAAGAAGTTGGGTCCCACTTTTGGCCAAAAAGTGGAAATGTTTTCCCTATTTTTCAAAAATTTTGTCAATTGATGTCCAAATTTGAAGCACTTAAAGATTGAATCTTGGAAAACTTTAGTAATATAAAATTTAGTGCTCAAAATCTAGTTTTCAAATATGTAATTTATTTCAATACCCACATGGTATAAATTGAATTTTAGTATGCATGTTTCAGGACCACACCTCACACATGTACGGACACCCTTTTTTGAAGTAAATGAATGTATTTTTGGGCATCCTTTTGGGAAAAGGTACCTAAAATACTGAAGATTGGTCAATTTTTTTATTGAATATTTTTTTTATTAATTTTTAATCGACTATAAAGTACATTTTTTAAACCTCCGGTGTACGAACACCATAATTTGATGATAACTTCACTTTTTTTCAAAATTTTTTTTAAAAATTGAAAAGAATTCTATGTAGTTTGGTCACATATAACTCATTTTTCAAAAAACAAAAAATTAAAAAAGTTATTAAAGTTTTAGTTAACCTTGGTATTTCAATTTTAGGTACGACGTTGTCTTAATAAATATTGTATAAATATTAAAATTCATCATATCACTATAAAATTTATACTTTTATAATCTGCACAATAAGAGCTAAAGTGGGTTTTCATTTTATCAAAAAATTCATTGAGGAAGTTGTCCTAAAAATTATGGCAAGGCAAGAATTTTACTCTGTAATGCCTTAGCCATTTTTTTGCAGGGTCAAGCATAGGCTTGGTGGGACCAAGCCTATCCCGAACCAAAACCCAAGCCAAGAGGTAAGGTTCCCCGCCCATAGATTTACAAATTGAGCGCCCATTTTTTAAATTCAAAAAATGGGCCCCCGTTTTGTAAATCTAAAAATGGGTGCCCATTTTTTGAATCTAAAAATGGGCACCAGTTTCTTAAAGAGCCGTTGCAACCAAAAAAACCAGACTGTGGGCCTGATCTAATGATTGACGACTTTTTATTTTGTTTTCTATCAATTCGCAGTAGACAAAGAGAATATTTCTGCCAACATTCCCTTTTTTGTCTTATTTTGGATCTGACATTTAGAAAAGATTGTTTGAAATCAAATTTTGGTACAAAAATGGGATCAAACCGACGTAGAAAGATGTCAATGAAGGTTCTGATACCTGAGGAGATTGTAGAAAATAGAGAGAAGGAGGCAAAACGACAATGAGAAAGAAGAGAAAGACTTCGAAACCCAAATAATGTTGGAGCATCGAGTTCAAAAATTATTTCTGAAGAGGAGGACAATGAAGACACCATAATGGATGCAGAGGTTGAAGAAGTAAAATCAGGTGCATCTTCTAATCCAGTATTGGATACAAGTATGTCTTTGCATCCAATTGTTACAACTTATTCTGATAAAGATGTCCATGATTTTCTAGAAGCGGGTTACACTAGAAATGATTTAAATTTTATTCCTAAAAATAGATTAACAAGTTTAATTGCATGTGAAATTTTAGAAATTAGTAATGTTAATCATAATGATAAAGGAACTGAAAGTCAAACCCCAATTGAAACTAAAAATCAAACACCAATTCAGATTGAAATCAACAATGTAAATGTAGACATAGAAACATCGATTGAGAAAGAAACTTATTTGAATGATAATGAAATAAATGAACAATTTCAATTAAAAATTGATGTGTTAGACAATCTGCATGGTTTGGTTTCATCGAAACAGATTAAGACACATGCGAGCAGATTGTTTAGACAATTTTTTTATAACAAGAAATTTGGGTTTCAATGTCAGTTAATGTTACAATTAATTAAAAGGTCTAAAATGCAAAAAATGAGGAAGAGGTTAGGCATTTATGTGAAAACTAAGAAGAAGGATGAGTCCCTAAAACAAGTTGTATCAACTATTGCTAGTGCCTTTGACATAATTGGAAAGAAAAATTATTCTAAAGATAGTAATGCGGCATAATGAGCAATAACAACAGCTTTAGTAAACAAAACTACTACTGATAAAATAATGATTTCAAACATAAGTGGATATCTTAATATTAATCGTAAAACTTTAACAAGAGCTATAAAAAGAAGAGTTAACTTTGAAAGTGATCTGGCAAACCATTTATGGACCTTCAGTGGCAGACTCCCGAGGTCTGACATGAAACTTATTGGTGAAGTCAAAACTTTGATTGAAAAATTTCGACACGATAATACAAGAGTATCCCCTAATGCCAAATATGTTCTTAAATTAAGAGTTAGTTCAAAAGTTCATGATCCACATCCAAAACACCTTTTAGATATGACTCAAACAAAATTGTATAAAAAATTTGTGGATGATAAGGTGTTAACTATTAGTATTAGTCAAAGATCTTTTGAAAAATGTAAACCATGGTATGTAAGGATTAACAGAGAAAGAATCACCTGTTGTTGCAAAACTCATGTTCAATTTCATTATCATTATGATATTTTTTGATCTATACATTCTACTATGCATACTAATGAAATGTTGCAGGAATGTGGTATAAATATACCACCTAAAACTGTAAAGAAGTTTATATCAAATTTGTTTTGTAACCCACCTAATGAGTAATTTTATCTTTTCAATGCATGTGTTTCTAGTGTATGTGATGTATGTGGCAATCTTACATTATTAGATGAATGTTTGCATGAAAATAGTTCATTTGATTTTGGACAACAATTAGTTGATGTAAAAAGATTTAAAACTGTTGAGTATCCATTGAAGGATGGAAAAGTTGGAAAATGATGCAACCTAATTGTTAGAAAGTAAAGATCCCCAAGATAACTGAGAGGGTGGGGGGGTAAATCAGTTATCTAATAATTTATCCATTCAACAGATTTAAACAATATAATCAATGTACTGATCAACCATAGAAAGATAATCATACACAATTGCACAATAACACAAGATATGTTAACTAGGGAACCTCTTGAAACGAGTAAACCCCGGTAGGAATGATGCCCACAAAATGATGCACTAATATGAAAGTTCCTTATTAGAGGATGGACCCTGTTAGGAGTCTTATGAAATACATTCAGTACATATAAATCCCTGTTAGGACATTTTGAATCCCTGTTAAAAGATTCTAACCCGGTTAAGAGTTTATGGAAGACAGAAGGACCCACTGCCCAAACAGCTTCAAGGCAAGATCTCTGAACCCACTGTCCAAAAGATCTTAGAATTATTCAACAAAATAATATAAAATATATTACCTCCTTCACACTGTGCCAAAATTGCACTCTCTGCTACACAAGATCACAATTCCTGATCTCTGTACTCACAAGTCTTCCTTCATCACTGAATTAGCTCTTTTCTTCACTTCATGCATATATTCACATCTCAGTCTTCATAGTACCCATTACAATAAGGAAAAAATTCCTTCTTATATACCAAACTCAAATAATTACAAATGAGTCGGTCCTCAATTACAAAATAATAAATTCTACACACTACACACAGAATTCACATAAAACTGTCGGCTTCCAGTTACTGTAACTTTCTCCAAACATATCCTCAAAGTTTGTGATGTGAACCATGTCATCATTAATGAGTCTCCAACATCCCTTTAACTGCAAAAAATTAGGTTCTATCCCAGCTAAGAGATATCCTCCGATTTCTAAACATCGCTACACAGAAACACTGTCTAAACACTACTTTCACCAAAATGCTCATAACTCTTATAAATGAGTGAATTTCTTTTTGTGCTATTAACCATAGGTTAATAACACACCAAAAAATATACCATCAACTATGCAAAATCCAATCTTCAATAAAACATGTGTGCAAAACAAAATTGTACCTACTTTCCTGCTAATATCCAGAATATCACTGTGTTGACATCAATGACAATCCAAGTCATGAATGCAACAACAACTGCTATAGAATGACTGCCAAAACACTTTGCATTCATTCCTAACAATCTCCCCCATTGGCATTGATGGAAAAATAGATGAAAAACATCCAATGTTCCAAAAATCCAATACTACAACATCATTGCAAAATATCAAATTAAATCTTGCTTTGTTTTCCTATTCAGCTCTCTCATACAATCCACAATGTTTTTCATGTATATCTCTCCCCCATTGAAATCAATGATAGAAATTCTATCACTAAGTCAACAACAACTTAATGTCAAAAGACACCTTTCAGAAGAATACAATAAGAAGAGTCCTCATGACTCAGCTCATAAACTCCCCCATAGAGGAAGTTCCAACATCCAATCCAGAAGAAAGATAGGGCTCATATACCACTGGACGGATGCAATCATCTGCATCAATTCTCAAAAATAGGTTGGAGCATAACCCAAAGCATACCTCTCAGATACACAAATGTATCCTTAGGTAAAGGCTTTGTAAATATATCTGCTATCTGCTCCTTTGTACTTATGTACTCCAATCTTACTTCTTTTTCTACAACTTTCTCTCTTACAACATGATACTTGATCTCAATATGTTTAGTCTTAGAATGTAAAACATGATTTTTTAACATACTCACTGTACTGGTGTTATCACAATGTATAACAATAGGCTCATCAAACTTTGTTCCAATATCTTTCAACATCTACTTCATCCAAATAATCTGATTACAATTATTTGCTGCTGCAACATATTCTGCTTCTGATGTGCTTTGTGAAGTACAATTTTTCTTCTTACTTAGCCAAGAGACTAATTTACCTCCAAGAAAAAAGGCTCCACCACTGGTGCTTTTCTTGTCATCAACACTGCCTCCCCAATCTGCATCAGTATAGGCACATAAGGTAAAATCATTAGAATTCTCATACCATAATCCATAATCCATTGTTCCTTTCAGATATCTCAGTATCCTCTTTACTACTGCATAATGTGATTCTCTAGGTTCTGCTTGAAATCTTGCTACAATCCCCACTGAATTTGCTATATCAGGTCTTGTATGTGTCAAGTACTGCAATCCTCCAATCATAGATATGTACTTTTTCTTCTCAACTGCTGGTGTCTCATCTTTGCTAGATAACTTATGTCTGGTTACCATAGGTGTTCCAACAGGTTTAGAATCTTCCATTCCAAATCTTTTCAATAATTCATTTAAATACTTAGTCTGACTTACAAATATACCTTCCTTACTTTGTGTTATCTGTAATCCCAAAAAATATTTCATTTCTCCAATCATGCTCATCTCAAATTCAGTCTTCCTTTCATCTGCAAATTTGGCACTAGCTTCATCTTCTCCTCCAAAGATAATATCATCAACAAATATAACTATAACCAACAAACCATTCTCAATTTCTTTTGTGTATAAGTTATTATCTATTCTAGGTGCTTGTTTTAATCCATATAAAGCTTTCTTTAACTTACATACCATATCTCCTTCTTGTGTCAAAGGAAAACCTTCAGGCTGCTCAATGTAGACTTCTTCTTCCAATTCACCATTCAAAATTGCTGACTTCACATCCATCTGATACACTTTGAATTTCTTGTAAGTTGCATATGCTAGAAACATTCTCACTGCTTCAAGTCTGGCCACAGGTGCAAAAGTTTCTTCATAGTCAATTCCTTCTTGTTGTGAATATCCTTTACATACCAATCTTGCTTTGTTTCTTATCACTTCTCCTTGTTCATTCATCTTATTTCTGAATACCCACTTTGTTCCAATCACATTCTTGTCTTCAGGTCTAGGGACCAATTTCCATGTCTTGTTTTTTTCAATCTGCTCTAGTTCTTCTTTCATAGCATTGATCCAATGTTCATCTTCACAAGCTTCATTAGTAGTCTTAGGTTCAATTTGAGAAATCAAACATAAATGTACCTTATTTCGAGTCAAAACTCCTCTATCTAAACTTCCAATAACTTTCTCAACATGGTGATGTCTTGAAGTATACCTGTTAGGTGTCATAGTTACTGATCTTGTTTCGACTATAGATTCTTCTCTGCTTTCTTCTCTATTTTCTTCTCTATTTTCTTCTCTATCTTCTTCAGTATGAATTTCATTCAGCAAATCACTGTTAGTTTCAAAAAATAATTTTGCATTTTCAATGTTAGGCTGAGGTTGTGCTTCTCCATCAGATTCATAATCAAGCATTCTTTCCTGAATTTTAAACTTCTCATCAACTTTTACATTTGCACTTTCAACAATAGTCTTAGTTCTTTTTTTATAACATCTATATGCTTTTCTTTTTAAAGAATATCCAAGAAATATTCCTTCATCACTTCTAGGATCAAACTTTCTTATATCATCATCTCTCTTTATATAACATTTACTTCCAAAAATTCTAAAATACTTAACTGAGGGTGTATGTCCAAACCATAATTCATAAGGTGTCTTTTTTGTATCTGCTCTGATTTGTACTCTGTTCATAGTGTATACTATTGTGTTCATTGCTTCTCTCCAAAAAGTCTTAGCCAAATCATTTTCAAACAACATAGCTCTTGTTGCTTCAGTTATTGACCTGTTCCTTCTTTCTGCAATACCATTTTGTTCTGGTGTTCTAGGGGCTAAAAGTTGTCTCTTAATACCATTCATTTCACAAAAGGTGTTAAACTCTCTAGATGTAAATTCACCACCTCTATCAGATCTTAGACACTTAATCTTCATTCCAGATTCATTCTCAATTTTGCTTTTCATGATCTTAAATTTATCAAATGCTTCAGATTTTTCTTTCAAAAATGCAATCCACATCATTCTTGTAAAATCATCAACAACAATCATAAAATACCTTTCACCATAGAATCCTCTAGTCCTAGTAGGACCACTCAAGTCTGTATGAACAATCTCCAACTTCTCTGCCGATGTGAACTTCTTGTTGGGAAATGAACTCCTTTTCTACTTTGCCATCATACATTCTTTGCAAATCATGTTAGTATGTTTCATAATTCTAGGTAAATCTCTTACCGCATATGTATTTCTCACCTTGACAATATTATCAGAGTTTATATGACAAAACCTTTTATGCCTTAACCAACTATCATCAATCCTAGTTATCAAACATGTCATCTCAGTAGGATTCAACTAAAATACATTACCTCTAGTTCTGGATCCTTTTCCAATCAGATTTCCATCTTTATCTTTTATCACACAAGTTTTCTCAAAAAACCAAACTTGATAACCCTTATCAGCCAATTGTCCAACGCTTAGTAGATTATGTCTTAGTCCATCAACAAAGTAAACATCATCAGTGTTAGTCTTTCCATCAAGAGTAATAGATCCTATACCCTTAATCAAACAAGGTGCATTGTTACCAACCCTAACAATTCCTCCATCATAATTATCTAACTTAACAAACTTTCTTTTATCTCCAGTCATATGATGTGAACAACCACTGTCTATAATCCAATTAGATTTCTTTTCAACTTGTGAAACTAATGCTTTTTCTTCCCTTTTATCAGATTCAAAACTTTCTTCTTTAATTGCTACAAATCCTATTTCCTCAAAGTTATCATTATCACTGTCACTTAAATGTTTTTCAATTCTTGCTTCAAAATCTTCATCATTTGCATAATAACATTCTTTAGATCTCCTAGGTTTAAAGTTGCTTCTATACTTCTTAACTCTTTTAGGACATTTAGATGAAAAATGACCATATTCTTAACAAGTCCAACATTTAAAGATTTTCTTACCATCTGGTTCTCTTTTTACAAGTAATGCAATACCTTCTTCAATCTTCTTATCTTCCTCAAATCTGCTACTGCTGGCATAATCTCCATTCACACTAGTACTTCTTGTAGGTCTAATGCTAAGAGCACTGAATGCTATTTCCATTCTAGGTAGCTCTCCTGATAATCTCAAGTTCATCTCTACTGTTTCTAATCTTCCAAGAAGAGTCTCTCTTGAAAATTTTGATGTACAAGGTATCACTTGTTCAATCATCTGCGTTGTCTGCTTGAATACTGGTGTCAAAGTTCTTAGAATTTTCCATATCACTTCATTCTCTATCTTATCACCTCCACAAGACTTTATTCCTATCACAATCTCAGACATCCTACCAATATAACTTCTAATAGATTCATCTTCCATCATTCTGATATCTTCAAATGCACAAATCCAATTATGTAATCTAGCCTTCTTTGCATGTTCATCACCTTCAAAAGTAGAATGTAAAGCTTTCCAAATTGCATGAGATGTTTTCAAACATCTTACCTGACTATATTCATTCTCCGGTAGTGCTGACAAAAGTGCCTCTCTTGCAAGTATGTTACACATGAATAGATCTAGTTCATCTTTAGTTCCTACCTCTAGATTGTCTTCCTCAATGATAGTCTTCTCATTCTTTGTAATCAACCAATAACTTGGTCCTAAACACAATAGATGTGTCTTCATCTTTTCTTTCCAGTTGTCAAAATTTACTCTATCAAACTTAGGGCTTTCTTTTCTAAAATTTTCCATGGATCTCCTTAAGTTGTTAAACTTTTATTTCAAGGACCTACCGCTCTGATACCAATTGTTAGAAAGTAAAGATCCCCAAGATAACTGAGAAAGGGGGGGTGAATCAGTTATCTAATAATTTATCCATTCAATAGCTTTAAACAATATAATCAATGTACTGATCAACCATAGAAAGATAATCATACACAATTGCACAATAACACAAGATATGTTAACTAGGGAACCTCTTGAAAAGAGTAAACCCCGGTGGGAATGATGCCCACAAAATGATGCACTAATATGAAAGTTCCTTGTTAGAGGATGGACCCTGTTTGGAGTCTTATGAAATACATTCAGTACATATAAATCCATGTTAGGACATTTTGAATCCCTATTAAAAGATTCTAACTTGGTTAAGAGTTTATGGAAGACAGAAGGACCCACTGCCCAAACAGCTTCAAGGCAAGATCTCTAAACCCACTGTCCAAAAGATCTTATAATTATTCAACAGAATAATATGAAATATATTACCTCCTTCACACTATGCCAAAACTGTACTCTCTGCTACACAAGATCACAACTCCAGATCTCTGTACTCACAAGTCTTCCTTCATCACTGAATTAGCTCTTTTCTTCACTTCATGCATATATTCGCATCTCAGTATTCATAGTACCCATTACAATAAGGAAAAAATTCCTTCTTATATACCAAACTCAAATAATTAAAAATGAGTCAGTCCTCAATTACAAAATAATAAATTCTACATGCTACACACAAAATTCACATAAAACTGTCGGCTTCCAGTTACTGTAACTTTCTCCAAACATATCCTCAAAGTTTGTGTTGTGAACCATGTCATCATTAATGAGTCTCCAATATCCCTTTAACTACACAAAATCATATTCCATCCCAGCTAAGAGATATCTTCTGATTTTTGAACATCGCTACACAGAAACACTGTCTAAACACTACTTTCACCAAAATGCTCATAACTCTTATAAATGAGTGAATTTCTTTTTGCACTATTAACCATAGGTTAATAACACACCAAAGAACATACCATCAAGTATACAAAAGCCAATCTACAATAAAACATGTGTGCAAAACAAAACTATACCTACTTTCCTGCTAATATCCAGAATATCACTGAGTTGACATCAATGACAATCCAAGTCATGAATGCAACAACAACTGCTACAGAATGACTACCAAAACACTTTGCATTCATTCCTAACACTAATAACTGAAAAAATTAGTGTTAATTCTTTTATGAATGAATTCAAGAGTAAGGTCATACCTAAATATGTGAAACACTCTCAGAATTCTAGATGGCTTGATGGACAATTTCGCATATGTAAGAATACATTTCCAATTGGTACTATATTGTTAGTTGTTAACTTTGTAGAGAACTACATGCTTGCACCACAAGATGAGATCCAACCACAATATTATAATTCAGTGCAAGTAACTATTTTTGTTCATATTGTCTATAGACATGCACCTGATAGTACAGAAGAGGATCGGAAAATATTGAGAGAGTACCATTTCTATATGAGTGATAATAAGTTACACTCATCAGAGTTTGTCCAGTATTGATTTAATACCTTTTATGAAAATTTAAGTGAGAGATAAATTCATATAACACAACATCTAATATGGTCAGATAATTGTACAGGACAATTCAAGAATGCTAGAATGTTTTATTGGCTGAGTAGGATGCACAAGAAAATAAATATTCAACATATCTGGAGTGTTTTTGAGGCTGGACATGGGAAGGGAGAACATGATGGTGCTGGTGCATGTGTTAAGAGAGCCCTTTGTAGAGAGCAACTCAAATTTGAGGAAAAATCAAAATTTAAAGATGCATGTGCAATTGTTGAATGGTTTAAAACAAGTTTGTCTACAGGGTCAAGTCAGAACTCTACAACCAGACATATTTTTTGGGTAGTTGAAGAGAAGAATATCCTTTCAAGATATGATTGTAATACAATCAGCAGATTGGCTAGATAGCATTCATTTAGGAGTTCTAATTCTAACACTTGGACTATATGGACTAGGGAGCTTGCATGTTTTTGTCAATTTTGTGTTGCAGGTGAATGAGAAGAATGCAGGAATACAGAATGGGTTGAAGAATGGCAACAAAAATCCTTAACACCTAGTGAGAGACAAGATGAAGATGTTATAATAAATGAAGACCTAGATCATGCCTTTGCATTAGAAGATTATGATCATGTTTTAGATCTCATACAACTTGGTAATTTAATACAATTTATTGTAAAACTTTAAATTATACATTAGTTACATGTGTATGTCATATAATTTATGATTATATATATTTGAATTAGAAACTTTTAAACAAGTTTTATTTACAGTGTACATGTACTTAAATTTTTTTTGCAGGACATGTGTATGCTATTGTTGCACTGTCATGCCCCTGACAGTCTCTGGTTTCACTTATTAATGTTTTGTTCTAATTTGGTTTCTATTTATTAGCTTAGCTCATTCTGGAATAGTTCTGTTGTTGGATATTCCTTGAAGGTTAATTTTCTGATGTCACTTACCTAAACTTCGCTGAGAGATTAGGTTCATTATAATCTGATTTCCAGAATTAGAACGTTCAATTACTATTATTGATACGTCTGATTAACTGGTGGATTATCAGATGTTATTTTTCTAAATTTTGTTATGTTGGTGAAACCTATACTTGTTGGTTTCTGATAGTGATTATGTTGATGAAATGTTAGTTAAAGATTTGTATTTGGTATCAAGTTTTGTTGGTGACTGTTTTAATTGGTTTACTTTTCTATTATTACTTTTGTTATGAGGTTATATCTACGTATGACAAGTTCATAGTATTGATTTAATGGATAGGATTACTATCTTCATTCTATTAATAAAATCTTAATTTGAAAGGTTTTAGAAAAGAATATATATATATATATATATATATATATATATATATATATATATATATATATATATATATATATATATATATATATATTTGTAATATATATATATAGATATATATATACTTATACACTTATTTATATTTGCATATATATGGTATTTATGTATATGTATAATATATTAATTGTTTTATGCTTTAATTAATTCAAAGTTAATGTTAGTAAATCCTAACTATATGTTAGTATCTTTAATTTCGAATGTTAGTAGTTATCATTTTGTTAATTTAGTTAGATGTTAGTAAAATATGGTGAAGATATGTTAGAGTTATTCTATAACCTAAAGTATACCTAAACACATCTTATACCACTCTCAAGTTTTCTTATCTATCACTAAACCCATCTGCGATATATGCTCTGCACGACATTGAATGAAGTGAGTTGTTTTAGGCGTAGTGGGCAATTAATTTTGTAGACATTGGGTTTCAAATTTGGTACGCTGCAGACAGATGGTAAGCATCACATGCAAGTAGCATATTCATCTTGTCGAGGGATGAGATTTTAGCTGTTAAACTGTTAGTCTTTTATTTGGGAAAGACTGCCATTAACTTGGTGAAGGGATTTCCATTTTTGAAGCTGAGTTTTGCTTCGATTTCTCTGGTGAACGGTTGGTTATGGAGGCATATCTCAGTCGTTTGCTTTGTGATAAAATGATTGGATTGTGTAGAAGAATGCACGGCAAGCTATTTCTTTACAATCATAGGCATTTAAGAGATTTTATGCGCTTGGAGTGGGCTAGGACACTTTCCAGTTTCAGAAACCCCACACAAAAACTAGGCAGGGGAAATTTCTGACTCAATCTCTTGCTTATCTTTTGCATTTTGTTCTTAAATTTAAAGTCTGCAATAATGTATATCATCGTTATATGAATGGTCAATGTAAATCTAGAGATTACTTTTAGAATCTTTGGTTCTGAAACTTGATCTCGTAGTGTTGATGTTTTTGTTGAAGGATTGGTTAAATGTTATGTATATTCGTAGATTAGAAATAAATAGAGATGATCTGTAGGGCATATTCTTAATGTCTAGTGTCCTTGTCTTTGTATTACCCTGTGACATGGTTTACATGGTTTAGAGGGTTTCTTTGAGTTTTGCGATTGTGATGTATCTAAGTTGAATACAAAGTAGTTTCGGTTTAATAGCATGGAGTCTTCGGAGTTTTGTATTTATAGATTGGGTCTGTGTTGTACCCGCGAGCTACTAATGTTTGGCTGAGCTTTCGGTCTGGTGAACTTGAGTTTTGAGAATGCAATACTTTGGTAGGAAGTCTGGAACATGTATAGGATGTTGGGTGTTAAGAATTCTTGGTAACAGAGTAAGTTTATTTGAGACCACTGTTCTATATGTGTGTTTCTGGGTGCGAATGTTATGTGGTTTTGCTCTGTGGAATAGGGTTTTTATGATAGCTCACATTTCACATAATCTGAAGTATCTATTACTCATATTCTTGCTTCGTAGGTGTCGATAAGGTGGTTTTTGGGTTTTCTTTTCAGTTATCTAGAACATGTGATTTGTCTGTTGATAGTAATCTCAATGCGGTTGTAAGGAAAATTGAAGTTGTCGTACTTCTGAAGTTACTATGTGTTGTTCATGATAATAGAGTTTGATGCTCGCCATGTTGTATTTGAATTTTGTGGAGCTGGTATCTGATGCCATTAGTGGGTCAGATGTTGAATTTCTTGTTTAGTTGAGTGGTGAATACTGTCGAGGAAAACATAGTCTTTATTTGTTTTTGACTTTTAAATCTTTCGTATAAAATGTAATGAACTGAAGGTTGGTATATCAAGATAAAGTCGATAGTTTATTATCTATCATCAGATAGTAGATGTCTTTTATCTTATCCTTCAACATTTTTTCTTTGTAGTATGGTTATTGTCATATGCGATAGAAATATACGTTTATTTGAAGTATTCAGAAGTTATTTTGTGTAAATTGGAATACCAAAAAAGTTACCAGCTTGTAAACTAAGATGATAGTGTATCAGAATGTTATAACAGAGTCGATTTTGAATATTAGTTATGGGAAGTTTGAGTCGATGAAACAGCTAAGGATTATGCGATTAGATGTTTGTCTGTTAAAGGTCGAAGGTAGTAAATGGATTCTTGAGTTCGTTTTGAAATTGTCTTTAATGTAGTCGACTGTTCAATTCTATTATTGTATACTAATGTGACTGAAGGTATAATATTAAATGACTATTTCGGAAGTTCTGTAAATAGATATAATTCTGTAAAATTTGAAATGATGGATTTGATTCTCAATGTATATCTTTGGGCTTGGAGTTGTTATAAAGTTTTAGAATTAGAATTTTGTTTTTTATCTTGTGCCACTATTAGTAAATAAGTGTGGAAAATTTACTTGTCACTCCGCAATGTTATTAATAAGAGTATATAATAATATATCTATTGAAATATGTAGATGCATACTCTAGCCGTGGTGTATGCATGTACATACAACAACACGTATATAAGAGTATGATCTTATAAATAACAAAATAGGATGTTAAGTAAATAAAAATACATTTAATTGGTTATGGCATATTTATTTGTATATTAAATGCAATGTTTATTGAAATGTTTCAGTTGATATTTGTTTATGATTCGGTTCTATTTTATGGAGTTATTTATATTTTACTGTACCATTTATAATGCTATTTTAAATGTTAAATGGATTTAATTTGAGATGGCTATGTTGGAATGAGATTGTGGTAAAATAGGAACTTGGATCTATATGGATTTCTGATTGCTGATTCAATTTCATTATTGATGCAATAGAAATGGAGATATAGTTGAAAATGAGAAATATAGTTTATTTTATTTCAATCATTAAATGCTAGTATAAGTGTTTTGAGATAATGCAAGTGTGATCCTTAGATTGGGTGGCTGACACTAGTCTAGTACCTTGTGGTGATAGAAATTCTGTCGGTTGCGAATGACACTAGTCTATATCCTTATGGGAAAGAATTTCTGTCAGTTATTTAATTAAGCGATAATTATAAATTTATGGGCTATGGGTATCATCTAACAAGATAAAACATTATGGTTTCATCAGACATAATGGATTACTATGAGGTTTCCTCATGGATACATAGCGTAGATTCTTATGTGGACACCCATGAACTATTAGATCATTACCTTGTCATTTTCTTTGCGAGTTTATTTCTATTGGAAAAGTAATGCAGTGCTTGCTGATTTCAGTGTTAAAGGAATGGATTCATGTTATTAAATTTTAGTAACATCTGTATTTTATCTGCATGGTTAATAGGTTATTCTGATTTTATTATGGTTGCAGATTTCTTGAAGTACTCAGTTATCCTAATTAATGTGACTGAGCCCTGTTTGCATCTATGTTTGTGTTTACTCTTGACTTTTAGGTTTAAATGGATAAATCAACGAGTTTGGGCCAGTGGTTAGCTGTTGTTAAGATTTATGGAAGGCAGATCATTTCTTGTTTATTAGTTATCAGTTCTATTCGTAGAATGTAAAAGGCTTAGAAGAAATATGTATTTGAAAATAAGTCTTTGAGTAAAGAGTATTCATATTTACTCTTATGTAACTTAGTTTGGAAATTGTAAAGCTCTTAGAAGCAGTTACTATGTATTTTGTTTTGATTTGGAGTATTAAAACAAAGAAAAAAAAATTTATCTTGCTTTTGTGGTTGTGTATGGTTGGATCTTCATGGTTTTATCTTTTAGTTTATTATGGGTTGTTACATTTGGTATCAGAGCCCAAGTTTAAACACTCAGGGCTTGAGGGTTTAAAAGATAAGGGGTTTTATCATTATGCTTCCGTTAGTGATTTTTTATTGATCTTTTCTATAGGAATTCAAGCATGCCTCCTGTTACACGAGGAGCACAAAGATGTGGTGACCCAGTTGATGTCAATTTAGGCAGAGGTAGGGGTGGATGATGTGGTCGTGGTCATGGCTGAGGAAGAGGACATGGTCACCAAGGAATACTTGGTGATGAACAAGTTGATCCTTTAATAGGAATGGATCAGGAAGATTGAGAGGTACCACAGGTTGAAGTTCTCCAATGGATCCTTGAGAGGTTGGATAACATTGAAGTAAGGAACAATGTTCCAGTTGATGTAGCAAATGCTCATATTATACGAGTCCCTGTAGCAGAAGATCCTGTGATCAGGACTGAGTTAAAAGACCTTTCTAAGCTCAAAGGACCATATTTCAATGGAACAGAGGGTGGTGCTGAAGCTGAAGCATGGCTCTTGAACATCGAAAGATGTTTTATTCTCCATGATTATCATGGTAATGTGAAGGTTCGTTGGACCATAATGCAGCTAAGATCCTTTGCTTCCATATGGTGGAATATGGAACTAGAGCAACTTGGAATTCTTATCTCTCAGGTTACATGGGAGCTCTTCGTAGAAAGATTCCGTGAGAGATTCATGTCGGATTATTGGCAGCAAACTAGATCTGAAGAATTCTTCAGTATTTCTCAAGGCAACTCAACGTTGGAGATGTATGAGAGGAGGTTTTTCCAACTGAAGAAATATTCTGGTTGGTTAGAGAATGATAAGCCTTTGGTACAACACTTCATTAGGGGTCTAAACCCTAAAATTGCAGAAGAAGTGAGAACTTTCAAACCTAAGACAGTGAAAGAAGCTGCTGATCAAGCCAAACTCATAGAATTGAAGTCGGGATTTTCAGCCAAAGGATCAGTGAATCCACCAGCTCAAAGCAGTGGGAAGAATCAGAAACCTTATCAAGATAATTTCAAGGCATTTTCCAGTGCATCGAGTGGTAAATTTCAGAAGAGGAAGTTTGAAAAGTTTTCCAAATCAAACAAGAGTTTCAAGGTTCCTGAGCAACCTAAGTCCTTTAAACCAACTCAGAGTGTACAACAGAGTTATGCATCACCTCCAGTGAACTCATCACAGGATAAAAGTACCAAAAGAGGAGTAGAATGTTGGCAATGTGGGCAATTGGGGTATTTGCAATGGAATTGTCCCCTTCGAGGCAATAGTCAGGTCATGTCTAAAGCCACAGGTTCTGAGGCTACTGTTGGTGATTCTGGAAGGAATCATCACATCTTTGCTACTGTGGATCAGAAACAAGTAGATCATTAGAACACTGTGATTGAAGCTAGAGGTAATTACCAAGGTAAGAAGATCTCTATTTTATTTGACTCCGGTGCCACTGGCTCTTTTATTTCTTCCAATTTGGTTAAGCAATGTGGAATTCCTATGAGTAAAGCTGAATTGGCATGGCAAGTTGAGTTAGCATCAGGGACAAAGGTTGAATCAGGGTTTATAGCTAAATATTGTAAGGTCCAATTTAAGGCTTTTACTACTACAGTTAGCCTTAGGGTTATTCCTTTAGGTTCTTATGACATTATTCTGGGTATGGATTCATTAGAGCAACACCAAGCTATCATCGATTGTAGAGAGAAGACTGTTAGGTGTATCGATGATAATAGAACCATCAAGATTATTGCAGGTGTTAAGAGGCCTATGTCAGTCAGAACTATTTCTGCTAAGCAACTTTAGAGATGTTTACAAAAGGGATGCAAATTGTTTTCTATTTCTATCAATGATTTTGATGAACTAGTTGCTAGGAACACCAGCTTAGATCATCCAATTTTGAAGGAATTCTTAGATGTATTCATTACAGAGATTCTGGGAATCCCACCTGAAAGAGAAATTGATTTTAGGATTGATCTTTTGCCAAGAACCGAACCAATTTCCAAGACTCCTTATCGTATGACCGCTCCAGAATTAGTGGAACTCAAGGTTCAACTTGAGGAACTCCTTGAGAAGGGACTTATTAGACCTAGTGTTTCACCTTGGGGAGCACCTGTTATCTTCGTCAAAAAGAAGGATGGATCTTTGAGGCTTTGTATCGACTATAGACAACTGAACAAAGCTACCATCAAAAATAGATATCCTTTTCCTCACATCGATGATTTGTTTGATCAAGTGAAGGGTGCCAAGGTGTTTTCCAAGATTGATCTCAAATCTGGATATCATCAGTTAAGGATTCAAGAAGCTGACATTCATAAAACAACCTTTCACACAAGGTATGGGCATTATGAATTCATAGTGGTACCATTTGGGTTGACTAATGCACCATCAGTATTCATGAGTTTGATGCAGGGAGTATTCAGGACTTTCTTAGATAAGTTTGTGGTAGTGTTCCTTGATGACATTTTGGTATATTCTAACTCCTTGGAGGAACATGAGCAGCATTTGAGGCAAGTCTTTGAATGTCTCCGCAGGAACAAGCTATATGCCAATCCTGAAAAATGTGAATTTTTCAAAACTGAAATAAGTTATTTGGGTCACATCATTACAGGAGATGGAATAGCTGTTGATTCTGCTAAGATCAGGGCAATTGTAGAGTGGCCAACTCCTACCAATGTATCTGAAGTACGAAGTTTTATGGGTTTGGCTAGCTACTACAGAAGATTTGTGGCTAATTTTTCAAAGATAGCCCATTCCATTACTTCTTTCTAGAGAAAGGGTAAGAAATTCATCTGGTCAGATAAATGTGAAGAAGCATTCCAACATCTTAAGGAACGTTTGACTAGTGCACCAATTTTAGTGGTATCTGATCCTTCTAAGGAATTTGTTGTGTGCACCGATGCCTCATTGGATGGTTTAGGGGTTGTCTTGATGCAAGATGGTAGGGTCATTGTGTATGAATCCAGGAAACTAAAGGATCATGAAATTAATTATCCTACTCATTATTTGGAACTCACAGCAGTGATTCATGCTTTGACCAAATGGTGGCATTTTCTTCTTGGTCAACATTTTGAGCTTCATACCGATC